>CAUYUJ010015243.1:73506-203506 GCA_963575745.1 Prorocentrum cordatum
TTTTTTTCCAACGGGGCATTTTCAGTGACAGTGAATCGTTACAGGGACCTATGAAGAGGGGACTTTGGAGGGCTTGTTGCAATATGTCGTTGACGAGTCTTGGGTTTGCACTGGTCCTCCTCTTCCCCCCCCTCCTCCTCCTCCTCCCTTTACCTTGCCGTCGCCATTTTTGGCTCAGGTCTCCATGTCGCCCAGCGGCAAAGTGCAGACCGCTGGTCCGCGGCCGCCAGCTCCGAGCGGCCGCGCGCAACCCCCCGCCGCCCGCGCCCGCCGATGCCCGATGGTGCGCGCAGGCCCCGTGCGGCTTCTGCCATGAGCAAGCGCAGGAAAAAAGGTCCTTGATGCTGGCGCTGCAACTGTTGAGCCTCGCTTTGATGCTCGTGCTCCTCCCGAATATGAAGAGCGTCCCGATGAAATGTATGACCGCGTGGGCGTGCAACGTCCTGCTCATTCGATATGGCTTCTACTCACGGCGATTACTCTAGATATACTGATGTTGCTACGCGCGATGAATACGTGCGCCGGTTGGCGTGATTCGTTCTGCACGGCAAGTTCACAAACTACCGCGCCCACATGGTTGGCTCCATCGCCAAGGCCGACGACGAGACCGTCAGCCCCTTCGTGGAGCAGCTCGCGGCGCACGGTGCTTCTGCTTCTAAGCTTGCTGAAGGCGTTCGCGATCTCCCCCGGATGGTCGACGGTGCGGCAGCCGAGCAGTTCGACGGGACCAACCGCAGACGTTTGGAGCAGCTGCGCGGTTTCGATATTCGCATCAAGGCCACCGAGTCCCGCCTCTACGAGCGCGACTTCTCCCTGGCTGCCCTCCACAACCAGATGAGGAGCATCGGCGAGGCCCTCTTTCACGACAACACGAAGCCTGTCGTTCCCATTGTCAACTCTGCTGGCTTCGACCAAGAGACCGACCCCACCATCGCCCGAGCCTTCGCGGGCAAGCTTGCCGAATTGAGAACGGTTAGACGAAGCATTCATGATTGACGGACGAGGTGGCGCCTTTGCTTCATCAGTCGAGGTGGCCGCGCAGGACAATATTCACAATAACTTCATGATCCAATTCATTGGCCCCGCTGGTCCCGCCGCCCGACGTGTCTCCGAGGCCCTCGGGGCCCAGCGTCTTGCCCCAGGCTAATGGGTTCGTTTCGAAGTGGAAGCCGATGACGGGTTCAGCGCCTCCCTGCAAATCGGCCCCGACAAGGACCAGGAGCAAGTGCGCATGGAAATCACAGGGTGCAAGGTCCGCAAAGAAGCTGTTCCATCGCCCATGTGGTTCTTCGACAAGGACCGCGTCACATCGTGGCTGGCTGGGCCCCCCCCGTGCTCCGCGTTCTCCCCAACCTTGGCAAGTCGCCCTCCGACCTCATCTGGGCCGGCAACGTCGCGGCCCCCCGAGCCTGGCCTCGTCGCCTGAGCGCGCGCCATCATTGCCACTCCTGACGTTGCTGCGTGCAGTCTTTGACCCGATTGCCGAGATGGTGCGTGTCCCTCGCATTGTTCGATCGTCGATCTCATTCTCATCATGGAACGTTCGAGCTCTCTTGCAGTGCCGAGGCGCCCGCGCAGTTGCAGGGTTCCAACGCCTCTCGCATTGACTTCTCCAATGGCGTCGCCCCCCTTTCTAGAGGCTCGCCAGGGCGAGGTGCAGCTGCGTGGATTGCTGGACAAAGTTGCCCCCCAGCCCCAAGTCTCCCCAATTTCGCCCGTGCTCTCACATTCGGGGAGGGGTCACGGGCGGGCGCTGCGCGCGGCGCATTGCTTGCGCGAGTATCGCCGCGTCCCCCATACCCCACCGCCCGCCAGATGGGATGGGTCCCAGGGTTCGACAGCACCCACACCTCCCAGATAGGATGGGGGGGTGTCGCCGACGCCGACGCCGACGCCGACGCCGACGACGAACCACACTTCACCCACGGGAGGGGGGGTGCTCCGGCACCCTCCAACAAACCACGCCAACAGGGCCACGACCACAAGGGCGGGTCGATCCCATTCGCGAAGCCTTCGCGAGGTTCACCAGCGTACCCATCCAGCGGGGGAGAGGGTCTTGATTTCATGTTCCTCTGGGGAGGCAGCCCTTGTTCGTATATGGTGCCCTGGTCAAGCCAGGAAGGCGTGTACATCGCTCTTGTTCCCAGGATGTGCCTGGCCCAAGGCAGCGGATCCGTATACATAGATCTTGTCGCCCTCACTTGCGTCGTAGCCACCGCCTTCGCCGCCGCCGCAGGCGCTCGCTTGGCCCTCCATGGCGCTCCAGCGCCCCACAGCTTGGGAAGCTAGGGGCACCTGTATCCTTCGTGCACCTCCCAGGCTGTTGTTCCAGCCCTATTCCAGGGCGAGCTCGGTGTTCTGGGGGGGGGAAGGAGGAAGAGGCGGAGGCGGAGGCGGAGGCGGAGGCGGAGGAGGAGGGGCAGGAGAAGGAGGAGGAGGAGGATGAGGAGGAAGAGGAGGAGGAGGAAGACGACACATAACAATAACAATACTATTACTAATAATACTAATAATAAGAAGTCCAGCAATAGTAACAACACTAATTATACTACTAAGAATAATATTCATAGAGAGAAGAATAAGACATATACTACTACTACTACTACTACTACTACTACTACTACTACTACTACTACTACTACTACTAATGAGACTACTAATACTATTGATCACAGTAATAATAAGACTAATAGAAATAGTCATTATACTAAAAAGAATATAGTGATAATAAACATAATTTTCAGCAGAACCATACTAACATTATTATTATTATCATTACCAAAAAGAAGAAGGCGGATCATAATAATACTAATGATCATGATAAACAGAAGAAAACTAAGACTAATAATACGAATAATATTAATAATGCTAATAATACTAGTAATACTAATATTGATAATAATATTAATACTAATGCGAATGATGATACTAATGCTAAACAAAATAACAATATTACTACTACTACTAATAATAATACTACTACTAATAATACTACTAATACTACTAAAAGTAATAATAATACTAATAATAGCAATAATAATACCAATAATAATGATAATAATAATAACAATACTAATACTAATAACAATAATACTAAGAATAAGAAAGGGAGGAGGAGGAGGAGGAGGAGGAGGAGGAGGAGGAGGAGGAGGAGAGGAGGAGGAGGGAGAGAGAGAGGAGGAGGAGAGGAAAAGAGGGGGAGGCCGAGGAATAGGAGGAGGAGGGAGGAGGAGGAGGAGGAGGAGGAGGAGGAGGAGGCCGATGAGGAGGAAAAGGAGGAGGAGGAGGAGGAGGAGGAGGAGGAGGAGGAGGAGGCGGAGGACCCTCCCCCTGCTCTTTCCATGCCCCCCCGCCTCCGCCGCCGTCTCCGCCGCCGCCGCCGCAGGCGCCCGCTCAGCCCTCCGCGGCGCCGGCCGCCCCGGCGCCGGCGCCCACCCGGCCCTCTGCAGCACTGGCCGCGCAGCCGCCGCCGCCGGCCGGCGCGCCAGCGATGCCGCCGCCCCCCCCTGGGCTGGTGCCCTGGGGGCACCCGCAAACCGCCCCTACCAGGCAGAACAAAAAAAGCATAAATCATAGTATTCCAAGGTGCCACCTAGTGGTGCCGATTCGGCCAAAATGCGCCTGAGGCGGTGTCGAGGTCGAGATGCCGCTTGCAGTGGGTAAGGATCTGGCTTTCGAAATCCGCTCCATCGCCAGCATTCAAAGTGCCAAATCGTCTGAAAACGGGTGCCATGGTGCGACTGTTTTTTGGCGTAACGTGCCGCGCCGCCAGTTCTGGCCCGCCACGCTTCGGCGTGAAACGCTGACCACGTCCCGGCCCCCAAGCGTCAACGTCCCGCGGTTTTCACAGCCTCCCGCCCCGCGGAGTGGAGCGACACGATATCCCCCTGCAGGGCATAGCGCGTCGCTGGGGCCGCCGCGGCGACACGCGAGCATAATTGTTTTGAGGGTGCGTCCCTGGGTGGGGACGGATGTTTGCCTTCTCCCGCTGCTGTTTTGGTCCACGGCAGCGCCGTCCGACTTGCGAGTGCAGGCGGCGTTGCTTGCGCTTGATGTTTGGTGTTGGCAGGAGAGGCTTTGTTCTTTCCTCCATCACCATACCACTCCACTCTTTGACACTACCGTACTGACAGTCATGTCTTGGAGCACTTACTTAAAATTCGGTAGCGGAGCTGCTGCAGCCGCGGCAGCTCTGCTCACCACCGCCCTCACGCACAACGCTTGCAAAGGTTATTACCCGCAGGGTGACTACAACATGAGCTGCAAGTGCAAACTACGAGTTCGACCGCTACGTGGGCCCCGACACCAGCGCTACCACTGCGCCCGTTCCTTTACTTACCCGGGCCACCGAGACTCGACCGACGACTTGAGAATCCAGCTGAAATTCTGTCGCGGGCGCGATGGCCCTTGACAGCCACAACGACATTTACAACACCGACCACTACGTCTTCGACCACGTCTCCACGTCTCCAGTCGCCTTCGCCCGTGGAGACACGAGCGGTTCTCAGGTCTCTACTACCTATACCATATACCTCTACCTCTCGAACTAGGACCTCGCTCGCTTTCGCTCGTGGAGACGCCAACGACTCGCAACTCTCCGCGATATCCACTACGTAACACCCCGCAGTTGAGGATAAGAGTGAGGGGGCGGGCGCGGGCGACGAAGGCGTCACGCCCCCCTCAGGAGGGTCCTCGAGCGCACCGAGGCCCCTTAATTGTGGGCGCCTTGAGGCAGCTCCCCCTGGACCCAGGCTTTGGGCACGGATGTCGAATTGCAGCAGGCAGCTGGATTGTCAATGAACGTGTTCAGACACAGCCCCCGCCGCAGGCGCCGACGTGCTGTTGTAGAGTCAACGTGGGCCGGATCGGGGGAATGTCACGAGGGCGCTTTCCCAAACCAGTGCGAGCAAGCCCGCCGCAGGCGCCGATTTGCGTGCTCTGACAAGTTCAGCGCGGGGGGGATCGCTGGTGGGCCACCCGGAACGAATGCAAAAGCAGACCGCCGCAGGCGCTGAAGTTTTGGCTTGTTCAGTGAACGTGGTTTGGGTCGCGGGTGGGTCGCGGGCTCTCCACCTCCACCTGGAAGGGGTTCAAAAGCAGCCCGCCGCAGGCGCTGAACATTTTGACTTGTACACTGAACGCGGTTTGGGTCGCAGGTTTTCCACCTGGAACGAATGCAAAAGAAACCCCGCCGCCTGCGCCGAAGTTTTGGCATGTTCAGTGGCCGTAGTTTGGGTCGCGGGTGGGTCGCGGGCTCCCCACCTCCACTTGGAAGGAATTCAAAAGGAGCCCGCCGCAGGCGCTGACAATTTCCTACCTAGGCTCTGCGTAGAAGGGTTCTTACTCTCTGGGCTTAAAAGGGGCCGGGCAGTGGAAAGCGCCCCGGGCGGTTCCCCCAGTATCCGCCCCGCGGTTCCCCCAGTTACATCCCCTTAGCTTAGCGTCGCTTATCTCATCTTAGCTTAGCTTATTTCATCCTAGCTTAGCTTAGCTTCATCCTAGCTCGAAATTATATTAGCTTAGCTTACCTTCATCTTAGCTTCGCCGAGCTTTATCATCGCAGAGCAGCATAGCATAGCGTAGCATAGCATCGCGCAGCACAGCATATCATATCAGAGCCCAGCATATCATATCATATCATAGCATATCATAGCGCAGCTCAGCATATCATATCATAACATAACATAGCAAATCATCGCATAGTTTAGCATCGCACATCGCAGCATGATGCCTCATACCTTAGCATAGCTTAGCATCGCATAGCATCGCATAGCGCATCATATCACTGCATATCATATCATAACATCGCGCAGCATAACATGGCATTGCACAGCATCACATATAATAGCAATGTCTGCTGCTTTCCTAGGGGCTCCAACTGCTAGGTAGGGTCGCACTGGGGTAATTTTGATTTCATGCACTGAGCGCGGTTTGGGTCGCCGGTGGGTCGCAGGCTCTCCACTTGGAACGAATGCAAAAAAAAACGCCGCAGGCGCCGAACATTTTGGGCGGGTCGCGGGGTGGGTCGCGGGTGGGTTGCGGGTGGGTCGCGGTGGGTCGCGGGTGGGTCGCGGGCGCGATTCGGGTCGTGGGTAAGACGCAGGTTCTCCACCTGGAACGAACGCAAAAAAACCCGCCGCAAACTCCGAAAATGTTGGGTGGGTCGCGGGGTGGGTCGCGGGTGGGTCGCGCGGGTGGGTCGCGGGTGGGTCGTGGGCGGGTGCGGGGTGGGTCGCGGGAGGGTCGCGGGTGGGTCGCGGGTGGGTCGCGGGTGGGTCGCCGGGGGGGTTTCGGGTGGGTCGCGGACGGGTCGCGGGGTGGGTTGCGGGTGGGTCGCGGGTGGGTCGCGGGTGGGTCACGGGGTGGGTCGCGGGTGGGTCGCGGTTGAGTCGCCGGGGGGGTCTCGCGGCGGGTCGCGGGCGGGTCGCGGGGTGGGTCGCGGGTGGGTCGCGGGTGGGTCACGGGGTGGGTCGCGGATGGGTCGCGGGGTGGGTTCGCGGGTGGGTCGCGGGTGGGTCGCGGGGTGGGTCGCGGGTGGGTCGCGGGGCGTGTGTGTGAGCCTCAGAGCGAGTGAATTTAGGCGTGGGTGATCTGAACGTGCGCGAGTCGGAGTCTGACTGGCTCTGGCTGGATTGAGCCCGAGTGTGAGTGAATTTGGATAGTGTCCGTCTGCATACGAGTCGGTCTGAGTACGAATGAATCTGAAGTGTAAGTACGAGTGGGTCTGGATTCGAGTGAGTTTGAGTGCGGTAGGGTTTGATTTGGAGTGTTATGAATGCACTTCTGCGTGTGAGTGCGCGCGGGTGCGAGGTAGTCGGACAGTGGGTGTTTCTGAGGGTGGCGAATTTGAGTGTAAGTGAGAATGACTGCGGGTTGGTATGGGTTCGAATGAATCTGAATTTGGGCGGTTCTGAGTATGATCGGGTAAGTATGACTGAGTCCGAATGTGAAATCATCCGAACATGAGTGAGTCTGAATTGGATGAGTGGTTTTGAACGACGATAAAGTGTGGATGATTAAGTCCGAGTGCGAATGCGCGCGTCTGAGGTGGGAACACGGCAAGAAGGTGAATGATAGCGTGCGTGGGAAAAACGCACGTCCAAAGAGAACTCAGCCGGGCAGGAGCTGGCAAACCATTGAAACATCCCTACAATTTGGGCGCGAATCCTGAAGTGACCCCATCTCTGGCGGCTCCCCTTCAGGATACCAGAAGGACACGCTTGCTATTTTGCGGTGAGCATTGAGCCCCCCGAAAAATTAAAGCAAGCGGGGATGGAGACATGCAAGCCGGTTAAAATATTCTCCCAATCAGGACGCGAATCCTGGAGTGTCCGCGCGTGGTGGGCATTGGACCGCCAAAGGAGGAAGGCCCGTGGAGCAGAAACAGACAATTCGCTCGAGATATCCCCCCGGTCTGAGCGCGAATCCTGGAATGCTCCACCCTTTGCGGTTCCCCTTTGGGGTGCCCAAGTGCCCACGTGATATATCACGGTGGGCAGTGGGCCATCGGAAAAAAACAAGTGAGTCTGAGTGAGGAAGAATGTGTCGGAATGACAAAGTGTGGATGCTTATGAATGAGAATGCGTGTGTGGCTACTTCACTGAGTGGGTCTGAGTGGATCTGAGTCTGAAGGAGTCGAATGGGGAAGTGATGTGGTTGAGCCTGCGTGAGGACATTTGACTCTGTGATGGGCCCCGTGAATATGAGTGGGTCTGTATCGGACCCTGGGATGGGTGTGAGTGATGTGAGTATGGGTACCTGAATGGTATGAGAATGACTAGGAGGAAGAGGAGGACACGGAGGAAAAGGAGGTTTTAGGTCTGGAAGCGAACCCCCTGTTGAGGCTATGGGGAATAGCACGAGTCCCATCTCAGGACATGGGGACAAGCGAGAAACCCATCGTAGGATATGGGGAACAACCAAACCGCGAGAGACATCCCCACACGTGGGCGCGAAGGGGCCCGCGCAATACACCCTGGCGGCTTCCCAGTGAGGTGTTGAAGCCAGCGCCTTGCTCGATGCATCCTCACAATCTGCTGTTGAAAGCAGACAAGTCTGGGCAACCCAACAGGCAAACCGCTCGAGAAATCCCCACAACCTGGGCGCGAACAGGCCCGTTCAGTACCCCTCTGGCGGCTCCCCCTTTGGGGTGCTGAAGCCAGCGCCTCGTTCGAGACATTCCCACAATCTACTCTGAAAGCAGACGAGTCTGGGCAACCAAACATAGGCAACCCGCCTGAGGCGCTGGAGTGTCCCACCCCTGGCGGCTCCCCCTTGGGGTGTTGAGCCTGGCATCTGGCTCACGACATCCTCACAAAATGTGAGTCTGAGTGCGAGTGCGTCTCAAGTCTGACTGCGAGCGAGTCTGAGTGTGAGCGAGTGTGAGTGAGTCTTAGTGTGAGTATGTAAGTCTGAGTGTGAGTGGGTCTGAGTGCGAGTGGGTCTGAGTTTGAGTGAGTCTGAGTGACTTGGAGTGCGAGTGAAGTTGAATATGAGTGAGTGAAGGAAGAGGAGACGGAAAAGCAGAAGGAGGAGGAGGAGGAGGAAGAAGAAGACGTGAGTCGGAGGCGTCTGAGTAATAACAATAACCCCATCTCACCATATGGAGAATAACACCCGAAAACACCTCAAGCCCCCCCTCTCACTTCCTCGAGGGCCAATGGCAACATTTTCTATCCCCCTCCTTCGTCGCTGTCCCCCTGAAGGGTCGCCACGAAGGGAAGGTGCCCTGGAGGATACTGGGGCTTTCCCAAGCGGGCCTGGGGAGGTTCCATGACCAGGTGCCCGGAAACGGCGAACAACTTCCAGGACCCTTTTCCTCAAGCCGAAGAAGCACAAACAGCCAAACAGCGTAACCAGAATAACTTTCGGAGGTTCGCGCGGATTCTTGCATGGGCGATTCACCCCCCTCCCTGGCGCGCGGAGCGTGCCAGCGGCGGCGCCGGAGGCGCGGCCAGTGGAGTCCAGCGCCGTTCCCAGAATTCCGCGCGGACCGACTGTTTGTGTTTATGATTTTCTTTATGGTACGTACAAGCCTTGATTGTGATCGGAGGAATGAAGGCAGGACGGGCCTCTTGCAGTCCTCGTCCTCGTTTTCCCATTCGTAGCTATGCATCAGTGTACTGCTATTAGCCACACGTTCTTTCCTATTGCTGTGCAGTGGAGAGGGGGCACGTGATTAACTGCCGTCGCCCCGAATGCCCGCGCTCGCTTTGAATTTTTGGCTGCTTTGGAATAGTTGGCCCTGACGGAGTGTCCTTCCTTCGAGCGTCGGATTCACACTTGGCTCCCAGGACCCAGGCCAGCCAGATAGGATCAGAGGGCCGCGGACCTCCGAAAGCTGATGCTTACGCTGTTTTTGTCTCCCTCCGCTCGAAGTCAGGGGCAACGTTTGGGGGGGATGGGGCCAGGGGGGATATCGGTCAGGTTCGAGGTTCAAAGTTTTTGGACGTTTTCGTCGATTCGCGTCGGCTTTCAAGCCTCGGTTTTTTCCAGCAGCTGCGCCTCGACGAGGGCGTTCTATAGCCCATCCCTGCCCAGGAACTTGCGGTTTCGCTCTCGGAGGCCCTTCGCCGATCAATCGGCGATGTATCGCCGATTCCATATCGACGTTCCCCATCGATGTTCCCCCCCCCCCCCGCCCTCCCTAACGTTTCCATCCATTTCTTCATGCCAAACAGGTACTCCTTGGTCTCCTCGCTGGCTGAGGGCTACGAGCAATATTTTGGAGTTCAACTATGCATGCAATTTCCCGTCGCCCACGCGAATCTATGTCTTCCTGCCCACGCCCGGGCCTTGCTTTTGCTGGGCCGCTTTCGGACCGATTCGACTCGCAGGCCTTGCTTGCTTGCTTGGCTTCCTCGGCCCAGAGGCGCGCGCGCGCCCTCCGGCCCGCCTGTGCCCCGCAGTCAGGCGGCGGCAGCGCCCGCGGAGCTGAGGAGGCCAGACCGGCCCAGGCGGGGCCCGTGCCCTGGGGCGCATCGGAGAAGGGACGGAGGGAGGAGGGATTGCCTGCGCGGCGGCCAGGGCCACGTCGATCAGGCGGCCTCCGACGGTCCCCCCCATCGAGCGCTTGGAGGAGCTGAGGTCGCGCAAGATGGCGCCGGGCCTGGATTGGCTCCCGCGCGAGGAGGGCCAGGGGGCGGGCGATCTCGGCAACGCGTCGGCGACGGACGGATGCACGCGGCGGCCGCGGATCTGAAATGGCACGCGCTCGACGAGATGGCGCGGGCCTCTCGGGAGCTCTTCGACGCGATCGTCGTGGAGTGGGTGGCCGCCGCGGGCGGGGCGCCCGCCTCGGGAGGCGGCCGCGGGCGCTGCGGGCGACGCGCGCGCCCGGTGCCGCGGCGGCGGCTCCGCTCGACGGCGGCGGCGGGGCCCCGCGTGATCCTTCGAGGCGGGGGCCTGCCCGCGGGGTCCTGGGCGCGGCGCCCCTCCGGAGTCGTCTTGGACCCCGGCTCCGCGGCGGGGACCCCCTTTCCCGCCCGCAGGCCCCCGCCCTTCGCCGCGGGCGGGGGCGAGGGTCCGGGGCGGGGAGGGCGGGCGCCCCAATCGCCGAGGGCCTTGTGGACTATGGGCGGAGCTTCGAAATCGCGCCCAATCTGCTCTCGCGCGCGCGTGCTGCGCGGCGCGGGCGGAGGCGGCGGCGCCTTGAGAAGCGCGGGGAGACGGGGCGAGGTGGCTGCCGGGGCAGGCGGCCGCGGGGGTCGAGCAATGGGGGCGCCCAGGCCTAAGGGGGGCCCACGAAAGGGGCATGGGCTTCCGACGCTCGCGAATTTTACGGGGTGGCCCAGGATCCGCCTCGCCACCTCCAGGCGCCTTTTCCCTCTTGGCGTTTTGCTCCCATCGCGTGCGGGGGGCGCCCCTGAGCCAGAGCCCCTGGAACCGCCGCCCGTAACGGGGGCATCATCGTCATCTCCTGCATTCCTTTCGCCGCCGTCGCACCGCTATTCGGGTTCATCGAGAGTGCGCCCTCTTGCGCCAGCACGTAAGTGCATCCTCCTTCGTTGCCCGACGTCTGCTGCCATTTGGGCTCGGGCGCTCGGCCGATTTTGAACCACCCACCCGCCGCCCTGGAACATCAAATTCCCGGGGGCGGCAGGGGCCACGAGCCAGGGACCCCGGGGACGCCGCCCGTAAACCCCCGGTTGTCGCCATCGCGCCGCTGTCAGGGCTTGTTGGAAATACTCAATGATTTCTGTTTTCTCGTCGAGGCCGTCTTGGACGTCACAATGGGTCGCGAAGCGCCCTGTCTAGGTCCAGGGGGAACGACTTTAAGGGTAGCTCTTTGGGATATGTTATAGTATCGGGGGCATAGCTCGCGCGCCGTTGCCTTTGGCTCAAGGCACGCGCGCCCTATTTGCCCGGACACTTACTTTAGTGTTCGCTATGTGCTGGAAAGACCGATACATCGATCTTATCCTATCCTACCCATCCACTCCCCATATCGTATTCCTTCGACATGGAATTGGATGCAATGTGAGCTCATCCGCCTCCTATGGAGACGGATGCTATTTGACCTGCCAGGCTCAATTTCGACTTGGTAGCGGAGCTGGCCGCACCCTCGTGTGGTCAGCTCTTGCTCTTCTTAGCCTCATACTCTTCGGCACGATCTTCGTGACCACCTACCACCCTGCGCTACCACTCCCAGTACGTTTACGAGGATCTATCCAAGAGCAAGAAGCAACACGAGAGGTACGACGTCTAGATGATGACATTGATACCCTATACGCTTCATCGTTGCGCTACTACCAACCGCTCGGCAACGAGCCAAAAACGCAATACCTGAAGCATGGGCGGAGAGATCCGCCAGATAGAGCGCCTCGAAGACTCGACAAGGCGCTACCCCAGCGCGGCAACGCGCCTCATAACCACCCCTATCTACACAGCCTTGGGCTGGTTATCTTCGCTATCATATGGTTCGCGCTGGGGGCAGCAATCGGACACATGCGTCGTGGAGACAACAGCACCGATGGGCAAACACATGGCCCATATTGGGACCCTCAAGGCAACGTACCTTTCCGCGAGTACGTTTATGAGGTCAACGCGTGGCTCAACGTCACAAGCGGACGTATGACGCCACAGGCCCAAGCGGCCGCCATACAACGCGGCCTGGGTGGCCTAGCGAGGACACTCGCCATGAGGGTACCGCCTGACATTATAAATTCTGGTGCTGACATCGATGGGGTCCACACCGACCCAGTGACCTACATCATGTTCCTCCTAAGCATGAAGTTCGAACGCCTGGAAGATGAGCGCCAGCTCACTTCTGGCACACAACTCATCGACTTCCACGTGCCTCACGGAGAACGAATCGATGTCACCCTTACCCGATTCGAAACGGCCCGATTGGAGGCGCAGTCGGTGGGATTTGACCTTCCCAACTTCCAACTACTAACCACGATCCTGTTCCGCGCCTTAGGCGTCGGCAACCAGCGAGCCATGCAACTCTTACAGCCACTCAATCACCAAATGCCCCGAACACAACAACAGTATGATGAGTTGCTGGAGAGGATGCGTTCGATAGGCCACCTATCTGAACGGTCTCCTGGCAATATAGGATCTGTGTTTGGAAGGGGAAGGGGATCTGGTAGTGGAAATTTCTACGCTACCTTGACCACTGAAGCCCAGCCTGGGAACGGGCCCTCAAGCATATGGGCTGATGATCCTGGAGAATCCACTGCTCTACTAGCAGGAGACCGATCACAACCAAGCTGGGCAACCAGCCCTCCTTCTAGAGAACCACAACCACACCGTTCTCTATGGGGTGAATCAAACCCCCTAACCGACGGTGTATCCACCTACTTGGGAGACGAGGATTTCGACTCCGGCACCGACGCAGATACTATATCATCAGACGGTGTTGAAGCTTTAGATTGGTCAGGTATTATGAATATGGATAATGACAATCAGCGTGCTGAACATTTGTTCTGGTTATTACAACAGGCTAAACGGAGGTGGGGGAGGTTCACGCGAAAACCAGTGCGTCGTGTTAGGAGGAGGATACGGAGGAGTTTCAAAGGAAAAGGTAAAAGGTAAACGAGGTCGTCGGAGGTTGAACGGACGAGGCGTCACGGCATTCCTCCAGAGGCTCTCAGATGAACAATACGATGAGATATTCTTCGGGGGAAAGGGCCGCGGCAAGGGCCGCAGAGAGACATCAGGAAAAGGCAAGGGTAGGCGGGGAAACCCGCGAGGTAGAGACGGCCAGGTTCTTACGTGCCATGAGTGCGACAGTGCCGACCATCTTGTGCGAGATTGTCCAGCGAAGGGAAATGGAAAGGGCAGGTCGACCGAAGTCCATTTTGGCTCAAGTGAACCATCCATCGAATATCTGAGCCTCCAGGATTTTGAGGCCATGGGACAGATATTTTACACTTGGGTCAGTTGCATGGACAACGTCGACGAGCTCGAGGCGTATGGTCATGGATTGTACGCGTACTACCTCGAGTACGTCCGCCGGTTCGTTATTGGCAACAACGAGCTCACTCCCGTGGATCACGGTGCGCTGGGAAACCAGCCTCTGTCTTTCTTCGACTGGATGTTCGGGGACCCAGGCAACATCATGGCCTACGAAAGCAGTGACGAGGACATCACTGTGGAGGCCTCGCCTTCCGAGGTTGAACGCAACCTCCAACCTCCACCTGAAGTCCCGCCTGGAAACAGGCCTACCTATCCCCAAACTAATGAAGAACTTATAGATATGGAGTCTCAAGCGTTCGTTCAAGCTTTCATTGCAGGTGAACCAGAGATCCCATTTGCACCCCCTGGTTCGCTTGTTCCAGGCGAGTACGGACCACGTGCACTTCTGCAAACCATCATGAGGATGCATGAGATACTTATCATCGCATATCCCGAGAGTCAAGAGAGCATCGAAGCTGGTATCATGATGCTGCAGGACACCGACGCCTGCGATGACTCGGAGTTAGTGTTGGCAGCTTTGACTCTCATTGACAGCGTGCATCCTGAGGACGTGCAGAGACACGTGATATACTCCCGCGGGAGATGGCGTGATGCTCTTGAAAGGGCCATCGCCATGCGCGGTCAGGCTCTTCCTCCGCCAGGATGGGGTCTCCAGGCGGTGGGACTATGGCCCAACAATACGGCCATGCGCAACATTGCCGGGCAGCCTGTGCTCGGCAACGAGCCTGAGCCGACGACCGTGCATCCTACCCCGGGACAGCCGAGCGACGCACAGACGCCGGCTATGCAGGGAAACCTGCCTGTCCCAGCTGCGCCAATGGCCATCATCATTGGCAGTTCTACATCAGAAGAAGAAGAGGGCGATGGTTGCGGGCTATGCGAGGACGAAGCCACAATCCTCATGGTGGAAATCAACGGGGAGGTAGCGAGGTGGACTTTGATCCCGACGAGCCTGAAGTACCATCACCATTGGCACAAGCGCCATTTGCGCTCAGCTCCAGCCAGCAGGGAAACCTGCCTCATGTGGCCGATCCACCTGGGATCGCACAGGAGCCTCCGCAGGCGCCTCCGCCGGCTACCACTCAGGCTGCTTCGGCAGCCTCTTCTGATGAGAATGCTGGAAGGTCTCGTTCCCATCCGCGTGTCAGAGGAGAGCCACATCCACAGGCTCGGCTTCCTCGTGAGTGGAGGCAGGCTGGCCCGAAAGAACACGCTCTCAGGCGAGGAGGCCAGCTGCTTCCGTATAATGACCCAAGACGCCGAAAAGGGGAACGCTCGGCCTTCGGCAAGGGCAACCCTGCCTATAGGGACGCTGAGGGTGAAGCCATCCGCGGAGGCTATCAGCTTGCAACAAACATCCGCCGCCCTGAAATTGAAGAAGTGCGGGCCCAGCTGCGAAACATCATCGCGGCTCGCAAGCAGTATAGGCCCCAAGCAGCTTGCGGACCTTGTTCCGAGCCGTTCCAGAACCACAGGCCGGGATGCCCCGTTGGCAACAATGGGGGTCTGAGCCCAAACAGGGGCAAAACCCTTCATAAAGAGGGCCATCCGCCACTTATCCCGATGACACAGGACGAGATCGCAGAAGTGAATCGTCGTCTCGGGATCCTGGGCCATTTGGATCCGAAACAGGAAGAGGAGAAGTCTACCCCGGTTCCAAGGGGAGGACTGGTGCCCATGACCCAGGAAGAGAAAGACGCGCTCTTTAGTCTTCCTGGTATGCGAGGAAACTCGCCTGGCGTTTCTAGTCAGTCCCAACAACCAGAACCGACATCCAAGGATGAACAGAAGGCCCAACGTGTGGCGGAGGACGAGGAACGTATGCGGATAGCAGACGAACGCGCACGCGAGGCAACTCGCAATATGTTGGAGGATTCCAACAAGATTTACATGAAGGGGGCTAGGAAACCCCCGCTCCCACTGAAGGCGAAGAGTGAAACCCCGGCACCGAAGTCGTCTTCGGAGGTGAAACCGAAGGCGCGCTCTCAGGATCCCGGGCCAGATGTGCATATGGAGGCGCCTCGCTCTGCAACTCCGAGACCGCCGATTGGCGCGACCCCGGCACAAGCGTCTGAGCCCAAGCAGCAACCTCAGGACCCTGTGGAGGAACGGGGGCGCCCGCCTAGTCGCAGCAGCTCCATTGCTAAAAGGGCGGCAGCTTTCGAGCGCACCGGGTATGCCCCTGCGCCAGCTTCGCCTGCGGCGGCCCGTTCCCAAAGGTCCGACGAAGGTGCTATGTCTAGGGGTGCCTGGGTGCCGACGATTAGGGGCAGCGCCAGTCGCGGATCACCGCGGGGAAACCCGCCAGGCGCCGCCGCTGCAGCTTCCTCCTTTTCAGGAGCCGCAGCCTCCTCAGCGACAGAGGCTCCTATGCGGGGAAACCCGCCCGTGGATCAGCTGCACCACCCAGGGGGCGCGTCCTTCACTAGTGGGACTCCGAGTGTGATCAGGGATAGACTTGCTCTGCGGAAGCTCCCACCAATACGCTCGGTGGATGAGGCATTCATGAAGAAATGCAGGCAAGCTAACATCCTTCCTACATCCAATCACACTCTCAAACAGCTGAGTAAAGCTCCCAGCAGGATATGCAGACATGCGCCAGACAAACCACACAATCCTGTGTGGGACCTGGCTTCCTTCGATGATCATGATGGTTGGATTAACCTCGTGGAGCTCGTGAAGGATTATCCGTGGAACACAGGAAGATCGAGACGCGATGGGTATAATCCAAGATATGACGAGGCCAAAGTCATCAATGCGAACCTATATGCTCGCACGGTTGACCAACTGGCAGCCATCATGATGGAAGTGGTTCATGTCCGTGAAAAAAACAGCGCCTTCAGTTCAAGGTGTTACTGCGGGACTCCGGTGAGCCCGAGATCTTCATCCGCGCCTCTCAGGGGCATTCATGGACATTGAAAGCTCCATGGTCGCTGTACAACTATATTGTGCTGTGCGACCAACCTGCCGGGAGACCGGCCCCGTACCCCGAAGTCGCCATGCATGGCACTCGGTGGCATGCATTCGAAGGCATTATGTGGCACGGCTTGTCCTGTAGACCCGAGCACAACACGAAGAAACAGGGGGCAGGCCGGTCGCGCATCCACTTCGTGCCGACGGTCCGCCGTCGTGCCGTGAACAGTGGGTGGGACCCAGACTCAGACATCATCATCTTCGTAGATTGGCACAGGGCCATGCAAGATGGTATGAAGTTCTGTTGGTCTGATAACGGAGTCCTTTTGTCCGAGGGAAACAACGGTATCATCGAACCGTACTACATTTCCCATGTAGAGGACCTTGCCACGGGGAAGCACTGGCGCAATCCAGAGTACCTGGGGGATCGCCGGGCGCGTGTCCCCCCCGCCGTGCTGTCGGCCCCTGGCAGGTGGGCTGACGTTGGCAGTGCCAGCGTCAAACACCAGTGGTCCCGAGACCAAGATGGCGTCGACCCTCCCATGGTCTACCTCCACAGGGAGGTTGGGGACCACTACAGTCCCGCCAAGCTGGGAAACCAGCCTGAGGTCCACCAGATCTTCATGATCACCGAGAGTGAGGCCGGGAGCGCGGCTCCAAGCCGCGCCCCAAGCCAAGGGCCTAGCGCCGTGTCTTGGCAGGCCATCAGCACCTCGGACTTGGACCAGATAGCGGCCGCTCTGAACCCTGAACAGGTGGAGCAATTGGCGGATAGGTTATATCAACAGGACCCCTGGGCCGCAGGCCAGGGAGCAATGTCCGCCATGGCGACGCGAAATCGTCAGGCCATGCAGGGAAACCTGCCTATAAATGGACTCAGAGCTGAGATGCCTGAGCCGCAGGGAGACCCGCAGACGTTCGGCCGCATCTTTGCAGAGCCTGCTCGATTTGAGCAGATGCATGGAAGCCCCTCGCAGAGCATGCACACACCGAGGGGCATGACCCCAATGGCTACACCACCTGCACAGTCTCCGTTCGGGACTCCTGGCCGCCCTGCCACGAACGGCACCCTCATGGAGAGGATTGCAGCGGCTAGGGCTGAGCATGGTGCAGCTCTCCTGAACATGATGCCGCCCGGCACTCCAACGAGTCAGCAGGGAAACCTGCCCGGCACCCCAAGCCATCATCGGCCGTTTGCTGGACAAACCACAGTAGCTGGTGTGCCTGATGACTACCGTGCAAGAGTGGCGGCCGCTGTGCAGCAGGTGCAGAGCCATAATCTGCCTCACCCAAGTGGTCAGAGGTGGAGGCCGGCCTGGTCCTGGGAGCCTGAGGGTCCCAACCCAAGGGATCCTGCTCGGCAGCGAGCCTTCATCCCAGCGTTCAATGCTCACCCGAGCATGGCCCAGGGCCAGAGGCCACCGCCAGCGCACATGAATCCGCCATTGTACCCTGATGGGTCCAGAGTTCCGAACAAGTTTGTTTGCGAATTGGCGGATCAGCTCCACAGCCTCGCTAACGTGCGCTGCAGTGATCAATCTATGTATCCGCACATGGCCTTCATGCCTTCACCGACGACGCCAGCTGTGGCTGTCCAGCCCACTGCCCATTCAATATCGTCTGGCAGTAGAGGCGTGCCTGATTATATCAGGCAGACATACCACACTCAACAGGCATGCTTTAGGCGGAGACAGGCCGTGCAGAGCGCACGAGATCATTCACGTGCAGCTGCACTTGAGGTTGTGAGAAACAGAGGCTCACCTTTGCGAGGAAACTCGCCCGCTGTGACCCCTACCACCTCCGTGCCAAATGCCGGAGTGCCGGAGGTGCTGGATCCATCAGGACCAGCTCCCCCAGCTGCCTTCATGCCCTCCGAGACGGTATTGGAGAGACAGCGGCGGGTATATCCCAGAGCAGCAGATGTAGAAGTTTTCACTGGGATGGAAGATACCTGTGCGGTATGCCTCGAAGAATTTCAGCCCGGGGAAAGTGTTTACCGTTTGAGGTGTAATCGCTTGTTCCATGAGGGGTGCTGGAATTCAAATGTGGTGGGCCATGTCACAAATCAGCGCGAGGGAGATCCTCAGCAGCCGCCATGTGCTATCTGCCGAGCACCTGGCATCATAGCGTCATCATTCCCGTGGACCGGCTCCTTCATTCAGACTCCTGAGCAAGCAGCGAGGGAGCTGCGGGAGTTGAGGAGCATGGTGGAGGAGATGACGGCCAGGATGCTAGATAGGCAGACAGCTCAGCCCCAACAGCAGGGAAACCTGCCAGAGGAGGTGAGACCGCCGATGGAGACGGGATACTTCGATCAGCTTATCCCGATGACGGCGCCTCAGCAGGGAAACCTGCCTAATACTCCTCAGATGTCTCCCCAGAGTGGGGGCGGGGCAGAGATGGCACTGGACCCCGACCAGTTGCGTGAGTTGCGTGTTCGGCATTTCCAGAATCAAATGGATAATGCACACACAACCTTTATGCTGGATGCCGATAACCCTGAGACTGATAGTCCGTCGTTTGACATCTCAGATTCCTCAGTGGCAACAGCAGCAACGGCAGCCAGGGCCGTCGATATCACAGCGACGAACGAGGAGTTCGAGGAGTGGCTGCAATACAGGGATCACCTCACGAATGAGGGGCTGCAGGGTATTGCCCTTCACTCGTATCTGACGCTGACGAGACGCACGACCCGCGAGCAGTATAAGAGCATACGTGATGAGTATGCCAACTGGCGAGGAGCGCGGCGATCACGTCCAGCACGTGTCGTACTTCCAGTACATCGACCTGGTGCGTATGGCCGAAGGCAGGCCGTATGCCAGCGTCATGCGGGGCAACCCGCCAGGGAGCGCGACCGACTCGCGGGGAAACCCGCCTGACGGCGCAGCCGACACTTCAGAAACGGTGCGCATCAAGCAGCCGAGTAAGACGTTCTTGGATGATGGTGGGAATTCCATCCTCATCGATGTAGGCTCGAAGATCAACATCATGGGCGAAAACACGAGCCGCAAGTTCGTCCAGGCTGCTGAGGCACATGGCCGTACTTGTACGTTCGAGCCCCGCTCTCGTTTGAATATCAACGGAGTGGGAGAAGGGTCGGCCCCAGCGGATACCGTAGGCACATTCAGTATTGCCTGCGAGTACCAGGGGTCGACCCAGCTCGATTCATATAAGACGAACATTGTTTCAGGCTGTGGCAAAGACCTGCCAGCCATCCTAGGCCTCGATAGTATGCAGGACAAACGCACGATCATCGTGCTTGAACGAGGCCAGGAGAAGCTGATATTCCCTGGCAAGGGGCAGGTCAAAATGGAGCTCCCCGAGGGCTCCAAGATCATGCCGACGACGAAGTTGCCGTCAGGGCATCTGTCGATCAGGTGTGATCGTTTTGGAGCTGCGGGGCAACCCGCCTCGAGCTCAAGCAACACGTCATTCCAGACAGTGCTGGCGGGCGAGCCGACCCCGGCGCAGGAGCGCGAGCAATTGCAGGGAAACCTGCCTCAGGGGTTGATGGAGACGCTCGCCAAGGCCACTATGCGAGGCGATAACATCGACGATCTTGAATCGTTCGATTGCTTCGTTGCCAGGAAACTGGCCCAGAATGTTGGAAGTGTACCCATGGGCGCTGTGCGGTCCCGCCGGAAGATATTAATGGGGTGCACTAACCGTGAGCTGCAGACGGTCAGCGACGCTAGGTCCAAAGGCGTGCTGAAACAGCTGATGGATAATCCATCCATGCTGACGGCATTTGCGGAGCAATCCGCCTCTGAGGCCACGGCGCGCTGCAGTGCTGAGCTCCAGCATCTGAGGGAAGCCCAGATGCTGGCAGACATTGCAGGCGCATCTTCTTTATCTTGAAGATGGCAGGGCGACGTCGCCCCCTCGTCGTCTTGCCTGTTGGCCGAAAAGCCGGGGGGTAACAAGGACAGCGGGGTAACCTGCTTTAGTAATGACAGCGGGGTAACCTGCCTTAGTAAGAGGGCTTTTGTCATTGAAGATACGAGAGAGGCTTGCGCCGACCTCCGTACCCGAGGTTATATCTGTGATCGTATTTCCCACAATGAGCTTATGACAAGCGTGGGCACAGATTACCTGGGTGCGGTGATCAGTGGAGATTACACTCTCATATGGATTAGTACCCCGGGTGACTGGTATGTACGAACTCCAGGAAAGAGAGTGGCCCCACATTGGTCACGTATCCAGAACCTGTTGATAAAAGCCAAGAAACTCCGTATGAAAATCATTATATTTGGTCCCCCAGGATATGTTTGGAAGTTATCTCCAGTACGTGATACCCTGGAAGATCTTAAGTTGTCAGTATACGGATGCGTTTGTGTCATTTCGGTATTCGGTTCAATATGCAAGACAGTACACCGAGTGGTACTTATATGCAGGTAGCGTCATCAATACCGATTAGCTCGAAGCTGTGGGCATGTACATGCAAACAGGCAATGCCACAACATGTGTTGGATTGGTACGGCCATACGGTACGGCATGCTGAATGGCGAGCTCAGACACGTACTACACTCATCCGTCATCTGAACGACAACATCCTGGGGAGCACCACCACGCACGGAAACGTGCCTGTATATTTAAACACTTATACACGTACGGACCACAACATCCATCACTACGTGACGACCAACAAGGGAGGACCGAAATGGTCTGATGTTATCCGACGTGTAGCGATTAACCTGGATACCAATGCGGTTATTCAGGATATCTCAGTTACCGATCAACCAACAGGGTATGATTGGCATGCACCACTACCTGCAGGGGTTGCCAACATCAGCACTCGGTTGTATTGGCAACCCGAGGAACCGGTCTTGCTCGGAAACGAGCCTACTCAATCACCACAGAAACCTCGACGCGTCATCATAGATGACTGTTCTCTCCCCCTCCCGACTCTGGCGATTGACGCATGTACCCACTCAGCCACGACAATGGGCACGCAGACCGGCGAACAAAACGAGCAAGTTTTACCTACAGAATCGCGTATCAAGCAGAAGGAAAGGCTCAAAGCCGAAAAGGAAGCAGGCATCAAGCCTCGCCGCATTAAAAAGCACGTTGAAGACGGAAACGACGATTGCGGCGACGACTTGTCAGGACTCGGACAGGATCTTATGGCGACCTGGAGTACTGACGTCCCTATTGAGCTGATAAGCTCCGATGAGGACGATGACCTGTTCCTTACCCTCCCCACATCTATGCCCGACACACACGCTAACATATACAGCATAGTCGCTACACTATGCTATGGTCATAACAACTGCGTGGATATGTTGGAGCTTTGTGGCGGTGAGGGTGGTATCTCAGAGCTTGCCTTCTCAAGGGGGCTCCACTCAGGAGGCAACCTAGACGAGACTACATATGTCGACCTGGGAGACCCCTCGGTGCAGAGGGTTGTAGATCATTACTTCGCTATATGCTACGTACGAGTTGCCATACTACAACCCAGTTGCCGCACCACAGGACCACCATCCTACTACAACTACAAAGTCAATCACAACACTTGGGAACAGCACCACAAAGAAGATTTACCACACATAACTTACTGTGGTAAAATTGCTGTAACCCAAGATGACGCTCGGAGGTGGTTTATACGCGAACAACCTACAGGAACATGGGTAGATGATACTTCCCCATGGAAGAAACTTGCCAAACGACCACACATTACAACCGTACGCATTGATCAGTGTGCTACGGGACTCAAAGATACCGCTGGTGACTACATTCAGAAGCCGACAAATATCACCAGCAATGACAAGACAATTCTTAAACCCTTTGAGCGACTCAAATGCAACGGTCAGCATGTGCACGCACAACCGTGCAACAAAGAGCTTTCACTGGCACAAAAATACACTCGACGACTGCAGTCTGCCGTTGTGGAAGCCGTCTATCTGGCGAAAGCCATTGACACTACGCGCGGAAACGCGCCTACAAGTACTGCACATGCTTACCCTGCCGACCTTCCCGATCAAGCTGAACCAGGCGAAGGTATGAGACGCATCGGTGATCGTATCATCCCAGAGGTGGCCACCTGCCCGGCATGCATCGACAACGTCCGAAAGGACAGTCCTAGCCATAACAGAGACCCTACTCAGTGTAAGTATCATGATTCTATCTCTGTATATTGGCCATGTCCCGCATCTTACGAGAAGCAAAGGTGTTAATAACCACCTCGATACTGAACCTGGTAAATGTCGTTTTGCTGAACCGTTTAAACTTCCTGACGACCGCGACCCCGAAGGCAAAACCGTGCCAGCTTGGTGGGAACCCTTACCTAAACCTGGTGAGGGCCAAGCTTCAGCTTCAGGTGGCCGCCAAGGCGCACACGCCAGGCCACCGCGACCACGATCCTTCGGTAACGTTGATCCGACATCTGGTGCCAGCAGTTACGACATGCTACGAGACGCCCCCGAGCGTGGAAACACGCCTTCTGCGTCCTCTAGCGAAGCGCCACAGGTAGCGGCCCGTCGTGGCCGCCTACAAGGCGTACCACCACCTCCAGATGCAGTCGACGAAGGAGACCGACTGCGGAGAGCCACAAGGAACCCTCTTGCCTCTACCGGCTCTGGGGCTCCACGACTACCCGACTGGACGAGATTCGACATCCAGCGCAGTCTGCAAAATCTCCGTAGTCACGAACTTCATGTCGTTAAAAAGGAACTCCGTAAACTGCACCTGCGATGGTATCATGCGAAGGAACCCAAAATGAGGCTAATCCTCGACAAAGTGGGGCTGGATAACGTTCGACTGAACATGATCAAAGAAGTTTGCGACACCTGTCGGGGATGCAGATCATGGGAACGTCCAGGAAACTCAACACTACCTTCGGTGAGCCTTCCTGGTAACTGGCTCGATGAAGGCGAAATGGACCTCATGTTCTACAAGAAACGACCATATTTCACATTGTGGATTGTTGTATTCGCCTGGCAGCAGGCCGAGAAATTTCCGACAGAGAACGTGGCACTATCTTTGACGCCTACCACTACTGCTGGATTGCCTATCACGGACCCTTCAAAGTCTTCTACTCAGACGGAGAAGGCGCCCTGAACAATGATGCCGCTAAGGCCATGATGGCCAATAAGGGCACGGAACTTCGTATCCGAGCGCCTGGCCAACACGCGACTTCAATTGAATCACGAAACGGCATTCTCAGAGGCGTCCTCCACATGATTGAGGAAGAGCTGAATCGACACAACATCCCTGTTGTATTCACTAGAGTATTGGCAGAAGGTATCTTCGTTACCAATGCCTTTACGTTTTACAACGGAGTATCGCCATGCCAAGCACACACAGGACGTCAGCCCTCCTTTCTTCCTGACCTCGACACCCTTGACTTTCCCAAGGGACCCGAGACATCAGGACACGAACGAGAACGTCGTGTGAGGGAAGTTAGCCTAGAAGCCATAACTCAAGCCACTGCTGTGGCCAAGACAAATCGTGCTCTTAGGGCTAAAACGGCTCCTGATGGTGCTCGCCTTTACTCTGCAGGGGATCTGGTAGACTACCATCGACCCACTGCCACTAAGGACGATCATGGAGGCTGGAATGGCCCATTCCCGGTGATCCGTAATGTGCCTGAAAGAGGACATATTGTTGTCAAGGCAGGATCTCGTGAGGTAATTGTGATGTATCCTGATGCTCGTCACACTCTATACATTGAATGTCTCCTCGCACGGGAACTTGGCATGGATAATATGGCCAGGAAAACCGTCCTTACATATGTGGCACACCTCGGCGCAGGGAAACCTGCCAAAGTTTTCGGCTATATCCCAGATTACAAGGGAAACCTCAATCTTTCAGACGACAGCAAGTTTCACCCGCGCGTACATCTAGCACTGCAATATCTCGTGTGAAACTACTTCCGAGTAGAACACGTAGTAGCAGTTAGATTGGCCAAAAGTGTGTCAAACTTACCTGCAGTAAAGTACGCCACCGGGTCTACGCTGATCCACTATGACAACGATATCAGCCCAGCTTTCCACTACTACGAGTGTGTGGGCACCGGCCTAAACATTTCTCAGATCACAGGTAGCACTCATTCCAGACTTATTCAATGCTTGACTTCACGTGTCCCTTCCTTAGGATTTCACGACGACCTGGCTAAATATCAGCACTCAAGCAACACGTCTGGAGAACACGATTCGCCTGGAAACAGGCCTCCTCCAGATACCCCAGGTGCTTCATCGCCGAGTGAAGGCCGTCTGTCGACAATCTATGAGGAAAATGAGGAACACAATATCGAAGCTATGATGCTGGAAGAGTGGTACGACGAACTACGTATGGATCTTCATCCTACGACGACCACCGACGATTACCTCTACTGCGTCCCAACAACCATGCTGCCCGACCAATGTGTTTTGGTTTCAGCATCTGTGGGCGAAGAAGATATCTTATCATCGGACACGCTCGGAGACGAGCATGAACCACGAGAGTCTTGTCTAGTCTCTCTCTGTTCAACCACGCCTGACGAGAGCTACTCTCTTGATAGTGATGAATATGGTCCTTACGTTGAATTATGTTTTACATCAGAAATGTCAACAATAGTGTTGGATCAGACTCAACTTGCACACCTCGACACTGATAATGTCGCAACGATGAGAGTATATGTATCCTCTGTTGCTAAACGTGCTGTAGTCGTTAAAGAAGATGACCTACTCACCAAAGCCGACATAGCAGCACATCCAAAGGAGGTTAGTGAAGCTTTGTGTACTGAACTCAAAATCTGGATTGACAACCGATTCTTTGAGATGTATGATTTATCCAAAGCTTCCAACATCATGACATCCAGGTATGTATACAAGTGGAAGTTTGTAAAGGTGGGTACCGAGAGCGTTAAAACCATTCGTCTCAGACTTGTCCTTCGGGGATTTATGGATACTGAGGCTTTCGACGTGGAAACATTCTCGGGAACCGCCCGAAGGCAGTCCCAGCGACTCCTGGCAAGTGAGGCGGCATGCCATCCAGAGTGGATCTTAGC
The DNA here is from genome assembly GCA_963575745.1 of Prorocentrum cordatum. Classification (NCBI taxonomy): domain Eukaryota; class Dinophyceae; order Prorocentrales; family Prorocentraceae; genus Prorocentrum; species Prorocentrum cordatum. Next base: position 98,828 of record CAUYUJ010015243.1, read on the forward strand.
ATCCATGGATATCGACAAGGCGTTCCTCAAGGGTTTGACCTATGAGGAACTTGCCCATGCCACCGGCGAGGAAACTCGCATGGTCTGCTTCACTCTTCCACCGGGAAGTGCTCAGGTACTTCGTACACTACCCGGCTTCTCATCTTATGACGAAGGCCGACACTGCCTCAGGTGCCTCAAACCAGGAACGGGTACAAAGGACGCTCCAAGAGCGTTCTCTCTCAAACTTCGTACGACCACACGAGCTATAGGCCTTGCACCGACCAGTTCTGACCCTGAGTTTGAATTCAGCCAAGATCTGCTAACGGCAAAACATGTCGATGATATTAACATGACAGGCCTAGAGAAAAATATAGACGACTATGTACAGCGTGTCGAAAAGGTGTTTGGCAAATGCAAGCTCAACAAACACTCGTATACGAACTGCGCCGTTCGCTACACTAAGAATGATCAAGGGGATGTGATCATGGATCAGGACGAGTATATCAAACAACTACGTCCTATCACACGCCCAGAACTTACAGGAGCGGCGGCCGATGCCAAAGCCACGAAACTCATTACCGACATGTTCGTCAGCTTGCGAGGAGCCCTCGCCTATGCCCTTCTTACTCAAATCTGGCTCATGGTATACGTGGTCTCTCTCTCTCTCTCTCTCTCTCTCTCTCTCTCTCTCTCTCTCTCTCTCTCCAGAAAATCCAAGAGCCCACCAATCTGCAAGTCAGACGTCTGAATGCTGTGACGCGAAAACTGATCAGCAGCCCGAAACGCATCACCTTCCCTCGGATGAAGCCTACGAATGAAGTTGATATCCACAGCGATTCGGGGTATCGGAAGCTCACCGGGGAGGAGGATGATGAGACCAAGGGCTACGGCATACGCGGGGCTAATGTACTACGGCGAGGGAGCTCGCCTCAAGGCAAGTCCGTCGTTCACCTCTGTGACGGACTATGCAAATCACACCGACTGCAGGTGAGGTCCAGCTATGCTGCGGAGGCACTCGCAGCTGCGCGTGACCTTGATGAGTGTTACCCTACGCTCATCACACCCCACGAGCTCAAGGCAGGAGCTCTGACTCCACGACAACTACGAGATATGCGTGAAGTTGGAGGCCTAGCCATCAAAGTATCTCTTACCATAGACGCTGAGTCCGTTTATAAATCATTAGCAAGCAATGATCTTAAGATACCGACAGAGTGGACTCTGCTTGGACATATCAGTTGGATACGTGAGCTCATGGATATAGGTATAGTACATAACGTGCAGTGGTGTGATACTAGGGATATGACCGCAGACGGGCATACAAAGGGAAGCATCGATCGGGAGCTGCTCCTGGAAGTAATGTCAGGCACTCAGTCATTCAAGTATGACGTGAAACAGTTTGTTCCCTTTCGGGGCCCCGAGGACAGAAACACACCTAAGTCTAATCAATTTTAGTCTGTCCTTGTTGCCCCCCCGCGGTCCAATTTGCCAGCATGGGCGCCTACTACAGAGGCGCCCTTCTAGTTGCTCGGAAACGAGCCTTACATTTCACGCCTGGCAACGAGCCGGCTTTATATGACTCAGGCTCTTTGCCTTAATACCTATTTGCTCGGTGAGGTATGGCCCGTTTGGCTTACCTCTAACTGAGCCGATAGCCCTTCATCGTTCGAAGGGGCTATCTTGTATTTGCGTGAAATGCGTTGCGAGGAAACTCGCCTTACAGTCTGGTGTTAGGCCAGACTGTACACACTGTTTTCTTTCTTGCAAGCAGTTGTGCGCGCGGCCTTTGCAGAGCCTAGCGGCTGCGCGGCTATGCTCTCCGTCTCCTCCCCTCCCGACTTTAAGGGCAGCTCTTTGGGATATGTTATAGTATCGGGAGCATAGCTCGCGCGCCGTTGCCTTTGGCTCAAGGCACGCGCGCCCTATTTGCCCGGACACTTACCTTAGTGTTCGCTATGTGCTGGAAAGACCGATACATCGATCTTATCGTATCCTACCCATCCACTCCCCATATCGTATTCCTTCGACATGGAATTGGATGCAATGTGAGCTCATCCGCCTCCTATGGAGACGGATGCTATTTGACCTACCAGGCTCACTTTCGACTGAACGAGCGCGGGCCGCCTTTCTGGATCATAATCGTTCCTCATCGTTGTTGCCCCCCTCATTTCCCTTCCTCTGCCTTCCCTGGTCCTCCCGCTCCCGCTCCAGTTCCTGCTGCTGCTGTTCATCCTCCTCCTTCGTCCTTATCCTCCACCTTCCTTGTTGTCTTCCTTTTTCTCTTGCTTTTGCTTCTGCGCATCCGCCACCATTTCCTCCTCCTCCTCCTCCTCCACCACCTCCTCCTCCAATGTACGCAGAATCCCTGATCAAATTTCGCATAACACGATTTTAAGTGGGGGGTCAGGTTCGCTATGACACGCGTCGGTGGATACAGGGAGAATCAGCACAATGGGAAGGGATGCTAGGGAGAGGTGGGGTGTCAGATTATGGCGCGCGCGCCTAGCTTGCCTCCCCCCCTGTCCCGCTTCGCGTCCCCCACCCCTCTCTCCCTCCCTCTCCCCTACCCCCCCCCGCCCCGAGTGCCTGGGGGCGGGGAGCCGCGCGGGCGAGGCGCGACCGCAGCGAAGAGCGCGGCGGCAGGACCAACGACAGAGGGCGGCAGGAGCGGATCCAGCAGTGCCGGCACGCGTCGTGCATGCGTGAACGCGTGTGTGGATTCAGATTGTATTTGGTTAGAAGCGCGCTGTAGTGTCGTGTTGAGTGGCGTGGTGAGGTGTCCAGCGTTGTGTGCGTGCTTGTGTGTGTGTGATGCGAGCGCAGTGCATTACGTAATCGTATTCGTTTTCATGTGTCGACGGATGTTTGCTTCCTTTGACTCAAGAATTTTCGGCTGGGGAAACCAAAAGCTGCCGGTACTGGATACCGCTACCTCCCAGACTTCTCCCGGGGCCCCCAAGGCCCCGAAGATTAAGATTAACATGTCAAAATTACCTTATCTCTCCCACGCCATCGATACCATACCCGCACTCTTATACCACCCCTTGTGGGCCGCGAACATGGCGGAGAGAAATTATATTTCCTCTCCGACCGCTGCCCGCTCTCCACGGACACTGGCTGGAAAACAAGCTCGTGTCGCAAGTCCTCTGAACAGCATGGACGATGGAGAGCAGTTCGGTCATTCTGCCGGTCCTGGCGATGCTCCGTTCGGGCCCGTTCTGGTACTGACAGTGACACCGGACAGTGCTGTCATCCAACACCCAGGCGTGAACACAGTTATCATCGAATACATCCGGAAACTCATCAGATAAGAGCTGGGACCACTCCAAAAGACATCACAGCTATTAAACAACATGGTATTTCTCGCAAGGACTTCGAGGACGCCACGAAACCGTTGAAGGCCAACATCGGCCAGTGCACGACCCAGTTCGAGGACATGCAGATCCGCATGACCAACATGGAGAATATGATGAACGAGCGCATGAACAAGATGGAAAACGTGATCACAAATGTGCAAAACTGCACTCCGAGATCTTACTCTGGAGCTTCACAGGGCACGGCGAACGCCCACCACTATCACGGAAAACGTGCGGGGACGGAAGTCATTGGGAACCTGGAGAATTTTGGGACGGTTGCGGCCGCATGCGACTACATCCGGGATCAGTTGAACACGATGCGCGGGCCGATCCCCGAAAACATTTACGCAAAACGAGATTGTCATAACATTGTCTTCGCGGAGTTCGACGCCACGCTGGACCGGGACACCGCGGTCGCTTTATTGCGCAGTGGTGGTTTACAGCGGGGGGGAGAACGTATGGGCGACACAGGACAGAGAACCCGCAGAACGCGTTGCACACAACTATTGCGTTGGACTGAAATGCGTCCTCAAAAATGACATGCGTAATCCATACGCGATCAGAGTATCCGGGTCCCCATGCGAGGTACGAGTTGGAGGGCAATTGGTTCTTACGGCAATTGTTGGGGACATATGCGTTGACGAGCGTTGGGAAGACAATTGGAAAAACTTGGGGGAATTGCAGAACCACCGCAAATCTACTGAATTGAATACGACATGCGACATTATTATATCGAGAGCCTCTTTGGGAATGAAAGGTGAATATGAAAGGAGCCTCCAAAGGCAAATTGCCCATATAGGATGGACGGCAGGCACTGGGGCCTGCTATGACTACGACGGGGATTTCCGCCAGTGCCAGGGCCGCCCAGCAGAGTACCGCTCATATGGATCATTTGGGTGTTGGACCCATCGGGCAGCGACATCCACATCGCATGCGTAATTTTGGGATATGGCAGGAGCGGGCAACGTTACCGACCAGTCTTGCCTTTCTTTGCTTCGACCAGTGCCGGATCAATGTCGACGCAGGTATGCGCCATCATCAACCCACATTGGTAACGGCTCCGGCGCCGAGAACACTACGACGATCGCAACTATCGACGCTCAACCTCCACTTCCAGATCCCGACCTCCAATCCTACATTCGACTTCCACCTTGCAACCGCCACCCCCACCTGTCTGAGCCGACAGCCCAGATCAGCACCGGAGCCGACGTCACCGACGAAATCAAGTACACGAACCACAACTGTCACGACGACGCCGCAGGGATCTGGGGCAAATGCGCCCGCGCCCTTGCAGTCCGACATCGGCCTGTCTCGGACCCCCCAATTCTAACCTCCGACTACGGGAAGTCTACAGGGGCAAGTGCAGCCCCAGACAGGTGCCGACCACGCCTCTGCACTACGACCCCTTGCGCTTCACCTTCGGGGGGTGCAGCGGCCATGCCGGCGACCCGGGCTCCGACGCTGACAGGTGATGTTGTCTCTGCGTCTCCAACTCCTCACTCCGACCTCAGATTGAAAATGCGACCTCCGACCGATGTACTTCTCCCCGCATTTTACCCCCGCCCGTGCAAGTCTTCGGGCGGCGGACGAAACGTTAATAATTTAGTGGGGGGCGGTTTTCCTGCTGGAGCGAAGCCGTCGGGTGCAGCCCCGGAAAGGCCCCAACCGCTCCGCTGCATTATTTTTCTTTGCGCTTAACCGCCGGCGGATGCAGCGACGGCGCCATCGACCGAGACTCCGACGCCAAGGCGCGCAGATGCCCTTCCAACCTTGGGCGCGAGCTCCTGTCATATCTGCGCCGGTTCGGCGTTGCATTCACACGAACAGGGCTACCTGCACCGGCCAGGTTATCGTTCAGATTTCCAACCGGGGGCAGCCGGCATCCGACTCCAGCCTGCACCAGTCGCCCCGCTTTCCAACCTCAGTTTTCAGACCTCCGGCTTCCGCCCGATTTCCCTGTTCAATCCGACTTCTCACCGCCGCTATCTCCGCCGATCGACTTTCAACCTTCGCCATCTCCGCGCCCCCAGATGCCCTACTGGTGCAAGCCTCTCCTTACATTCTGGCATCTTGCTCTCTCACTCTTCCACGAGGAACGCGGGTTCTCACGTTGATGGTTGCCTTTCTCGCTTGCATCTTCTTGGGGCCGACTCTGATGACATCCGCGCAACCCTCGGTCCCGCCCCAGGCCACCCGTCTTCGCGTCGCTCAGTATAATCTTCAATCGCTACCTCTGCATCGAGGGCTACGTGAGGTCTTGGACGGTTTAGACACCTGCCATGCGATAAGTCTTACTGGAACAGGGCAGGCGATGGCTCGGGCATCATTTGACGGCACGTTGAAGGTTTTATCGCCCCGAGTGGGCAAGTATGTCGTCTGGCAGTGGCCCACGTCGGCTACGAGAAAACTTCGCAAGCAGGAGAGGGGCAAGAACGCCGACGGGACGAACGCGAGCACTGGATGCATGTTGGCCCTCGATGCGAAGAAGTTTCGAAAGCGACGGTTTCTGCAGGCCGGGTGTCCACCCGATCAGATCCAGGGACGAGGGGGGGGCCGTTCGATACCGCTGGTCGGGCCACTATGATTTTTGTTTTATCGCCGCTTATGGTATGCTGTTGCCAAAGTCGGAAGCGGATCGAAAACGCTGTCGCGCTCTAATAGACTGGATCAGTAAGGTTCTCTCTCAGCTTCCAGCTAGATGTACCCCGGTATTGATGATGGATGGTAACTTTCACTGCGGGCTTCAGACTGTGGGTGGGCAGTGGATACACATGCACAACACGAGCCAACAGGATGCGATTGGCCCTCGTGGGGCTGCCAAGGAGGATCCGCACGCACCGCACTGGCGCATGATGTTGAACACGCACCATATGTGTCTGGCAAACACGTACTTTCGGGAGGGATACGGGGCCACGTATTTCAGAGGTTCGACCATGTCACGGATCGACTATATTGCTATTCCGAAAGCCATGCTGGCCCAAGTTCAGACGTTACGTGTTTGGCGACGAACTGGACGACATCTACAACTCTCCCATGCTAAAGGTAATGCAGACCACGCTCCCTTGGTGATGGATTGCATGACCCGTTCTTGGCATGAACCGAAGTCGGACTCAAATTGCACATGGGATTATGACAGATATATGCAGGCCTGGCTGAAAGGTGGCCCTCTATATGATGGCTTCATTCGAGATCTGGACGCATGGGCCGTTCACCCAGACACTATGACTCAGATTCGTTCTCTGCAAGATTCTCTGGATGTAGATGGTTATTTGAAGTTTCTGCAAGCTGGCCTTCGAGAGCAGGCAGAGATCTATTTCACTCGACATCCTGGGCAGACTCGAAGAGGTGAGGACGCCAGCGCTGCCCGTCTACGTGAGAAATACAAAGATGCTCGCGCGCGACTTCAAGCAGCTGATCACGTTACCCAAGAGATGCGGGACACATGTAAGTTATTTCGCAAATACCTTCGCCGATTTCGACGGCGCGATTTTCGACGTATGCGAGACGCCTGGTCTATGGAGCTGGAGCGAGCCCAGCGACAAAATGATTGGCATCAAGTTTGGGTTCTTTCACGTTTGATAGCTGGCACGCGCTTGGGCCCCAAGAAGAGACGATTTCAATTGACTGCGGCATTCCCTCCTACCATAGATGAGTGGATTCAGCATATGGGCCAGGAGGGGCCTCGCGGAGGTATGCAGGCTCGGGCCATTAGTATTGGAAGTCGCGAAGAAGCGCCCCGCATCTTGGAGCAGGTGATGGCGATCCCACCCGGCACCGCGGAGCGCACCGAGTACATCGCGCAACGAGCTGATCAACTTCAACTGCGACTACGGCCAGCAGATGAAGCAGCAGGTATTTCAGACTCAGTGGTCCCTGGTGGTGTCTTCTCAACAAACTTGTCCGAGACACACGCCGATGCCTCCGAGACTGCCCATCGAGCTGCGGAACAGGCACTAGTCCAGTACGACACGCAGAACATGGACGTCGATGGCCGACCTTTTTATGTTCGAGCGCAGGAGGACTACCATGGTATCTTACATAGACTTCGGAAAGCTAGAGCGCGACGTGCCGTGCCACCTTGGTCAGTACCTCGAGAGGCCTGGCTTCTTGCTGTGGCGAAGCCGAAGCATTGTGAACGATCTGGCCCTTTTCAGCAGCGACTCCAACAACCTCTATATATCATCAGACGACGGCATCACATGCCACAGATTTGGGCGGTTAGTTCTGGTTGCAGGGTGCAGAAAGGTAACAACAAGAAGTGCAAGACCGAGCGCGTCGTTCACCTATTGGACCCGATCGGCAAAGCCTTCGCAGGCCAAGTGTGGTCACGACGTACAGAGCATGGCTCTGACATTTCCTCAGGCTTTGAACCCCGACGGCGGCGCGAGCAGACCATCCTGCAGGTGAAGATTGCTCGATGGCACTTGGCTCAGCATCATCGTGCTTGGGTGGCCCCGTTTGATGATCAGGCCAACGCCTTTGCGTCCGTGGATCATGAGGCGCTCAGTGCTGTTGTGCGTGCGGCACTCCCACCGGGTGACGCTGAATTACTGCTGCAGAGACACACGAGGGCCTGTTGCTTTCTACGAGCGGACTCAGGTGACTGGGCGCTCATGTCACTTGGATGCGGGGACCTGCAAGGGGACGTGGCTGCCCCAGATAAGTTCATCAATGTACTTGGCCCATGTGTGGGCAGATGGGTAGCCGCAACGGAGACGGAGGAGGACCGTCACTTTTTTCACGTGCTGGAACCGATAACTCAGACGCAGATCAACTTCAGTCACGGGGCGTATGCGGACGACATGTTTCGCATGGGCTTGAGCGAGGACGCGGGGCAGGCGAGTTCCCGAGTACAGGGCTGGGATCAGGCACTTGCTGCGCATGTCAGCGAGCCGGCGGGGCTGCAACATAATCGAGATAAAAAAAATGAGGTCCTCTTTCGAGCCTGCGGTCGTGGATCCCACCAGAAAATGCAGCAGTTCTACAAAAACAGAACATCACCTTCGAGGGGAACCCCCATATCTGTCTGAGGCATCTGGGAGCCTGGCACCATTTCGAATGCCACGAGACCTGGGAGCTCAAAAAACGTCAGGATGCGGCTCGTCTTGGGTGGAACGCCATGGGGAAGTTCTGGACTAGTCGTGCGCCTCGGAAGGTAAAACAGATTGTGTTCCAGGGGATGGTCGTCAACACGTATCTCTCGGGCGGGGAGACTTGGCTCTTGTCGGATCGGGCGGCAGACCATATTGATGGCTTTATTGCACAGCACGCACGAGTACTTCTGATGGGGGAGGGGACTAACAAGCAGTGCGACGAGCGTGGGAACGTCACGTATTGCCGTACCATATCTAACTATGAAGTAAGACGACGACTCCAACTATATACTACTCAGAGTATTTTGAGATATCGGAGACTTAGATGGATACACCATATGGCACGTTTTCCTCGGGATCACCGCGTGCTGCTAGGTGTGCTTACGGGCGCAGTGAACGGCAAGAATCAGTTGACGGGGCGGGGGAAACCTCAACATAGATGTAATCCATGGCTTAAGCAGTTCGGAGCAGATCTTAACGAACTTGGTCGACGTCATAGGCCGGCCCAGGACGCCCTTCGTGCTCGCGGTTGGTTTTCGCTTTTCGAGGATCCTGAGACGTTCGCCCCTCCAGAGGATATCATGGACCATGGAGCTCCTCCTCAGACCTCATCTTTGCCTGCGTTGCCAAGTTCGGGGTCGCGTCTGTTCAAGTGTGAGGTTGTCGTGGATGAAGCTCGCTGTGCACATTCTTATGATATCATAAAACAGCTACGTGTTCATGAATATTACGCTCATGGGATATGTAATGACTATAGACGTGCGCCCATCACGAATCAATGCCCATGGTGCTCGAGGGTCTTTGCCAACGTCACTAACGCTCGTCTTCATTGTCAGGCTCGTGGGACGAAGACCCCTCCAGCTTGTGCGAAGAGACCTGGCCCACCGTCGGGACTTCTTTCGGCTCTGGATCTTCCGACAGATTTCACGTGCCCCTTCTGCAATACCCCATTCGGTACTCTTGAGAGTGCACATCAGCACATTCGCACGCACTTTCTCGGCCAAGAGAGCGATGGGCGGGATGGGGATGGAGCAGCTGGCGACAGCAATGCAGACGGAGGGCGACTGGGCGCGGAATACCCGCCGTGCAGTGGGCAGCGCAGACAACGATCAGCTCAAACAGTTGGCGATAGCGACGGCGAAAACGGTGGTCGGCATGGGCGCGATGCAGCGCAGGCTCCAGGGCTGCTTGGAGACGACTGCGCTGGTGCGAGAGGCTCATCCCTACTTGAAGGGCCTTCAGGACACGGGCAAGTCTTACGACGCAGAGCGCAAGACCCTCAAGGAAGCGAAAAAGTACGAAGATATGAACAAGATGACGCCGAGTCAAGAGCGCTGTTGGAACACTTTGATCAGTATGATCGCGAAAGACGAGAGTGTGCCGAAAGAGAAGAAGACGCAGCTCTTGCTGTACTCGCAGAAGGTGTCGAGTGTTTCGGGCCCAGTGCTGACATGCATGCAGAAGAAGTGCCATCGCCAGAAAGCTTGGTCGGAGGACCGTTGGAGGATCAACCTGATGGTGGTGCCAGAGCTGAGGGTGGTGCAGATGGAGGCGATGCAGCTATCGCGGCGAAGCCGCAAGTGGAGGTGAAAGCGGGCGCCACAGCGCGCAATCCGAACGTGCGCTCGGTGGTCAGCACGTTGGTGGAGATGGGGGAGTACACGGCGGCGAACCAAGAGGGATGAGGCCGCCCGCTCTTGAGCCGCCTGCCGCCGCTGCCCGTCTTCTCTCTTCCCCCTCCTCCTCCTCCTCCTCCTCCTCCTCCTCTGGTACTAGCTCGAATGAGGTTTTAGAGAGGCCCGAGGTTTTTGAGTTCCTCTCGGGATGGTTTCACGGGCTCGACTTAAAAGTACTGGTTTTCGGGACCGAGGGTGACTCCGATTCTGATCAGAGTGCCCCGCTGTCCAGTGGTGGCACGGTTGCGCGCCTAGAGGCCATCCAGTGACAGTATTGGGTGCCAGTGCTCCGCCGTGCTCGCTTGAAGTCCCGACTGGGAGTTTTTGCACGTTGGGAGCCAGCGGTTTCTTGAAGTTGCAAATGTCGAGGCCGTTTGTACCCCGCGACCATAGGGCCCAGCACGCGCCACTCTGAGCTTAGTTCAGTATTCGGCATGCAGGGGGCGCAATGGGGTATAATAGAGTAGAATCTCCGCGCCCCCACCTCCAGCCCCCGGCCCACGACTTCCGACTTCCACCGCGCGCGGGCCTCCGGCTCTCGCAAATTTCTGTCCCCGACCCCCGGCGCCCTGCCTCCAACCACCACCGCGTCTCCGCCATTCGACCTTCGACCTCTGACAGCCCGACATCGCGACCTTCAGCCCCCAGCGCCCGACCTCCCGCGGCCACCATTTCCACCTATCGACTTCCCACCTCCGCCGTCTCGGCGCCCCCGCCGCCAGCCTCTCGCCGGCTGCCGCCGACCCAACGTTCCGACCTCCAGCCGCCGCCGTCCGAATTCGAACCGCCACCGCCTCCGCCGATCGATCTCCGACCTGCCGCTGCCGCCGTCGACCGACCCCACCGTTCACAACCGGGCAGCAGCAACAAGGGCACGAGTGAGCAGCAACGCTAACCCAATTTGAGACTCATTGGAGGGGGGCGAGGCAAATGCAACGCAGTCGACGGCGACGCCCCCGTCGGCGCGCACCGAAACCGCCCGCGGGAGAGCGACGGCGGCGGTGAACGCGACCGGCTATTCCAACGCCGCATCCATCGTCGACGCAAATATTCAGCATCATACACAAAAACGCACGAAGCCTCACAACTGACGGCTCGATAGACGCACTGTTGCGCGAATTGGGCGGCGCATATTGGGGCGCACTCACCATCGACGAGACATGGGGAACGGAATCTCGCGAGATGTGGACCACAAAACGCGGGAGGCACTTATTCGCAGCATCGTGCCATGCGGATGCGTCGCGTGGAGTTGCATGTCTCGTTTTTCGGCGACGCGTCCAACGGGTCAAACGTTTCGAAGCCATCGACGAGCGAATCGCTTACATCGACATCAACTCCCCCAAACAGCACATCATAATAGCGACGGCATGTTTACCCCGTTCTGGCTACGCGGGCATGCGCATGCAGCGTGCGCGCGACCATTTGGGGGCGATTCACGACGACGCCGCACAATCCAAGCGGGCGCGTATCATTGCGTGAGATTTCAATGCGCGAGCGGGCAGACAGCCTGCCAGTGAACATGATGATGAGGGGGGCGACGACGACGAGAGAGCAGATCACATGAGCCGGGGGCGTACTGTTCGAAAATGTGGTTCGGGCTTGTGCAAGGTCTAATGCGCGGAAATGGTAATTGCAAACGCATTTTGCTACAAACGTTACCACAATTTGTTCACCTACACAAGCGGTGGCAAAAACTCGACACATACACATATTGACTACATCGTGGTAGACAGGGCACGACGATTCCAAGTGGTCGCCCGTCCCCCAGCCGACGGCCCATTCTTCCAGCAGCGCTTGCGACGGCATCTGAGCGACCGCAACCGCGACGCCGACTTGGACAGTAGGTGCCGTGGCATTGGTGAAAGGCTCAAGCTTGCAAGTAAGGATTACCAGGAACGCCGAGATCAATCGGCCGGGGACCTTCGAGGATGCGCCAACGACGGACCGACAGCACGGCTCAAGGCGCTCATCCAACAAAGACGCGCAACCGCACCACGAGACACAACTGCGCGAATATCCAATAGCAAAAAATCTTTCGATAGACAAGGGCTAGAAAGTGTGCCGAGACGAATGCGGAGCTCGATGAGATTGTCTGCCAATTCACGGTGCGGAAGAAACTGTTAGGGTTGAAGATCAGCCAGCGCAAAGGCGTGGCCCCTTCAATGACGACAGCTGAAGGTATCGACGAGACAGATGGGCAAATCATAGCAGACGTATTTGCGACTTTTTACGGGAAGCTGCATAAGGACCCGCGCCGCGTAGCCAACGCCAACAGCACCCACCTGCAGACGCACTACGACTTGACCATTCCGCCTTTCGCAGCAAGCGAGCTCCACCAGGGAACCAAACAGTTCAAGAACGGCAGGTGCAGCGACGCCGCTGGGCCCACGGCAGAATTGTTAAAAGCAGGAGGCGCTGACTTACAGTGCCATCTACTTCGGCTACGCAACGGCGCCATCGAGCCTGATCGCCCCCCGCCAGACCAATGGGGGACCTCCGCCATCACGAGTCTGGTGGCCCCAAACAACTGGGCAATTCCAGACCAATTGCCGTCGGCCCTCTGCTGTATAAGCTGATGTCTCGCCTCCTTTGCAACTGGCTCAGCGCCTTGTTCGACCCGCAACAGTGCCCAGACCAAGGTTCCCGCAATAACTACCGCACAGTGGGCCTTTCGTTCACCGCAACAATGTTTCATGGGAGCTCTCACGAATGGCAGCTGCAGCTCTGGGCCGCCGCGGTAGATTTCGAGCCGGCGTTGGATTGTGTTGACCGCGAATGTATGCGGGGCGCTCTACGACGGCAACATGCGCCTCCTTCCCGCGCCACCTTCTTGCAACGCTCATATAGCACCCGAGCTGGTGCAGTTCGGACGGGCGCCGACAGCAGGGCCTTCAATATCGAACGGGGCGCTATGCAGGGGGACCCGCTGGGCCCTTTCCTGTTCAACGCCGTCCTAGAGCACGCGCGCCATCCAGAACATGCGAAGATCCTGGCGAACATTAGCCAGGGGGAGTGTCGACATCAGCGGCGACAGCACCAGCGCCCTACATTCTAGCCGCGGAACGAAGTACTTGGGAAGAAAGCTCACTTGTCACGAAGTTCATGGCGCAGAGTTGCGCGACAGGTCAGCCGCGGGGTGGGCCCGTTTCAATAAACTCCGTTGCGAATTGACGAACAAACGCTTCCCGCTCCATAGTAGACCGAGATTGTTCAATGGCACCGTCGCGCCACCCCTGTTGCGCGGCTGCTCATCCTGGACTCTGACTGTGGAGGTGCTCATTATTCTGAGGCGCGCCCAACGGAAAATGCTTAGGCTCGTCGCGGAGACGCCGCGGAGGCGCAGCGAACAACGCCAGCGCGCGCCCGACGCCTCCGACGACGCCCGCCTTCGCAGCATGACCGACGCCGACACAGCAAATAACCCGAACTACACAGCCAGCAACAGCGACGAGAGGAATGATGACGGAAAGGATCCATGGGCCGATTACTTTCGACGAGCCACGCGCGAGGTCGCGGACCATGCTTCCCGAGCCGAAGGGGAAAATGGGTTGTTCCCCGCATCCTAGGTGGGGTTGTCATGATCCTCATCCTCGGGCATTCCATGCGAGCCCGCTCGCGCGCAAGGCCCCCCCCCCCCCCGAGGGGGATAACATTCACCATATTTGACTTGGTGTTTTCTGTGGGTGCAACGCGCTTTGTTTTGACCAAGTCAATCTGCACATGAGCCGTCGTGCGAGCTGCGGACATATGTACACGCACGCACGCATTCATAAACACATATGCAATCCTCCTCCTCCTCCTCCTCTTCCTCCTCCTCCTCATCCTCATCATCCTCCTCCTCGTCCTCCTCCTCCTCCTCCTCCTCCTCTTCCTCCTCCTCCTCCTCCTCCTCCTCCTCCTCCTCCTCCTCCTCATCCCTCATCCTCGCCTCATCCCATCCGAAGTTCCTCCTCCTCCTCCTCCTCCTCCTCCTCCGCCTCCTCCTCCTCCTCCTCCTCCTCCTCCTCCTCGTCTGGGAGGCCTCTGGGGGGCCTCTTGGGCCGTCTTGGGCCGTCTCGGATCTCTTGGGCCGTCTTGGAGGCCGTCTTGGGCCATCTTGGGCGGACTTGGAGGTTATCTTGGACCATCTTGGAGGCCATCTTGGGCCAGCTTGGCCATCTTGGAGGCCACCTTGGAGTGTTCCCCGAATCGGTTTGGAAAGCCTTCGGGGAACACGTGGGCGCCTTGAAGGTCATCATGGCCGTCTTGGAGGCCTCTTGGGCGATCTTTCGGCGATCTTTGGAGCTCTTGGGCCGTCTCGGGCCGTCGGAAGGCAGAAAAGAAGGACATTTCAAAATCCGTTAAAAACCTACGAATAGCAGTGCACGGTATTGTTCATTGCATACGTCCGCTTCACTCGCTCTGTAGCCATCGCTTCTGCTCAGAGCTTCGCTTGTTATGGCAGGGCTCGCGTACGGACTCGCCCCAGTAGTCCGCGATTGGGCTGCGACTGGCCTGTGCGCCGCCAACCTCTGGACATCTCTCCGCAGGGATTGCCACTGTACGTACACCTTCACAGGAGAGCACGACAGAGAGCTGCTGCAGGTCCTGCAGCGCCAACTAGACAGGTGTGGCCCTGAGCAGCTTCGGAGCGCCCCTTTGGAGTGTCCCTCGAGCTTCTGGGAGGTCGCCTCAGTCTTGTGCCTAGCTGTGTGCGCCGCGTTCATCATTGGCTTCCTCGCTGGCAGGCTCCGTGGCCATGGTCCCGCGAGGGCTCCCCGACCTGCTGAAGACGGTCCGCCAGGGGGACAAACTATACTGTCTGTGCAGCCTGGAGGACCGTCTGTTCCACGAGAGGCTTCTGTGCGGCCACGTGGACGGCTCACGGTGGGTGGTGGCGACGCCTGATGCCGACGTGTACGTGGAAGACTTCGCCGGCGAGGATCACGTGGAGATCCACCGAGCTGGCCCTCGAGGGGGAGCCCCGCCTCAGCTGCGCAAGAAGACGCTGTGCCGTTTCGACCTGGACGAGCAGACTCTGGCCGCCCTCCTGAGCGAGGGGGCGCAGCTGGCGGAGTCTGAGCGCCGCGAGGCCGGCCGCGACTCAGTGGCGGTGGCGCCCGGGGTGGTCCGCCGGTTCCGTGGGAAGCAGCGCGCGCTCCCGGAGATGGCGGCCGGTGGCACGGACACGCCGCGCGGTTCCGAGGTCGACCTGGCGGCTGGCGCTTCGGAGCCGCCGCTGCCACCGCCGAGCCACGCCCCCCCGCCTCGCGCGGGCGCCGGCGGTGGGCCCCTGCCGCCAGTGCAGCTGGACGACGGCTGGGTCGCCCTAGAGTCGCGGCTGGGCTTCGGGCGGGGTTCGCCAGTGGACGTGACGTTCGCCTCCGTCTACGCCCTGGGCGATCGCGCCTTGGCCTCGTTCCCGGAGGGGGTCATCGCGCTGGGACGAGTGGGGGCCCTCTCCGAGGAGGCGCCGCTCTCTCCACGGGACGCGCGGGATGAAGTCCTGGACGAGCGCATCCTGAGGTACCGGAGGAGCGGCACGGGCCAGCGGCGGCGCGCCTTCGCGGAGGTGGTGGCCGAGCAGCGCGAGGTGCTCAGCACTCAGGAGTGGCGCGTGCAGGGGCCCGCTACCATCGGCTGGCTGCTTCAGGCGCATCTGGAGCAGGGTAGCGGGCCCGTCCAGCGGCACTACTGGTGGCGTCAGATCCTGGGGCTGGCGGCTGCCGACCCCGGGGTCGACGAGCATGTGTTTCTGTGCGAGCTGATCGAGACGGCCTCCACGGCCGACCAGCTCAACCTCCCCTGCTGCGAGGCGTTCGAGCTGGCAGCCAGGCGATTCCAGCTGTGGGAGGAGGTGCACTCCGAGGCCCTGCGCCAGGTCGAGGTCTCAGGCGCGGCGGGGGCCACGGCAGACTCGGGCGGCTGGCTGGGCGAGCGCAGGATCTCCCTCGGCGGCTCCCGCTCCAAGGGCCATGCTCTCGTGGCGCCATCCTTGGATAAGCACGTGGAGGAGAAGATGCAGGAGGAGAGCGCCATCCTCAAGGAGAGGCGCAAGGGCAGAGAGGAGCGCCGCATGGCCCGCGGCGTGGGCAGCAGCGGCGCCGACGCCGCACCAGGAGGTGGCGATCAAGGCGGCGGCGGCGGCGGCGCGGGCGGCGGCGGCCCGGGCGGCCGAGGCCGCGGTGGCCGCGGCCGCGGGCGGGCCTAGCCCGCCGCTCGTTTTTCGGCTTGCGCGCGGCCGCTGCAGCCCCCCGGGCAGCGGGCGCTTTCACATGGGAGGGCCGCCACTGCGGTGGTGATGGCGGCCTCGGCGCAAGGAGTCTCGGACACCGGCATCGCGCGCGACGTCCTGCCCCTCCCGCTGGGCGTGGCGCTCGACGAGCTGCTGCGCGGTGCGGCGGCGCGCCTTCTGCCGCGCGGCGGCGGTCGGCGCGGGCGGCAGCGCAGGCATCAGGAGGTCTGGCTGCGCGAGGGCATCGCCGCGCTGAACGACCTTGGTGGGCGCGGGGTGGATGCCCCCGCGGGGGCCCCTGCGGCCTGCCAGGTCGCCGCCGTGCGGCGCCTCGCACAGCTCTACGGCAGGGTGGGGCCGCCGCCGTCCGACCTGACTCCCCTGGGGGCGTGGCGGACGCTCCAGGCTTCGCGGAACGGCTATGCAGACGTCATGGCCGAAGGTGCTTCGACAACCTACAGGAAGGGGGCCATGGCGCTCCCGCGGGCTGCGGCGGGGCGGGTACGGCTTGCTGACGTCCTGCCGCCGCACCTGCAGTCTCTCTTGTGTGACTCGTCGCAGATGTTACGAGAGCCGGAGGCTCGCAATTTTGCTTTGGGTGAGGCTCCCAGGGTCTGCGCCATGGACCCAGTGTTGCAGCGGCATGGCTACCAGTATGGCGAGTGCCTCTCCGAGCTGCTCTCTGCGGGCATCATTGAGCCTGCTGCCGAGGACAGCATCATCGAGCGCGCTGGCATCTTTTTCGTCCCAAGGAAGGACTCGTCGCTGCGGCTGATCTTCGACACCAGAAGGTCTAATGCCCATTTCCAGGATCCCCCCTACGCGCTGCTCGCGAGCGGGGAGGCCCTGGCTAACTTGGAGGTCAACGCTGCTGGAGGGATTGCTGTGGCCTCTGGTGACGTCGAGTGCTGCTTCTACCAGTACGAGCTGCCGTCGTGGGCACGTGCCTTCTTCGGTCTGCCAGCGGTCCAAGCACGCTTCTTGGATTCGGCAGCCCGCCAGCGCCTGGGGGTTTCAGACCCCTCGGAGATGATCCACTTCGTTGCCAGCGTGGTCCCCATGGGCTGGTCGTGGGCCGTGCACCTCATGCAAGAGGCCCATGCCCATGTCCTGAGCACCATCAGCCCGGATGCGCCCTGGATCGCGGACAAGGTGCCCACATCGGCGCTGGGGTCTCAGTGCGCCGCCGCCAAGATGCTGTACATCGACAACGTCGCAGTCTTCACGTCAGGCAGCGGCGACCCCGCGCTGGAGGTGGAGCGCATGCTGGCCGCCCTGGGCGCGAGGGGGATTCAGGCTTCCTTTGACCGCGATGATGGGGACATGCGCACCCTGCTCGGCTTCGTGCTCCACAAGCCCTCGGCCACCTGGCGCCTGTCGCACAGCAAGTTTTGGCGGCTGAAGTTTAGCCTCGATTTTGTACTGGCACCTGGGCGCCTTGTCACGGGGCGCGAGCTCGAGAGGCTGATGGGCCACATCGCCGCGGCGGTCATGCTGCAGCGGCACATGCTCTCGCTCTTCCATGCGATCTACGAGTTTTGCAGGCGGTCGCGTGACAAGCGGCAGCCTCTCTGGTCGTCGGTGAAGCGGGAGCTCACGTGGTTCAGAGCGCTGCTTCCCTGCGTGACCATTTCGCTGAGCCGCCCCTGGTGCGAACGGGTCACCGCCGCGGACGCATCTCCATGGGGGTTTGGCGTGGTGGAGCAGCCGTGGCCCATCAGTGATGTTCGGCGAGTTGGCAGCCTTTCGGAGCGCAGTCGCTTCAGAGGAGTCCTGGCGGCGGATTATGCCCCCAGGGACACGCTGGTCGAACAGCAGCTCCTGCACGCCACGGCGGCCGAGGTCACCGCGGAGGGCACCCTGACCCACTTTGAGGAGGTGCCGGCAGCGCGGCTCTTGGCAGACCCTTGGGCGGTCGCGGCCGCCCGTCGCTGGCGGCGGGCCGCGGCCGTCCACGTCCTGGAGGCTGAGGGGGCGCGCTGGGCTGTGCGGCGCCTTGCGCGCAACTCGCAGCTGCATGGGCATCGGCGCCTCATCCTGGGTGACAACCTCGGGGTGGTTTGCGCGTGTGAAAAGGGCAGAGCTGCACACTTTGCACTCGACGTCATCTGTCGGGGGATCTGCGCTATCTCAGTCGCCTCTGGGATGCAGCTCAGGTTCAGGTGGATCCCATCAGAGCTCAACCCTGGTGGCGCTCCCTCTCGCAGGTTCATGCCAGGCGCAAGGAAGCACCACGTTGTCGGACAGTGCAGCACACCCCCAGGCCTGGAGGAGATCGGCACACATCACGCTGGGCCTCTGTCCGGAGACATCGGCTCGAGGGAACGCTACCATGCCAGCGACGGTCTACTCGGTCAGCCCCGCCTACGGCAAGCACGCCCGCGATGCAGCGGAGCCCAGGCCGGCGCCGACCACCCGGCGCGCCTCCGACTGGCGCGGCGGGCACGGGCCGCCAGGCCCTTCGGGCTCCCGCCGGGGCTGGGCATCTCAGGCGCCGCTGAGCGACAGGCCCGCAGAGGTCTGTTCGCAACGGGCGCCGCTGTGTCTGCGGCGCTCGCGACTGGCGGCGCGTCGGGCGCGACGCGTCACCGTGCGTTCGTACCTACTGGCGCTGACCATGCGCTCGGGCTCGCCGCGGCTGCTGGCGCTGCCGGGCTGGGTCCCCGCGCAGTCGGACGAGACGCTGGTGGACTACTCCGAATGGGCCTTCGACCGCGGCATGGGTCAGGAGGCATCCTCTCGCACCCGCTGTGCCTTGGCTGGGGGCGAGCCCGCGCTGGGAAGGCCCGTTCGGCGCCTCTTTCCCCCGGCGAACGCGTCGCTGTCAGGCGGGGCGCAGCGCCCGTCGGGCCACTCCCGCCAGCCGCTGCCGCGGGCGCCTGCGCGCGCGATGGCGGCCGTGCTGGCCTCGCGGGGGAAGCCGGACTCGGGGCGGTGCGTCTTGGTGACCTTCGAGTGCGAGCTGAGCCCGTCGGAGACCGCGACCTTGCTGGCCATGCAGTTTCTGCCAGGCAGGTGCAGAGTGGTCGGAGGGCTGCAGCAACCCCTCCTGCTACTGCACCCAGAGGGACTTACTACCAGCTCCAGGACGGGCGAATTCGACTCCACAGTGGGGCCCGACCTTCCTCGACGTCACTGGATTGGGCGCGCTGTCGTGCGGCTACAGCTGCTTCGTCTCGGAGACGAGCTGCTGTTCGTGAGCTCGCACCCGCAGCGCCTGGCCGACTTCCATGTTGCTTGTCAATACCTCAAGCTCGAAGGTTTGGACTGCTCGCCGCACTTCCTGAGGCACGGCGACGCGACATACGTCTGCGTTGCAGGGTACCGCGCACTGCTAGAGGTGCGGAGGCGAGAAACGTGGAGGACGACTTCGTCAGTTCGGAGGTACGACAAGGCCGGTCGGCTGGCGGTGGTCAGGCAGGCCCTCAGCAGCGCCCAGAGGAGAAGCTGCGAGAACTGGGCGGCAGCCGCCCCGCAGCTCTTCGACATCGCCTACGTGCTGCCCTCCGCGCCGGCCGCCTTGGCGAGCGGCGGGCGTTCCTGGATCTTCTCAGGCTCGGATGGCCTCGCCGCCGAGCGAAGGGAAAGGGGGCACGCAGTGGTTTCAATTGACGTTCTCCTGGGCCCAGAGTGCGACTTGCTGCAATATGATGTCTTCCGCGCCCTTCGAGGCTGGCTTGAGTCTGGTATCATCTGGGGCATGTTTTCGGGCAGCCCTTGTGAGAAATGGTCGCAGGCTCGCAGGGCTCCGCCTCGCAGTGTGATGCCTCGTCGCTTGCGGACGAAGGAGCACCTGCGAGGCCTGCCAGGCCTAGAGGGCGCCGACTATCACGATGTCGTTACCTCGAACAAGCTGGCTGACAGAGTCGCATTCTTGCTAGGCATCGCCCTGAGACGCCAGCTGCCAGCTGGAGAGGAAAATCCCGCATCTAGTCTGCTATGGCTGCTCCCCAGCCGCCAGCGTTTTCACTCTCATGCCAATGTCCAGACTGTTGTCTTTGACTATTGCGGAGCTGGCCGTCCTTTTCGTGCGCGCACTCGTATGGCTCTCGCCAGTATATCTGTTCCGCCAGAACTATACACATGGCGCTGTAAAGGTAGGGGTGTTTGCACGTTTTCGGGCAAGCCGCGCCTTGTTCTGTCTGGTAAGTCCAAGGCCGGCTTCCTTACTCATCTTAAAGCTTCCTACCCCCCGCGCCTCTGCTCCGTGCTCGCTCGAGAACTTTCTCACAGCTATTTGCCTCTGCGGGCAAGCCGCCTGTGGAATTTGATGCGGTAATCCAGTGCATTGCTTGAAGACGGGGTGTATTTATGAGGATGGGTTGTGTGGGGCAAACTGCCCACATGACATGTTGTCTTCGCCTCGGAATTTCTCTGGAAAACAAGAATGAACATAGCAGTGCACGGTATTGTTCAGTGCATACGTCCGCTTCACTCGCTCTGTAGCCATCGCTTCTGCCCTCGCCAGCCCAAAGCCTATTTAATTGTTGCGTTCTCTGCGGGTTGGGTGGGGCAAACTGCACACATGACATGTTGTCTTCGCCTCGGCATTTCTCTGGAAAACAAGAATGAACAAAATCAATGTTGTTGGCCTCTTCTGGCCTTCCTGGAGGCCCTGTTTGGGGCCTCTTGGGCCCTTTTGCGCCAGCGTCGAGCCAGCTTCGGCCATCTTGGTGGGTTCCTGGCACGTCTGACGCCGTCGGGAGCAGTCTCGGGGGCCTTTCTGGGCCAACGGGGGACCTTCCTTCTTGGTGCGCTTCGGGGCCGTTTTGAGGCCATCTTGGGCGTCTAGGAGGCTATCTTGGGCGTGTTGGAGGTCTCTGGGGCCGTCTAGGGGCCCTCCTGGGGCCATCTTGGAGGCCGCTTGGGCCGTCATGGGGCTCTCTTTGGGGCCTCTTGAGCGATCTTGGGGGCCTCTTGGGCCGTCTGGAGCCGTCGGAATGCCGAGAAGAAACAAATTCCCAAATCTTTCAAACACCTAGGGAAACTCAATGATTTTGGCATCTTCGGGCCCTCCTGGAAGACCTCTTGGGGGCCTCTTGGGCCGTGTGGGAGGCCTCTTGGGCCGCCTCTTGGGCCGTCTTGGACTCTCTGAGGCCCTCTTGGAGGCCGTCTTGGACCATCTTGGGCGGACTTGGAGGCCATCTGGGGCCGTCTTGGAGGTCATCATGGCCGTCTTGTGTGGCCGCGCGTTGAGGCCAGACCTGCCGAGCCATCGGGCCATGTGTTCCCCGAATCGGTTTGAAAAGCGTTCGGGGAACACGTGGGCGTCTTGAAGGATATCTTGGCAGTCTTGGAGGCCTCTTGGGCGATCTTTCGGCGATATGTGGTGGCTCTTGGGCCGTCTCGGGCCGTCGGAAGGCCGAAAAGAAGGAAACGTCAACACCCGTCAACAACCCACGGCAAATCAATGCTTTTAGCATCTTCTGGCCTTCCTGGGGGCCCTGAGGCAGAAACAAACAAAGAGACATAAACACCAAGGAAAAGGCAACACAAACACAACGAGCTGAGAACTCTCTGCGATGTTCAAATCTACCACCATAATGTAATTTATTTTAAGTATATTCTGGTTGTGGATTTGAAAAGCGCAGAACGTATACGTTTTTTTTTTTTTTTTTTTTTTTTTTTTTTTTTTTTTTTTTTTTTTTTTTTTTTTTTTTTTTTTTTTTTTTTTTTTTTTTTTTTATTTTTTTTATATTTATTATTATTTTTATTATTATTATTATTATTTTATATATATATAATATATACATATATACATGTGTATATATGTATATATGTATATATGTATAGGTATATATATATATATATATATATATATATATATATATATATATATATAATCCTTTCCCCCCCATGTTATTTTCCCTGGGCCTCTGGCCCTGGGTAGGCCCAGGGGGATGCCAGGGGGGGGGAAAAAAAAAGGACAACGCAAAACACAAAAAAAGCTGAGACCCTCTGCGTTTTTCAAATCTACCACTAGAATGTAATTGATTTTAATTGTATTCTGGTCGTGGATTTGAAAATCGCAGAGGGTCTCAACTTTTTTTGCTTTTATTGCTTTTTCCCTGGTTGCTCTGCTTTTTTTTTTTTTTTTTTTTTTTTTTTTTGGGGGGGGGGGGCTTTTTTCCCTGGTATCCTCCCGGGCCTCTGGCCCTGGGTCGGCCCAGGAGGATACCAGGGAGAAAAGGCAAACATAAAACGGAAAAAAACCAGGGAAAAAAACAAAAAAAAACAAACAAGGCTGAGACTCTCTGCGATTTTCAAATCCACGACCAGAATACAATTTAAATGACATACATTCTGGTGGTAGATTTGAAACACGCAGAGTTTTTTTTTTTTTTTTTTTTTTTTTTTTTTTTGTTTTTTGTTTTTTTGTTTTTTTTCTTTCTTTTTTTATGTAACAACAAACAAAGCAAAACATGCTGAGACTCTCTGCGTTTTTCAAATCTACCACCAGAGTGTAATTGACTTTAAGTGTATCCTTGTTGTGGATTTGACAAGTGCAGAGAGTGTTATATATATATATATATATATATATGTGTGTGTTTATATATATACATATATATTCCCTCCCTGGTATCCTCCTGGGTCTCTGGCCCTGGGTAGGCCCAAGAAGATACCAGGGAAACAAAACAAAAAATCAGAAAAACAATGGAGAAAGCAAGCAAAAACAAGAAAAGCTGAGACTCTCTGCGATTTTCAAATCCACGACCAGAGTACAATTACAAATCAATTACAAAAACGCAGAGGTTCTCATTTTTTTTTTCTCCCCCCCCCCCTGGTATCCTCCGGGGCCTCTGGTCCTGGGTAGGCCCAGGAGGATACCAGGGAAAAAAACAAAAACAACAAAATAACAAAGAAACATGAACAAAAACTGAGACTCTGCGTTTTTTTTTTTTTTTTTTTTTTTTTTTTTTTTTTTTTTTTTTTTTTTTTTTTTTTTTTTAATTTTTTTTTTATATATTTTTATCTATATTATTTAATATATAAAAAATTATATATATATATATATCATCTACCACCCACCAGACTGTAATTTATGTTCATTGTATTCTGGTCGTGGATTTGAGAATCGCAGAGAGTCTCAGTTTTTTTTTTTTTGGCTTTTTCTATGTTTTTTTTGTTGGGTTGCTTTTTTCCTTGGTATCCTCCTGGGCCTCTGGCCCTGGGTAGGCCCAGGAGGATACCAGGGAAAAAAGCAAAACATAAACAAATGAGACAAACCAAAGAAAAAAGCAAACAAAGCAAAAGAACTGAGACGCTCTGCGATTTTCAAATCCACGACCAGAATACAATTAAACTAAATTGCATTCTAGTGGTAGATTTGAAAAAAAACACAGAGAGTCTCAGCTTTTTGCTGCTTTTTTGTTTTTTGTTTTTTCTTAGTTTTTTTTGTTTTTTTTTTTGTTTTGTTCCCTGGTATCCTCCGGGGCATCTGGCCCTGGGTAGATTTGAAAAAAAAACGTAGAGGGTCTCAGTTTTTTTGTTTTTTTTTGTTTTTTGCTTTTTCTTAGTTTTTTTCTGTTTTTTTTGCTTTGTTCCCTGGTATCCTCCGGGGCCTCTGGCCCTGGGTAGGCCCAGGAGGATACCAGGGAAAAAAGCAAAACAAAGCAAAAACATATAAGGAACAAGCGAAAAAACAAAACAAGCTGAGACTTTCTGCGTTTTTCAAATCTACCCCCAGAATGCAATTTATTTTAATTGTATTCTGGTCGTGGATTTGAGAGTCGCAGAGAGTGTCAGTTTTTCGTTTTTTTTTTGTTTGTTGATTTTTGTATGGTTTTTTGTGTGCTTTTTTTGTTGTTGCTTTTTTCCCTGGTATCCTCCTGGGCCTACCCAGGGCCAGAGGCCCTGCAGGATACCAGGAAAAAAGCTAAAAAACAAACAGAAAAACCATAGAAAAAGCAAACACAACCAAAAAAGCTGAGACTCTCTGCGTTTGTCTAATCTACCACCAGAATGTAATTTATTTTGATTGTATTCTGGTCATGGATCTGAACATCGCAGAGAGTCTCAGTTTTTTTTGTTGCTTTTTCATTTTTTTTTTCTTTCGTATCCTCCTGGGCCTCTGGCCCTGGGTAGGCCCAGCAGGATACCAGGGACAAAAAACAAAACAACACATAAAAAATGGATCAAGCAAAAAAAACAAACAAAGCTGAGACTCTCTGCGATTTTCAAATCCACGACCAGAATACAATTACAATCAATTACATTCTGGTGGTAGATTTGAAAAACGCAGAGAGTCTCAGCTTTTTTTTGTTTTTTGTTTTTTGTTGTTGTTTTTTTTGCTGTTTCCATTTTTTTTTGCTTTGTTCCCTGGTATCCTCCGGGGCCTCTGGCCCTGGGTGAAGTACATTCTGGTGGTAGATTTGAAAAACGCAGAGAGTCTCAGCTTTTTTTGCTTTGTTTGATTTTTCAATGTTTTTTTTATGTTTTTTGTTTGTTTGTTTTTTTTTCCCCTGGTATCCTCCTGGGGTTCTGGCCGTAATCCGCCAAAGGATCCCATTTGTGGAGATCCAAAAAAGAAAAAGAGAAAGAGAGAGAGAGAGAGAGAACGCAAAAGAGAGAGAGAGAAAGAGAGAGAGAGAAACGGAAAACAGAAACAGAGACGGAGACAGAGAAAGAAACGCAAACAAGCAAGAACGACCCCAAGTCAAATAGGGCCCCTGTAGTCCCTAGGGGGTCGCCTGAAAGTTGGACTTGCAGCGGCTATCGGCATCGGCGAGCCCGCTCGAACGGAATGACCCTCAGTGGCATTCCATGCGAGCCCGCTCGCGCGGAAGGGGCCTTCCCTGTGGCCAAAGGGGGTTCCGCTTAAAAGTTGGAATTGCAGCGGCTATCGGCATCAGCAAGCCCGCTCGAACGGAATGACCCTCAGGGGCATTCCATGCGAGCCCGCTCGCGCGGAAGGGGCCTACCCTGTGGCCCCTAGGGGGCCCCACCTAAGAGTTGGAATTCCAACTGCTATCGGCATCGGCGAGCCCGCTCGCGCGGAATGACCCTCAGGGGCATTCCATGCGAGCCCGCTCGCGCGGAACGGGCCTCCCCTGTGGCCCCAGGGGGGTTCCACTTAAGAGTTGGAATTGCAGCGGCTACCGGCATCAGCAAGCCCGCTCGAACGGAATGACCCTCAGGGGCATTCCATGCGAGCCCGCTCGCGCGGAAGGGGCCTCCCCTGTGGCCCCTAAGGGGTTCGCATTTAAAAGTTGGAATTGCAGCGTCTATCGGCACCTGCGAGCCCGCTGGCACGGAATGACCCTAATAGGCATTCCAGGCGAGCCCGCTCGCGCGGAAGGGACTCCCCCTGTGGCCCCATAGGGGGTCCCACCTAAAAGTTGGAATTCCAACGACGGGATCTCCCCTGTGGCCCCTAGGGGGTCCCACCTTAAAGTTGGTTCCATGCGAGCCCGTTCGCGCGGAAGGAACCTCCCTTGTGGCCCCTAAGGGGGTCCCACCTAAGAGTTGGAATTCCAACGGCTATCAGCATCAGCGAGCCCGCTCGCACGGAATGACCCTCACGGGCATTCCATGCGAGCCCGCTCGCGCGGAGGAGGAGGAAGAGGGAGAGGTTTAGGAGAAGGAGGAAGAAGAGGAGGAGGAGGAGGAGGAGGAGGAGGAGGAGGAGGAGAAGGAAGAGGACGAGGAGGAGGAGGAGGATGAGAAAGAGGAGGAGGAGGCGGGGATTTCAACCACGGTGCCGTCATGAGGACGCGGTTGAAATTGACGCTGCTAAGGCGGAGGAGGAGGAGGAGGAGGAGGAGGAGGAGGAGGAGGAGGGAGGATGTGAGGATGATGAGGGGAGAGGAGGAGGAGGAGGAGGACGAGGAGGAGGACGAGGAGAGGAGGAGGAGGAGGAGGAGGAGGAGGAGGGGGGGACCAGGAGAAGGTGGATGACGAGGAGGAGGACGAGAAGGAGGAGGAGGAGGAGGAGGAGGAGATGAATGTGCGTTGCTTTGTTTTGTTGCCGCCCAACGGCAGCTTTGTCCCGGCGCTGCTGGGGCTCAAGCTTTCCCGCCTACGGCCACCCTGGACCTGGCGTGCATAGTGCGCGCCTTTTCCAGCGCCCCTTCCCTGTTCTTTATTCCACTCTTGTGGGCGATGAGCCCTGCCGTTGCATGCCTCGACCACCTGGTCGCGACCGTGTGATATGATACTTCTCCAATGAGAATGAAGACTGAGCAGTATTATGAATGCGTATATATGTAGAGAGAGAGAGAGAGAAATAGAGAGAGAGAGGAGAGACAGAGAGAGAGAGAGAGAAAGAGAGAGAGAGAGAGAGCGAGAGAGAGAGAGAGGCGCGTGCATGCACAAGTATACCGTGTGCAATGCACTCGAAGGTTGTACGGCGTGATGTGATGCCATGTGCCGTTTAACCGTGGACATGGATTTCAGTTGTGCGTGCGGGCGTCGCAGTTATAATGCTTGCGCGTAAACTGTGGCTTATACCGCCGTGCAAACATTCGAGCCGCTTGTCTACAGGATCAGGTGTTGAACCTTCCCGCGGTCTGGAGTTAGCATGTCTAGTTTTTCTCCGGTAAAAAATGGAGGAAACAGGTAACGCACATGTAAGTTGCCTCGTGCTGACGATGATGATGAGGTTGCTGATGAGGATGGTGATTCTGATGATGGTGATGGTACTGATTGTGATGACGATGTTGGTGATGATGTTGATGAGGTTGCTGATGATGATGATGATGATGATGATGATGATGATGATGATGATGATGATGATGATGATGATGATGATGATGTCGGCGAGCATGATGATCATTAACATTATGATTTTGATTGTGATTATGTTGGTGATGTTGATGGTGACGATTTTGCAGGTGACGATGAGGATTATGATGGTTATGATGATGATGCTGCTGCTACTGATGCTGATGATGGTGATGATGCTGGTGGCCCTGATGATGACGCTGATGCGGATAGGGACGATGATCGCTCCCCGGCACAGCGGGCACGAGGGTTCAGAGCCACCCTGGCTTTGGAGGCGTACGCTCATGTTCTCCGCGCTCGGGGTCGCCCACCTCGGCGTGCCCTTCGCTCCGGGCACCTCCCAAGGGGCCTCGGGCCTCTGGCGCAGGGGCCTATGCTCCTGACCCACGCTCTTGCTCAAGGGGAAAACCACCCCGACCCCCATAACTACCGTTTTTTAGACGGCCCTGGGTGTTTACTGAACAGATCTGCACTCTTCGATTCCTGCCCCGGGTGCGTTTGCTAAGCGGCTGCGCCTGTCGGGGCGATTATCACGAGAATGGCTTTTCTGCCTTCCCACTTGCGCCGCAGCCATGCCTCGACCGTGGTCCCCCGCCTGCGCCCTCCGTCCAGCTCCCCGGGCAGGAGCGCGGGGACCGCCGCAGCCGGTCCCGGAGGCCGCGCGCACCCGCTGCCGCCGCCCTTCCGCGGCCGCCCCGGGGGGGGACTCCTCTTGAGGGGCCCGCGCTCGCAGCCCGCTCGAGGCGCGCCGCTCGAGGCGCCCCCAGACATGCTCGCGTCCAGAGTTTTTTTTGTTGTTGCCGTTTTGGGATTCTGGGGGCCCTTGCCGGGCCCCAGGGTTGTTGAAAAACAGCTCAGGATGAAAAACTTGTCCTGGGGAAGGGGTCGGGTGTGGTGGCCACGGGATCTCACAAGGATGCCCCTGACGGAGGCCTTTGGGGGGCTTTTTGGGGCCCCTTGGGGGCGTCTTGGGGGCCTCTTGGGGCTTCTTGGGAGCGCCCTGGGCCGTCATGGGGTGTTTTTTCTGCCGGTTCGCCCCTTCGGAGGCCGTCTTGGGGGCCTCTCGCGGCCGCCTTGGGGCCCTCTTGGGGTCCTGTTGGGCCGTCTTAGGGGCCTCTTGGACCGTCTTGGGGGCCTCTTTGGGCCGTCTTGGGGCCAAAGAGGCTGTCTTGGGGCCCTCTTGGGGACTCTTTGGGTTGTTCTGGGGCGATTTTGGAAGCTGTTTGGGCCGCAAAGGCGAGAACGCTGAAATATCGCCCAAACCATAGGAAAATCAATGATTTCGGCATCTGGAGGCGCAGTTGTGGGCGCTCTTGGGGCCCTCTTGGGCCGTCATTGGAGCTTTTCGGGCCCTCTTGGGCCCATCTTGAGCCGTCTTGGCGCCCTCGTGCCCCCCAAGAGGCACAAGAGGTCGAAGTCATCGATCTTCTATAGGTTTTGGTAGGTTTTTGAGCCCCGGGAGGGGGTGGCCACTTTGGGTCGACGGATGTGGCGTAGCCCGTGGGGGGGGGTTAGGGGGGAGACATAATAATGCAACACAATACAAGATGTCGCAATCGTGCAATCTTTCGATACATTGGATACATTGCATGAAGGCGTTCGCCGGAAAACGCTGCCGCTCAGCACGTCACCTCCGGACGTGGATTCCTCTCGCTTCGCGGGGTGCACGTCCGGAGCGCGTACAGTCCAGTCGTTGTCGGGCCTCTGTGAACTTCTTGGGGGCCCCTTGGAGGCATCGTTGGGGCCTCTTGGGTCCTGTCGGGGGCGTCTGGGAGGCCTCTTGGGAGCCTTTGGGAGGCCTCTTGGGGACCTCGCGGAGCCCCGTGTGGGCGTCTTGGGGGCGCTCTTGCGCTGTCTGGTCCCTTCGGGGACTGCCTTGGGGTACTCTTGGGCCGTCTTGGGGGCCTCTTGGGGCATCTCGGCGGCCTCTTTGGGCTGTCTGGGGGCCCTCTTGGGCCGTTTTCGGGCCCTCTTGAGGGCTTCTTGGGCTGTCTGGGGGCCACTTCAGATGCTGTTTCGGCCGTCCTGGACCGCTTAGAGTCGAAATATGCGGGAACGCTGAAATTATCCTGGCGAAGGACCCAACCATATGCAATTGTGAATAACGCTTTGTGGGTGCCGCTTTCGGTGGGGCTCCCTATGGGGCCACGAAAGGCGTGCCACGAAACGCTGTCTTGGGCGTACGGGACGCATGCGGGCGGTAACACTGGGGCCTTTGGAGCTCCCTATGGAGCCACGAAGCGCTGTCCTGGGCGTACGGGACGCATGCGGGCGGTAGCACCGGGGCCTTCGGTGGAGCTCCCTAAGGGGCCACGAAACGCTGTCCTGGGCCCTCGGCGACGAAACGTGTGAGGGGTGTGCCGAAATGGGTGCGGTGCCGCCATGCGAACGCAGCCACTGGGGCTCTCGGTGGAGCTCCCTATGGGGCCACGAATCGTGTGAGGGGTGTGCCGAAATGGGTGCGGTGCCGCCATGCCAACGCAGCCACTGGGGCCTTCGGTGGAGCTCTTTACGGGGCCACGAAACGTGTGAGGGGTGTGCCGAAATGGGTGCGGTGCCGCCGTGCCAACGCAGCCACTGGGGCCCTCGGTGGAGCTCCCTATGGGGCCACGAAGCGCGTGAGGGGTGTGCCGAAATGGGTGCGGTGCCGCCATGCCAACGCAGCCACTGGGGCTCTCGGTGGAGCTCCTTATGGGGCCACGAAACGTGTGAGGGGTGTGCCGAAATGGGTGCGGTGCCGCCATGCCAACGCAGCCACTGGGGCCCTCGGTGGAGCTCCCTATGGGGCCACGAAACGTGTGAGGGGTGTGCCGAAATGGGTGCGGTGCCGCCATGCCAACGCAGCCACTGGGGCCCTCGGTGGAGCTCCCTATGGGGCCACGAAACGTGTGAGGGGTGTGCCGAAATGGGTGCGGTGCCGCCATGCGGGCAGCCACTGGGGCCCTCGGTGGAGCTCCCTCCACGAAAGGGGTGTGCCGAAATGGGTGCGGTGCCGCCATGCCAACGCAGCCACTGGGGCCCTCGGTGGAGCTCCCTATGGGGCCACGAAACCCGAAATGGGTGCGGTGCCGCCATGCCAACGCAGCCACTGGGGCCCTCGGTGGAGCTCCTATGGGGCCACGAAACGTGTGAGGGGTGTGCCGAAATGGGTGCGGTGCCGCCATGCCAACGCAGCCACTGGGGCCTTCGGTGGAGCTCCCTATGGGGCCACGAAACGTGTGAGGGGTGTGCCGAAATTGGTGCGGTGCCGCCATGCGAACGCAGCCACTGGGGCCCTCGGCCACGAAACGTGTGAGGGGTATGCTGTGATAGTGGGAGGAGGGAGGGGACAGAGGGAAGAAACAAGGAAGGAAGGAAAGGAGACGCGGGGCACCGTCTCTTCAAAACGAGGACCCAACACCACAGGATGGTTGGGAATTTTCAAAAAATCCATAGGACAATGAATGGTTTTTGGCTTCAGGATGTGCTCTTGGCGGTCCTCTGGGGGCCCTCTTGGGGCATCCTGGGGTCTTTGTAGGCCCTCTTGGGGCCATTTGGGGCCGTTTTGGGGCCGTTTTGGGCCGTCTTGGGGCCATCTCGAGCCGTGTTGAGGCCCTGTTGGGCCCCCGAGAGGGCCAACAGGCCCAACTCATTGATTTCCTATAGGTTTTGGTAGGCTTCTGAGGCGCAGGAGGGAGGGGCCACTTTGGGTCGGCGGAAGTGGCGTGGCCCCTGGGGGGGGTTAGGGGGGGCACATAATAATGTAACACAATTCAATATTTAGCAATTGTGCAATCATTGGATACATTGGATACGTTGCGTTATAGCCTCCGCGGACCTGCCTCCGGCAACGCGTCACCTCCGGACGTGGATTCCTTTCGCTTCGCGGGGTGCACGTCCGGAGCGCGTACAGTCACGTCGTCGCGGGGCATCTTGGGAGCCTCCCAGGGGCCTCCTGGAGGCCTCTTGGGACTCTTTGGGCCTCTTGGGGGCTTCTTTGTGGCCTCTACCCCCCCTCCTTTTCATGCTCCCTCCCCATCTTCCCTTCCGGCGCCGGCTCTAATCCTGGGCGCCGCCGTGACCAACTTCCACCTGGCTGGCGCTGCGCCGCAGTTCGCCCAGAGGGAGAAAAATGTCAGTACACTCCAGTCTTTGTGTGGCCTTGTGGGGGCGTCTTTGAGGCCTCTTGGAGGTTTCTTGGGGACTTCTGAGAGGCCTCTTGGTTTTTTTTTTGAGCCCCTTGGGGGCCTCTTGGGGGCCTCTCGTGGCCTCTTGGGGGCGTCTTGGGCCGTCTTGGGGCGTTTTTGCGTTGTTCCGCTCCTTCGGAGGCCGTCTCGTGGGCCTCTCGCGGCCGCCTTGGGGCCCTCTTGGGGTCCTCTTGGGCCGTCTCAAGGTTTTTTTGGACCGCCTTCGGGGCCTCTTTGGGCCGTCTTGTGGCCCTCCTGGGCCGTTTTGGGATAATTTTGGCGGCTGCCTGGGCGGCCATGGGCTTGTGAGAGGCGAAAAAGGCGAGAACGGTAAAATCATTTTAAAACTATAAGAAAATAATGATTTGGGCTTCTGGAGGCACTCTTGGGGATCGTCTTGGGGCCCTCTTGGGACGTCTTAGGAGTTTCTTGGGCCCTTTCGGGGCCATCATGGACCGTCTTGGAGCCGTTTTCGCCCGTCTTGAAGCCGTATTGAGCCATTTTGAGGCCCTCTTGGGCTTCCCAGAGGGCCCAAAGTCCCGACTCGGCGATTTTACATAGGTTTTGGTACGTTCTTGAACCCCAAATGGGGGTCTCCATCTTGGGTCGACGGATGTGGCGTAGCCCCTGGGGAATGGGGGGGGGAGGGGGTAGGGGAGGAGACATAAGAATGCAACGCAATACAATATGTGGCAATTATGCAACAAGTGGATACATAGGGTACGTTGCATTATCGCCTCCGCAGAAAACGCTGCCGCTCAGCACGTCATTTCCGGACGTGGACTCCTCTCGCTTCGCGGGGTGCACGTCCGGAGCAGCACGTACAGTCCAGTCGTTGTGGGGCCTCTTGGGAACCTTTTGGCGGCTTCTTGGAGGCCTCTTGGGGGCCTCTTGGGGCCTCCAGGGGGCTTCTTTGGGGCCTCTTGGGGCCCCTGCGGGGCCGTCTTGGGCCATCTTGGTGCGTTGTTTGGCCCCTGCGGGGGCCGTCTTGGGAGCCTCTCGGGGCCCCCTTGGCAGTCTCATGGCGTCCTCTTGTGCCGTGTTGATGCGCTCTTGCGCTGTCTGGTCCGCTCGGAGGCCGTCTTGGGGGCCTGTAGAGGCTGCGTTGGGGCTCTCTTGGGGTTCCTCTTGGGCCGTCTTGAGGGCTTCTTGGGGCGTCTTGGGGGCCTCTTTGGGCCGTCTTGGGGCCCTCTTGGGCCGTCTTGGGGCCCTCTTGAGGGTTTCGTGAGCTGTCTTGGGGCCATTTTGGAGGCTGCTTCGGCCGTCCTGGGCCTCTGAGGGTCGAACTAGGCGAGAGCGTTGAAATCTTTCAAAACCCTATGGGAAATTAATGATTTTGGCTTCTGGAGGCGCTCTTGGGTGTCCTATTGGGGCCCTCTTGGGGCGTCTTGGGTGTTTCTTGGGCCGTCTTGGGGCCGTCTTGGCCCGTCTTGGGGCCATCTGGAGCCGTCATGAGGCCCTGTTGGACCCCCAAGAGGGCCAACATGCCCAAATCATATATTTTCCATAGGTTTTTGAAGAAATCCCCCTCCTCCGGACTAGCTATGGACAGGTAGGTAGAAGGATGTAGTAGTGCAGCACAGCAGTAGATAGCAGAAGCACGGATGGCATGTTTCAGTAGAGCATGAGCATTCGAGCATTGCATTCTTCGATCTTCTTCCATAGCCCCTTTCGGCGAAAAAGCATTTTCATGGTAGCGAGTGTAGGCGGCTCGCACGCGCCCGGCGGCGCGCGATGAATGCCTAGCAAGAGAGGCACCAGAGGAGCCTCCCGGACCCGCGACCGCGAGGTACGCGGGCACCACCGCCGCTTGCTGGGCGGCGCACCGGGACTTCGGCTGGCAGTGGGTAGCTCCGCGCCGAGCCGTGGTCCGAGGAGGAGAGAGGAGCCGGCGGCGGAAGCGGGCAGCCCCGCTCCGCGCCAGGTGCTCCTCAAGGCACGGTCGAAGGCTGCGGGTAGACCCGCGCCTTCCCGTGAGCAGGCCGGGCACCGCGGCCCGGAAGAACATCCGGCGCGGCGCAGGAGGCGCCGGCGCGGGAGGCGAGAGGAGGCTGAGGAGGCTGAGGGATCGCCAGACGACCCACCAGCCGCACTTGAGGCGAGGGAGAAGGGCTTCCTCGAGGTGAAGATCGAGCAGATCTTCTTTCGCCGTAGGAACGTGCCGCCGGGTGGCGTGCGTCCACGAACAGAAGGAGGGGACGCGCGAGGTCCGTCGGAGGTGGCTGGGCAGCCGGAGACGGTCGGGAAGCGCGCCGGGGCCAACCAAGAGCCCCCACAGCATCTCTCGGCAGCGGGGAGCTCCGCGCTGAGGGAGGTGAAGCAAGAAAGGGGCGAGAGCCATGGAGCAGCAACTGCAGCAACTGGCGGCGGAGCTCAGGCAGCTCCGGCAGGAGAACGCGCAGCTGGCAGACACGGTCAGGGTGCAGCAACAGACGCTGGAGGCGATCCAGCAGCGCCCTGGCGCAGGGTCAGCAGGAGGAGGCGCAGCAGCAGCAGCAGCAGCAGCGGCGGGAGCACTTTCCAATGAGGTCGTGGAGAGACTCATTCGTGCTCTTGACGAGCAGACGCGCACCTTCGCTGCCAGGAGCCGGCCGAGCCTGGTTGACAGCAAGGGCGTCGGCAGACCAGCTGCTTTCAACAACGACGAAGCTCGATTCCCAGAGTGGGCCAAGAAGACAGAGGACTATCTTCTTGGAGTCGAGCCGGCCTTGGAACAGGCCCTTGAGTGGGCGCTCGACCAGGGCGAGGAGATCACAGCACAGCGGGTGCTGGAATCTTTCGGACCAGGGAGCGATCATGTCATAGACGGCGTCGTTGGGCTCAACTTGCAGGTGAAGACGGTCTTGAGCAACCTCACAGAAGGTGAAGGCTGGACCATCGTACAGAACGCTGACAAGAACGGCCTAGAGGCGTGGAGGCGCCTGCACAGACGCCTCGACTCCCTGACTGGGGGGCGGCGCAGGAGCCTCTTACGAGCCATCCAGGCGCCGACCAGAGTCAAGATGGACGAGCTCGGCTCGGCCTTGCAGACCTGGGAGGAGATGGTGAGCCGTTGCATCAAGAAGTCGTTGAAGCTTGGCGAACCGGCCATTGCTGACGACTTCCTGTGCTCAGCGTTGGAAGCCCTAGTGCCAGACGATTTGGAGAAGCACCTGCAACTGAACGCATCGCGCCTCAAGAAGTACAACGACATGAGGCAAGAGGTGATGGCGTACTACGAAACGCGCACGGGCAAGCTGGTCAAGGTGACGCTGAGGGACCGCATGCCGCAGGCAGGAGTTCCAGGTCCAACCCCCATGGACGTTGACGCCGGATCGCTTGCGAAGGGCGGAAAAGGAAAAAGCAAAGGCAGCGCAGGCAAGGACGCGAAAGGAAGAGGCAAGGGAAAGCAGCAGCACCAGCCGCAGCAACACCAGCCGCAGCACGGACAGCAGAAGTTCGAGGGCTACTGCGACAACTGCGGCAAGTACGGCCGCAAGAAGAAGGACTGCTGGGCGCCCCCGCAGACAGGAGGGGGAAAAGGAAAAAGCAAGAAGAGCGGCAAGGGCAGCAGCAGGAAAGGGAAAGGAGCAGGAGCGCTAGACGAAGGAGGAGGAGAGGGAGAGAAGGAGCCAGACGGAGAACAGGGAGGATTGGATATGGGTGCCATCGAGATCGCTGCCGTGAGCACGACCGACGGTTCCGAGTATGTCCGTTTCAACCTGGACAGCGGGGCTGCAGCGACGGCCTACCCTAGGGAGTGGTTCGCGGGTAGCTCCGCACCGATTCCCTCTCCAGATCACTCTGGATGCATAACGGCGTCCGGAGAGCGCATCCAGGACTACGGAGGCATTCGTCTGCACTGCAAGGGCGAGAACGATGCCCGAAGGTGCATCACTGGTAGGAGGAGCGACGCGCGCAAGATATTGGCATCAGCGTCCCAAGTGTGCGAGAAGGGGCGCCAGCTGATATGGTTAAGCGCAGACGGGGGGTACGTGATCCTCAAGGACGGCCGCATCGGGAAGATGCTGCAGAAGGAGCTCGATCGCCTGGTGAGGCGTTTCGGCGACGACTCGCTCCTGCCAGTGTACCGAGGGAGGGGCGTCTACAACTTCTACATGAAGGTGGAGCGCGCGGAAGACATCGCGCCGCTTGGCCTGTCGCCGGGTTTCCGGCGGCAGGGCCAGTGCCCGTAAGGCCGTTGGAGGGTGAGCTGGGTGCGGGTGGCTCCGCCCCGGCCCCGGATGCGGGTCGCCCCGCTCCGGAACCCCCATTGCTTCCAGAAGGCGTTGGGGAGGAAGCGCCGCATGTGAAAAACCGGACAGGGCCTCGAGCGCCGAGCGCGCAAGAGGTGGATGAGCACTACGGTATGGGACATGCTCAGTTCAGGTCTTGGCGCCGCCACTGCCAGGCAGCACGGGGCATCGGCGAACAGCACCGAGCCCGACAGGAGGACCCGGAAGCAGCTGATCCTGTTGTGTGCTCTGACTACGGCTACTTGGCCGACGACGGCAGTGGGGACACAGCGTTGCCGATGCTGGTGATAAGGGGTCGCCGTGCCAAGGGGTATGCGGCGACGGCAGTGCCCCAGAAGGGAGTGCACCCGTACCCTGTGAAGTTCTTCGCGGGCTACTTGAAGGAGCTCGGTTGGAAGAGGTACGTGGGCCGGTCAGACGGCGAACGCAGCCTTGTAGCCTTGAAGCAGGCTGTGGCTGACCAGATGCAGGCAGTAGAGACTGTCATGCAGGAGTCTCCTGTAGCCCAGAGGGTCTTGACACTCCGGAAATGCTTAAGCCTTAAGCATTGGGTCAACCCTTAAGCATTTTATCCGGGAGACTACAAAAACCACTCCGGGAGAGTCCCCAAATGCTTAAGAAAACGCATCCCGCGCGCGCTATTTTCTGATTTATTTTCACGCGCGAGCGTTATTTTTTCAATGCGCGCGCGCGTTTCTTTGCCATTTTCGCGGGCGCGGCGCGGCTTTGCGACGCGCGCGCGCCTTTGTTTTGCATTTTTCACGCGCGCGCGCTTTTTTGTTAGTCCGCGCGCCCAAGTCGCAATGCATTTTTAATGCTCAGCGCGAGTTTTCACGCGACCAGGGGATAAACCAGCGCGCGCATCGCTGCGTTTCAACGCAAACATGTTGTTTTTTGTCCGCGCGCCGTATTCGCGCAAATTTTCGCGCGTGCAATCTGATATTCCAATGCGCGCGCGCTGTTGGTGTTTCTGTGTGCGCGCGCGCATCGCGGCTTCGCAACGCAAGCGCGTTTGTTTTTGCCCGCGCGTCGCATTCGCGCGAATTTCTGGCGCGCACAATTGGATATTCCGCAAATGCGGTCGCGTTGTTTGCATTTCATTTTTCACGCGCGCGCGGCTTCGCAACGCAAGCGCGCCGTGGTTGTGGCTCGCGCGCCGTATTCTCGCGACGTTTCGAGCGCGCAACTGGACATTTCACTGCGCGCGCTGTTCGCGTTCAGATTTTCGCATGGGCAAGAAACGGCTTACGCTAACTTACGCTATCTAACGCCTGTTTGGCGCCACCCGCCCGGAGGTCAAACGTTAAGTCTGGACGGTCCAAACGCATTCGGAGAGCGCCGCGGCTGGATTCGATGTGAGATTCTGGTCAGAACACGCCTCGTGGGTTTTTGCCCTGGGTTTTCAATTTTCTGGAATGAGCGGAGCTCGGCGGCGTTTGTTTCCTCCCGAGAGGGCAGCCCAAGGTATAATATTATATTTTGTTGTGTCAAAGCGACGGTGCCAGGGTTGTTTTTGTTGCGCGTGTGCAAACAGCCCCACCGATGCCCATGCACTCGCGAGCGTAGGCGTTGACACAACCGAGGTTTTCTCAAGGGGTGGGGGGGCCTCATTTCTGAGGGCGGGGAGCCTCGAGGATTTGTCAAGTTTCTCGGGGTGGAGGCTTCCCGTTTCTGGGGGGGTGGCCTCGCGAGAAGTCGGTGGCGGCTTTGACGCGAACAGTGGACAGCTAAAAGTCGGCGAAGCATCGCTGCTGCCACGCGCGCGCCTTGGGATTGAAAATTCACAATTGACGGTTTTCATTTTTTCAGCTTCGCATTTTTTGGGGGGCGTTCTGGGTCTCCATTTTTTTGGGGCGGTGGCCTCTCGTTTCTGGGGGCGGGGTTCTCGCGTTTTTTTTTTTTGTTATATATATATATAGTATTCTTCTTTTCCTCGACGACATGCGTGCGGAAATTGCAGCAGCTGCGGCTGCTGCGCGGCGCAGTTGCAGGACGCACAGCTACCTGCGGTTGCGGCTGTATGTTGGAGACTCGGGCTTTTCAAGCCTGAGTTCCCAATCCTCGTGCGTCGGCGGTGGACACACCTCACTGTAGTAAACCTCTCCTTAGTGAAAACGGCCTGGGACCGAAACTGACGGACCTGGACCCGCAAAAATGACGGCCTCGACGCCCTCTCGCGAACCGAAAACGGCCAATTCCTCAATCGACGTGTCAGGGTAAGAGGTCTATCCACTCCCGGGTGCAAGGGGAAAACGCGAGTCGCACGTATAGCTGCAGTAAGCTATGCGCGACCGCGACCGGATAATATTTGGGAGAGGGGATGCTCGGAGCAAGGCGGTTTGAGACATTGGGAGTTCGAAGTCAGCTCAAAATCTGCCCCGGGCCCTTTCCAGGCTCCAAACGCACCAGTTTGTCGCGCTGCTTTCGGCCGTAACGACGAGGGGCCCCTCCGCAGGCCAATTGTAGAGGCCACCTAGATGGGGTCGGAGTAGATGGGGTCGAAGTATCGCGCCGCATCGTCAATGCATCGCCGATGTATCGGCGATGCATCGGCGATGCACTGGCGATGCACCTGCGATGTCGGCGATGCTTTGGCGCCATTGACGTGGCGAAAGTCGGGCTCCGAATTGAGCGGCATCGCCGACGCATCGGCGATGCGGCGCGATTCTTCGACCACAGCTGCTCCGACCCCATCTGGGAGGCCTAGAAATTGTCAGTGTCTCCCTCCGCTGAGAGGCGGAATGCGAGTCGGCGGCTGTCCGTGTCGGCGGCCGCGTCGGCCAGCCGCGTCGGCGCGCATTCGGAGCGCCCGCTTCGGGGCTCTCCTCGGACTCGTTGGACTCGAGGGCCCCAGTGTGCAGGAGCGGGAGGCGGAGGCTCGAGGAGGAGCGGAAGCCGAGGTTTTCCATAGCAGTAGGCTCGGCCCTCGAGCTCAAACAAAAACACGCACACAAACGCTTGCAGGTCCGGACTCGTCGGACTCGAGGGCCCCAGCGTGCAGGAGCGGGAAGCGGAGGCTCGAGGAGGAGCGGAAGCAGAGGTTTTCCATAGCAGTAGGCTCGGCCCTCGAGCTCAAACAAAAACACGCGCACAAACGATTGCAGGTCCGAGCAGGCTGGCCCGATCTTCCCTGGCCGATGTCACACGTTCGGCTCAGCCGACGTCTCGGTCGGCGGGAGGTCGCCGTCTATCTCGGCGAAGATCCGCTCCACCAACGAGGAAGTCGAGGGGGAGGCGAGCGAGGGGAGGAAGGGGCGAGGAGGGATGACGAGGATGAGGAGGAGGAAGAGGCGAAGGCCTCCTCGACCAAGTCAGCAGTAACCTGGGCGATATCGCGCACCGCCCGCTCGATCTCTCGCACCGCCTCCTCGAAGGAAAACGTGTTTTAGGTCCGTGTACTCCTCTTCCTCTTTTTCCCTCCCCTTCCGCTCCAACTTACGGTATCTCACGGTATCTCACGGCCTCGCCCTCGGGGGGTCCTCATCTTTTGGATCGCGTTCCTGGGACAGGACCTTCCCCTGGCCCCTGGAACTCGACGTCGCCACGACATTCTGAGTCTGCACGGCACCAGTGGGAAGACCAAAAGGTACCGATACCGCTGACCCTCTGACCTCTCCAGGGGTGCGTTCTGACCAGAATTTCGAAGCGAATCCAGCCGAGGCAACGAGGAATCTCCAGGAGGCCCGAGAAGGACAAAAGGGCGCCGTGGTAGCGGCATCGGTACCCTTTCCTCGTAATCCACGTCGGTCATCGAGGGCGAGTCATATATGACGGTCACGACGTTGTGCACATCATCAGGGAGAATCTGCTGACTCATCGGCCCAGGGCTTCTGCTTCGCCCGCGGTCCATATGGGCCGAGTCCCCCACCCTGCCGCCTCAACATAGGCTCGAACCAGAAGGAGAGGGGGAAGGCGGGCGGAGGGGAAAGGACGAAAGAGGGAGGGAGGCAGGGAGGAGGAGCAGGAGGAGGAGGAGGAGGAGGAGGAGCAGGAGGAGGAGGAGGGGGAGGAGGGAATGGAACGGACACTTCAGCGGACAAGACAGTACAAATCAGCATGGGCGCGCCACGGGATACGACCCAGCCCTCGAACCCCAAGGTGGACCCGAGGGTCCAGAAAGGGGACATAAGGGAAGAGCAGGATCCGCGGGCATAACCACGCCAACCTGCGAGCCGTAGGATTTAAACTCATTGGCGTTGGTTCCTGACACCGCGGGAATCGTTCAACCTTGAATGATCGCCTGTTTCCCGGGCCACCGGCGGCGTTCAACCTTGAACGCCCTTGCGTTGCTTTCTGCTTGCATGCCCTCTCTCTCTCTGTCATTGTCTCTCCCTTCCCTTCCGTTATCCCTTCCCCCCCTCTTCTCCATTCCCTCAACATCCTCTTTTTTTCGCGTTCCCCCCCCCTCTCGTTTACCCTTGCCTTTCATCCCCTCCCTCCCCTTTCCTCCCATTCCAATTTCCCAGAGATCCTGACGTCTCACTCTTTGCCAGGTTTCAGGCCCCAGGACCATCGCAGATCGATCTGGCTCGAGAAATGACGCAGAAAGATGGGGTCTAGGGCTCCGGCTGAGATTTTTCAGGATGTTGCATTTTTTTGCGACGTCGGAGCTCTGGGCCCCTTTCCTCCCGCGGGGCGGGCACGCGCGCCAGGGGCGGGCAAGCACGCGCGGGGGGCGGGCAAGCACGCGCGGGGGGCGGGCAAGCACGCGCGGGGGGCGGGCAAGAAAGCAGTGCACGGGCAAGCGCGTGCGGGGGGCGGGCAAGAAAGCAGCGACTTGACGACCTTACGCTATCTTATGCTATCTCACGCTAGCTGTCGAGCCTGTCAGGCGGTCCGCCAGACCCTAAACAGCTTCTGCACCGGCGTTCGAAGCGCTCGAAGCGGACCCGAATCTCGCTGTTCAGGGATCCCCTGCCAAAGCTTACCTCCCCCTTCTCTTCATCTTCTTCATCCTCCTCAAGGGCACCCAGCTTCGCGCTCTCGCGTCACCCCCAGGGGCGAAGAAACGAATGACGAAGAGGCGTAGCCGAGCCGCGAAGCGCGAATAACTTGCCCCTCCTCCTCGGCACCCTCTTTCGAGTCGGAAAAACTACAAAAACATTAACTTTCGGAGGTCGCCGCGGATTTCTTGCGTCGGCGCCAGGCTCCGTTGGCGGCGCCTTTGACGCCACCATTGACGCCGATCCAAGAAATTTGCGCGGGCCTCCGAAAGGTATGTTTATGTAGTTGTTGTTGTTATTCAATTTTCTGATGGCCGAGATCAGTCTGCCATCCAGTGCACACAATCGTGGATGCGCGTTACTAGACCAATGGCGTACTTGTGCACGCAACTGTCAACTACAGTCAGGGAATGGCACGACCTCGCTGTTCTCAACATTATGCCCACCATGTCCTCATCTCCGAAGCAGTGAAAAAAACGGGGATTGTTGCGATCGTCGAGCGCATCAAGTATTAGGTGGTGAAACTGGTGCATCTTTGGGATGTGGGACCACATTAGAAGATCGTCGCTTTCCCTGCTCATTTCACTGAACATGTACAAGAACGTGTGTGATGCATGATACAATCGAGGCAACTCGGCATCCGTGAAAAAACGGTCAGCTGATTTGATCACGTGAAAATACTCTGCAAGACCCCAAAGACACGAGCTCAACACTCCAGCTTGCCGCTTATCATCATTGTGGCATTTTCTGGAGAATTCTAGAGACACATCCGCTAGCCATGCAATCAACACTGGGCTCTGGGCTGCTTTCGTCCTGAAATGCACGGGGGCACCTCTCTTATCACGCTGAAGGGCTGCTTTTGTAAACTTTCTGCACGAACACGTCAACTTATGGTTCGAACACCATTTCTTGAACCTTAAAAACAAATCGAACAATACCGCGGACATTGGAGCGTCATTGGGCAGCGCAGTGGCGCCCTCCACAGGCCCTAACTTGTCATATGCCCGGTGTTCCGCCAGAAACCATAAAGCGCATCCGATCACCACCCAAGCAATTCCAAGGTTCACGATGTGCATGGAATCTCCGCGCGTCCTCTCCAGTCTCCACCCTGGGATTTTTGTCAGCACGGACTTCTTATCACATAACTTGTCGTACGCTTCGTGGGACAGGGTGGTCGTGCGCCAGGGAGCGTTTGGGCCCCAATCCCAGTACGCAAATGTCTCCAAGGTTTTGCTTGCCCAATCCCGGTGGCAACAGAAATTATTGCGGTAACCCCTGGGAAGGCGCGCCCGCGAATGCAATGCCCCCTTACGCTATCTTACGCTATCTCACGCCACCGCGTCGGTTGACGACGGTGGCCGAGCGTAAG
The DNA here is from genome assembly GCA_963575745.1 of Prorocentrum cordatum. Lineage (NCBI taxonomy): Eukaryota > Dinophyceae > Prorocentrales > Prorocentraceae > Prorocentrum > Prorocentrum cordatum. The sequence continues at coordinate 140,581 of CAUYUJ010015243.1, forward strand.
ATACCGCGAGAAGGCATGGCGCACAGGCGCGCCGTTTGAATCATCCTGTAAATGCAAAGCTGCAGCTGCAACCCATGATGCGCGTTTTCTTTCCTCCCTACCTTCTCCTCCTCTCCCTCCTCCTCCCTCCCTCCTTCCCCACGGCTTCGTGCCCCCCTTGAGGGGGGGCGGCGGCGCGGGCGCGGCCCAACTCACGCTATCTTACGGTATCTTACGGCCTCGCCCTCAGGAGGGCAACGATGAGGAGGGCGGGGAGGGCAAGAAGGTGGTGGAGGTGGAGGAAGAAGATGAGAGGGAGGGGGAGGATGGGGGCCATACCTTCCCACCCTGGGTTGCCTGCTGGCGTTGCATTGCAGGCCTGGCGCGGGCCTCCACATAAAAGTTTCGGTGGACCATTCCCAGTCCCCCCGATACTCACTGAACAGTCCCACATAGCCTCCAGCTATATGCTGGTTCTTGGCAAGCTCTGCGCGGCGGCTGCGACTCGGCCACGGCTTGCCCGTGTGATCTGTGGGAGGGTATCGCCCTGCGGTAAGCCATGACAGTGACCACACAAGTACAGCGTATAATTCTTCATCAGTTTTTCCTTTTATGAGGTATTCGTCTGGCACGATCGTGAACAAGAACTTGGAAAACAATGTGTCTGACCTGCTCGTTGTACTACCCCAGGCAATATTCAAAATTTTGTCCCTGGAAATGTGTTGGCCCTTGTCTGCGTGGACCCCGAGTGGGATGCATTTTTTCGGGTCGTGATGGTGCGTTTTGAATCCAGGATGTTCTTTTACCCAGGGCTTGTCCCATTCATGCTTCCAGAACTCCTCCAGAGAATCGGTGTCGCCACCAACGAGCATATATTCGAAAGCCTCGGGACCTGCATCATATATAGCTCCAAAGACTTCATGTGGATATAGGATGGTGTGCTTCCGCACACACTCACCATGATCCTTGTCCTTCTTAAACGTAATATCAACATCAATAGGATCTAAAGAAATTGCCCGAGTTTCACACCATTTGATGAGGTCCCGTTGGCAGTTTGAAGGGTGCTCGCCATGCGCACCCAAAGAGGCCCATCTCGAAGTGGCGTCTTGGTGATCGCCGTAATCGCTTAAAACATCTTGGGCAATTGCTTGGGCCTCCGCAGCCGACAGTCGCCCGCTGCAGTATTTATCCAGCAGGCGGCGCCCAATCTTGGTGCCCTGATTGAAAATCCAAAAACTGTTCGGGTTCGGGGGGAAGGGTAATTGAATTTTTCTGACAACCGCGATTCCCCCAGGCCCTCCCAGGCCCCTAACTTCGCGCCCTCGATAGGCCGCCCTGGGGAAGTGGGGCTATCTTCGCGCCCCAGGCGGTGACCGCGCTAACCCCCCTCCCTCAGTTTTCAATCGGGCGATCCTCCGGGAACACTTTCGCGGGCGGATGCAGCGCAGCAGCGGGGGCAGCCGAATCGCGGCGTCGCGCCGCTTCTTGCCGGAGGGCTGCTAGCCTCTGGACCGACTTGAGCATGTCGGCTGCTGGAGACCCCGAATTTAACTTAACTCAAGGACAAAGCCAAAAGGGCGGGCGAGCGGAATGCGAGAGAGAAAGGAAACCGTGGAGGGGGGAAGAGAGGAGGAGAGAAAGGGAGGGAGGATGGGGGGGAAGGGATGGGGAGGGAGGAGAGGACGGGAGGAGGAGGGGGAGGTAGAAAGGACGATTCACGTTCGGAGCAGCAACAAAAATGTAAATTCAATTCGGCCCCTGCCATGCACATGCCAGCTTCGCCGGCCTCTGATATAGCTTTCCAGCTATATACATCGCTATCGCAAGCCGACGCGTCCCGACGTGGATGCGGAACAGGAAGGGATGAGGGTGATGATACACATCGGTCGCAAGATGTAGGTATAATAATTAAGTAGGAAGGCGCTTGAAATAGATTGCGGTCTGGAAATCCAGAAACACTTGCTTTCAACGACCAGCGAGTAAGGGGTCGGAATAATAATAACAATAATAATAATATGGATGAGGATAGAGAGAAGGCAGAGGAGGAGAGGTGACGCTATCTTACGCTATCTGACGCGCCCTCGTGGAGGTAGAGGCGGATGTAGAACGGGAGGAGAGAAGGATGAGGATGAGGAATAAGAGGAAGAAGAGAGGGATGAGGGCGAGGAGGAGGCAGAGGAGGATAATTTACGCTATCTTACGCTATCTGACGCGCCCTCGTGGAGGTAGAGGCGGATGCGGAACGGGAGGAGAGAAGGATGAGGATGAGGAATAAGAGGAAGAAGAGAGGGATGAGGGCGAGGAGGAGGCAGAGGAGGAGAGCTGACGCTATCTTACGCTAGCTGACGCGCTCCCCTCGAGGTAGAGGTAGATTTGGAACAGGAGGAGAGAAGGAGGATGAGGATGATGAATATGAGGAGGACGAGAGGGATGAGGGAGGGGAGGAATCAGAGGAGGAGAGATGACGCTATCTTACGCTATCTGACGCGCCCACCCTTCATGTAGAGGTGGATGCGAAACAGGAGGAGAGGGTGGACAGACGAGGATGAGGATGAATAGGAGGAAGACATGGATGATGGTGAGGAGGAGGCAGAGGAGGAGGAGGAGTTGATGACGAGGACGAAGAGGAGGTCTGGGGCAGGAAACGCGACAGGAGCCTGAACAGCGACGAGCCAGCTCCCAAAGCAGAGCATAAAATTCAGGACGATCAAAAAACTACATAAACATAACCTTCGAACACGTGTTTCTCGAGAAGCCTCTAGAGGCTAATTTCGGGCCGCGGGGCCATCAAACATTGAGCTACGAAAGTTATGTTTCTGCAGTTGTTGGCGTTCTTCGCCGTCCGAGCTTGTGCCTACGTCGCCACCGCGACCGCAGCCTGCTCCTGGCCCGCGCCCGCGGCGGTCTCCGCGGCGGGCTGCGCGGCGGGCTGCTCGGACGGCGCCTCGCTCTTCGTCGGGTCCTGGACCGAGCGCGGGAATCGGGCGTTGCTAGAAGTACCCTTGGTCCAAGGTGCCCCCCAGGGTTCTCGGGGTGGCACAGGCGGCATCCAGGGCACCCCTCACGAGGCCCAGAGGGCCCCAGGGGCTCCAAAATGCTGCGACGAGCTGGGGGAATCTTGGGCCAGGGGCGCTTCTAGCAACACCCGAGGGAAGGAGGGAGGGGAGGGAGCTCCTCCTCCTCCTCCTCCTCCTGCTCCTCTCATTCCTCTCGTCCTCCTCCTCCCCTCGTCCCTCCTCCACGCTCCTCCTCCTCCTCCTTCACCTCTTCCTCCCAGTTTCCTTCGGTGGCTCAGGCTCTGATGGCAGCTTGCGCTTCTTGATCCTCAGCATGTCGTCGGCCGTCGCAATGTGGTCGACCGCCCTCTTGGCCCGCTCCCGGAAGGTCTCGATCGTCGAGTTGAGCAGCTTCGCATTGCTGGCGTCGCTGACGAGGCCCATGAAGCTCTCCTTCGACGCCGATAGGTCAGTCTGCAGCATCTGCAGCTGCTCGCAGAACGCGTCCTGGAACGGCTTCGCCTTGATCTTGAAGGTCACCTCAGAAATGATGTCCGTGTATGTCTTCGTCAGCGCCCCCCATTTCTGAACGTAATCTTCAGGCGTCGTAGAGACGTTCCCCACGCTGGTGCGCGAGGTGCGGCCGCGGCCTTTGCCGCTGCGGCCAGGCTGTCCACGCCTGCTGCCACGGCCGCATGCTGCCACGCCTGCAGCATCCGGCAACGCTGGCGCACCTAGAGTTGCCATCCCTGTCGTGGTCTGGTCGAAGAGGGACTCCAAGTTGCGCGCCATCTCCAGTGCCACTTGGCCACTCAAGGCCCCGGTCCAGTGGATCGTCTGCGTGTGTTCCTTGATATATGTATATGTCTCCTTCGTGCTGAGATGCCGCTTGTACTCAACCATCGTCAGGTCGTCAGGGAAATCTGGATGGTAGCGGGCCCTTCCATTGGCGAAGCTGCTGCGCTTTACGAGCTCCTCCACTTTCTCGGCAGGTAGCTCCTGGAGCAGCTGTGTACGTGTGGCCCACCCTTTGACGTCCTCGTGTTGTTCCGCTTTGCGTTTCACTACAGTTTCGGTTGCTTCCATCTTGCCTACGTCGCCTCCGCACGCCAAGAAGAGTTTGAAGATCTCTGATTTGTGGCTCTTCGAGTCGCCAGCCTCTCGAGATGGTTTCGCACGCAAAAAAACTCTTGCTCCACGTACGCCTCCTCCTCCTGCTTCCTCCTCCATCATCCTCCTTTTCCCCTTCCTTCTCCTCCCCATTCTCCCCCGAATCATCATCCGTCAGAGGCTGACGCCATCTTACGGTTTCTCACGGTATCTTACTGAACACCCATATGCATGATGTGCACGCATACATATAATGTTAGGTTTGTAGTGTGGGAGCAGCACGCATACACACATATATATATATGTACACCATCGTGAGGTATAGTGCGTATGTCTGTTGGAGGTCAGCACTACAGTTCAGCAGACATGCTTTGTACATCGTATAAGTAAATATATTTGTGTGTGCACGTGTCAGTAGGGGTTGCAAAATATGTGTCTTACGCTATCTTACGGTATCTAACGGTAGCGCGTGCAGTTTGGCGGACGTATATGCCATTGTGTTTACATATGTACACAATGACACATGCATATATTTGCATAAGTATGTGTGTCTATACACATACATCGATACACGCAGGTATACTATTTACGATATCTTACGATGTATATTGCAAGCGTTTGAAGTTTCACATAAGGCTTTGCACATACATGAATATGTGCATGCACTTGCACACAGTCATGTACATGTACACAAGTATGCATTCATACACACGTACGCATATACAGACATATATGAATATTAACGTATCGCATGTGTATAGGTGTACAATGGTGGAACATGCGTCTTACGCTATCTTACGGTATCTAATGATAGCGCGTACATGTCCATAGAAACGTAGTACATACACATCTATAACGACATGTATATATGTATAGTTAATGTGTGTGCGTGTGCATGCACATATTCTTACGTATATCACAGAAAGTGTAATTTACGCTATCTTACGGTATCTGATGCTAGAGTGTGTTGTGGAATTGGGTTCGGACGTGGCATTGATCGAACCAGCTGCCTGCTTCCATTTCTCCGCTAGCAACGGAGGGCACTCCTTGGACTCCGTCTTGCGCTTCATGCGCGCGTACAACATGGCCCGATGGGCTTTGTCGAGGCCGTCGTGGGCGCTCACGATTGCTTTCTGCAGGTCGGCGCTGCACACGGTGCCATCGGGCTGCCTCGGAACTACAAGCTTGAAGGTACCCGCACCCACAGCTTCGGCATCACCAGCACGCGGCTCACTGCTGTTGTCAGGCTGCGGCGTGCGGTCTTGGGAAGGGCTGGTCCCCGGGCTCGGCGACTGCAAATCCGACAAGTGAACGCCTTTACCTCTGCCCGGGCGACGGTCGATCTTCGCGCTGTCCTTGCCCTCGTTGCTGTTGCCCTTGCCGAGCTGGGCGCCCTTGCCAGGCGCGGTGCCGTCGTTGCCATTGCCGAGCTGGGGGCCCTTGGCAAGCGTGGTGTTGTCGTTGCCCTTGCCGAGCTGGGCGCCCTTCCCAGGCGCGGTGTTGTCGTTGCCCTTGCCGAGCTGGGCCTGGCAGCTGCTGGAGGTCGCCGTGTCCGAGGCGGCCGCGCAGGTGGCGGCGCCTGCGGCCGTGGCGGCGCTGCCCGCGGCGGCCTGCTCCGTCTTGCAGCCCTCCTCCTTCTTCACCTTCAGCATGAGCTGCACGCGCCGCCTCAGCTCAGCCAGCTTACTCTCGACGCTGTCCTGACTCATGTCCCTGCCGCCCTGAGGTCCACCCTGTGGCTGCGCAGCCTGATCAGGCGGAGCAACGCCAGGCTCTGGTTTCACTGCAACTGCAGCTGGGGTCATCATGATCTTGCCGCGGTAGTCCACCATCACCTAGAAGCTCATCGTCATCATCATCGCCGCCATCATACAGTCGAGGCGTTGACCTAAGGAACCCTAAATAAGGAACGAGGCCCCTTCTTCCCAATAAGTTCAACCTCGATTTCCCATGGGAAACCGGAGGAAAACCCGAGGCAAACTTTGACACAATCAAGGAACACCGAACCACTCCCCAACGAAAAGGGTTCCTTCTTCAGCGCCCCGACTGCAATCATCATCAGCATCACCATCATCGTCAACACCATCGTCATCATTATCATCATTGCCGCCACCACCGCCATCATCATCAGCATCAGCATCATCGCCAACAGCATCGTCATCATTATCGCCATCGCCACAACCATCACCACCATCATTCACCTTCCCCTCGGCGTCCCTGCAGAAGACCATCCGGGCCCGCCCTGGAGCCGCCATGGCCAACTTCTTTGAAGAAGGAGGTTGCTGGGCTTGACAACCTCTCGAGCACAAAGGCTGAAATGCACGTGCTATCATCAGATAGTACCCCGCAATTTCGGATACGAGTGAGGGGGCGTTTAGGTGGGTCGCGGGGCGGGTCGAAGGGGCGGGTCGAAGGTCGCGGGGCCGGTCGGCGATAAGCCACTCACCCAGGGATGGCGTATAGACCGTTCGGGCACCCTCACTCTGATCTTCAGCTTGAGATTCAGAACTCACGGTAACTCACGGTAACTTACGGCCATTCTGCAAGTCAGAACCCACGGCTAACGGCCTCCAGTGTTCCACAAGTCAGAACATATAGGGCAATTCACAGTAAATCACGGCCTCTTTTGCTCAAGCACCTGCAATCCATGGCAGTCGAGCGTGGGAAATCTGCAACTCACGGTAACTCACGGTAACTCACGGCCTCATTTGCCCCTCATTGGGAGCACCATACGTCGACATGCAACGTTCGAGCGCGGAAGACTTGCAATGCATGGCAATCCAGCGTGGGAAGCCTGCAACTCACGGTAACTTACGGTAACTTACGGCGAGAGCCTTGGAAGGATCAAACTGGAAAATTGCAAATCACCCTTTCTCACATGCGTTCATGCCTGGGGTAGACGCAACTTACGGCAACTTACGCTAACTTACGGCACCTAGGGTGTTTGACCAAATTGCGGTGGCGTTTAATCTGCACCAAATTTAGAATTGCCAAACACTGTATTATACTACATTATGCTAGCTTACGCTATCTTACGCTATCTTACGCTTGATTACGCTATCTTACGCTATCTTACGCTATCTTACGCCGGGGGCGGGCCCTCCTCACGCCATCTGACGCTAACTTACGCTAACTTACGCTATCTTACGCCGGGGAGGGGGGGGGGTACACCACTTTTACTCCTCTCCCCCATCATCGCCGTTCTCCTCCGGTTGCGTTTCTCGCCCTCCCAGGCCCGCGAGCGGCCGGGAGAAGGGCAGCGGGAGACCCGGGGGCCCGGGCATCGATGTTGAGGAACACGGAAGGCGCAGGCATTTTGCCAGGCCCGATCTCTCCTCGTAGTTTTCGGCTGGGCGCAGCTCGAAAAAACTTGGCCAAGGCGACCCTTGGGGGAGCTGTCCCAGCTGGACAGGCGGTGTGGAGCGCCACCGGGGAGCAAGCCTTTAAATTCTAGCGCGCCCTCGAGCGGCCAGCGAACTGCATCCTAGAAACAACATAACATTGAACGTTCGGATGTTGTTTGCGCGGGTTTCATGCGTCGGCAGTGCCCGCCCCTAGCACATGGCACGCTTCGCGCGTCATGCGAGCTCGGGGCGGCCCAGCGCCGAACGCAGGGCAACCCGCGCGGACAACATCCGATCATTCATGTTTATGTGGTTTCTTTCTGAAAAAACTGCGCGCAGCACAGGAGTCTCTCGACAATGCCGATTGCCTGGAGGCGGAAGGTGGGAGGAGGACATTATCTGCTCTACCATCTCCCTCCTCGCTCCATCCCTCTTCATTCTACCTCTCATCCTGGTCGGGGATTGACAACTCACGGTAACTCACGGTATCTTACGCCCGCGTAGGCGGAGAGGGGGAAGGTGAGGATGATGAAAAGATGAGGGGGAAGGTGAATGAGAGAGGAGGGTGTGCAGTTTAACGACATTTGTTGACATTGAATATTCATATTTATATACATGTATATATACACATCTAGATATTTTTTTCAAATGCACATTCACACATGAATGCATGTATCTATATACACAGGTGTATATATTTGCGTATTTATATGCATACGTATACAGTACAGAAATCCAACCTTACGATATCTTACGGCATCTAACGTAAGCGCGTGCAGTGTCTCAGACATGTCGATGATATTTTTTGTATATGTATACATGTATACATCTATAGGTAAGTCGGTGTATGTGTATGTAAGTTACATACAGCCAGTATTACGCGATCTTCCAGTATATAAGGGTAGCGCGTGCAGTTGTTCAGAAAGGTCAATTGTGTACACAAGTCTACGCATACATACTTACATACATACATGTGCGCATGTGTTTATACATGTAATGTATTGATTACACACCTTACGCTATCTTACGGTATCTAATGGTAGCGCGTGCTGTTTCCCAGCAAGGTTTTGAACATACACCCATCGATATGTACATACGTGCATGGGACTACTCATATGTTACATACACACATACACATGCATACATATGCGGATGTACATGTAAGTTACAGACAGCTCATCTTACGCTATCTTACGGTATCTAATGGTAGCGCGTGCAGTTTCTCATAAAGATGGTGCACATACACACGCATTCATGTACATATATATATATACGTGTATGTAATTCTGAATGTGTATACATACATATGCATACACATGTGCACATACATTGATGCGTACATTTACATGCACATGTAAGTTACATCATACTTATCTTACGTTATCTTACGGTATCTAATGGCAGTGCATGTTTTTCACAAGAGAATATTGTACACATGCGTGTGTTTGCATGTATGTATGTATGTGCAAACCATTGCTTGTATATACATATCGATACCTAAATTTCACACATGTGTATCTATGTGTTGGCGTGTGCATGCGCATGTACATATATAACAAGTGTATCTTACGCTATCTTACGGTATCTAATGCTGGAGTGTGCGTTGGAGTTGGGGTTGAGCGGACCACCCTCCATCATTGTCATGGATTGACAACTTGCGGCAAGTCGAGATGAGGCCAGGCTTATATAAAGCACCCCTGCATGCTCGCATGCAAAGTGCGGCCGAACTTCCCGGGCAGTTCGGCATTCAGAGCCTGGCCTCCTTGAAAATACGATTGCTATGCGGTTGGCCAAGTGAGTCAGGATAGGGAACTGGGGGGGGAAAGGGAGGGGGAGGAAGAGTGGAGGAGGAGGAGGAGGCGAAGAGGAGGCGGCCAGAAGAGCGCGGCCCGATCAAGACAGGCGACCGAGGGGCAGGGGGTTGGGAGGAGGAAGGAGGAGGAGCGGGGGGGGGAGAGCAGAGGGAGGAGGAGGAGGAGAAGGACAATAATCACAATTGGCCAACCACGATGCTACAGCACTACTGGCTCTGCTGAGCCTTGAGCGCCTGAAGCTCCGAGAGAACCTGAGGCAGGCCCGCGTCCTCCCATGGGTCCTGGCTGCAATCGTTCGAGACCAGTTCGTTCAGCGGGATGCCATCGTCGTGGCAGCGATGGTTCACGAACAGATTTCCCACAGCTTCACCGAACCCGATCGGGTATGCTTCCGTTCCCTTCAGAGCCGGCGCTCCCCAAACTTGCACCGTCCCATCGCTCTTCTCGGTGTAGGTGACTGTTTCGATGGTTGACGGCTGGCTGGTGTCCCGGGCCTTCCAAAGACTACTGATACTCAAAGTGTTTGCATAGAGGATGGTGGCCTTCGGACTCTCAGCTCCATACGGTTGCATCCACATGCGAAGCACATTCATCGAGTCTCCTAGAATATGGCAGAGCTGTTCCCATCTAGGGTGACGCTCGAAAATCGATGAGCTCGGCTGCTCCGCAATCACCATTGCGTTGTGGAGCAGCACAGCCAAGGCCACTAACAGAACAACACGGCTTACTTGCATGTTGGCTCTCTGAACGAAGGGCTGATGATTTCCCAACGGATGGTGTTGTCGACCTGTTTGGAAGCGGCCCACCCAGACCCACGTGCTGCACGGGGGGGCAGCCCAGAGCAACCCCCCAGGTTCCAGGGCAACAACGTATGTGAGTGCTTTGACGAAGCCTGCTGTGGTCGTAATGTCATCGGATTCTGCAACGGTCTTGAAATCCAATGCCACTCCAGAGAGAGCGTGATTGCGAACACCATTCGTGATCGAGCGACACCCTGCAAAAAGCTCGACGCTGTGCACGGGCATTGGGTTCCCGCCGAGATCCAGTAGCAAGCCGACGATTGCCAACAACATGCCTGGGGGAGTAGGAGGAGGAGGAGGAGGAGGAAGAGGAAGCGGGCGGAGGATGAGGGCGGGGAAGGGGAGGAAGTTGAAGGGAAAGGGGAGGAGGAGAGAGGAGTAGGGGGCCCGAATATAGGCGGGAGGGGGGGGGAAGCTTAAGATACCAACCCTCAGTTGTTCTTACTCTCCCCTCTCCTCCTCCTCCTCCTCCTCCTCATCCTCCTCCTCCTCTGCCTCTTTCGACGGATGTGCAACTTACGGTATCTTACGGTATCTTATGCGTTTCTTGCCCGGAGTCTGGAACCTGGCACGAATTTCGAATTCTTCATGAGGTGGCATTGGCCTGCCAGCGACGAGCAAGGAGCGTTCGCCATGGCTACCGAGTCATCATCGGACGCAGATGGTTCGATCTCAGGATCTTCTAACATGCTAGAGTCGCTGTTGCTCGACATGCTTGCAAGTGGATCTTGGGCCCCATACAGCTAGGCCAAGCGCACGAGGCGAAGAACATTCAGATCCCTAGGCCGCCTAACTTCGCTGTTATCTTCGCGCCCTCTCGACGCCGCTCTGGCGGAGGGTATCTTACGCTATCTTACGGTATCTAACGCGCGAAGCGCGATTATCTTCGCGCTATATGGCTGACCTATAGGACCCTGACCCTTGTCGAGCACAGCGGCAGTTCTTTTCCTGTCGTGCGCGGCCGAACGTGCCGCCCGTCGCTGCCGACTCCGTGAGTCGCAGCTCCCAACTGGCCTACAGTGGGGGCGCGTGCCAAGAAACCAGTTGGATTTTGCCAGGGTGCCCTGGGTTTCTTGGATTTCGATGGGCTCCCAATCAGAACTTGACGATTTTCGATCGGCACATGTGGCTTTTCACCGAACAAATCGCGGATTTCAGGGTTGGGTTTCTTGCGGAGGTTTCTTGTGGCCGAGCCCCCACTGTATACATAATCTATTTGGGGGCAGGGAGCTCCATCTTGTGCTCAATGAAATGGTCGAGCAACTTCGTCTGGATGGCCATCCAGCTCGCCTCTGGGTTCTCGCCCCACTTGATCTGGGGCGCCTTGACGTGCTTGGGTTTCACGATCCTGAACGCTTTGTCCTTGAGCAAGACCTGGGATTCCGAACACCACTTCAACAGACTATGGGGCATCTTACGGTATCTTACGGTATCTCACGCCATATTGCCCCCCGATTGAGTTGTCGTGCAATCACCATGAGGGACCCTACAGTCAACTAGTATAGCAAGGTTGCGCGATAAGGATGCAAGTGCCTTGGACGCCCATTTCGAAGTTTTTCGAGCGGGGCGCGCCCAGCGACAGCGGCGAAGGATAGACCGAGGAGGCGAGGATGCAAGGGTACCCTTGTAAAGGCTGCCCATCCTTGATATGCGGGTTGACTGTAATCAGCTCACGCGCGACTACACGAAGCGGTCGAAGCGGACCTTCATGTCGCTGTTCAGTTGTGTCCTCCAAAACCTCACCTCCCCCTCATCCTTCTCCTCTTGCTGCTACTGCTGCTGCTTCTCCTCCTCCTCCTCCTCCCACTCCTCTCCTGACTCCTCTTCCTCTCCCCTCGTCCGCATCCCCCCTCGCGGGGTGACGGGCCGAGCACATCGCCCTCGCGGGTGGCGGACCGAGATCCCCCAGGACCCCTCCCCATGGGGCGGCGGATCGAATTCGGCCTGGTGCTCTCGGCTCAGCGGAAGCCCTCGACCCCTTCCTCCTTGCTTGGCCCGCGGGCCGCCGCCGGAGGAGGAGGAGGAGATGAAGGGGAGAGTCAGGAGGAGGAGGAAACGAAGGGAAGAGGGAGGAGGTTTTTGTTGAGGAAGAAAGATGGCATAAACATAAACGTTCGGAAGTCAACGCGGGGATTTCTTGGATCGCCGCCGGACACCCTTCCTCTGCGCGCTGAGCACGCCAGGGGCAGCGCCATAGGCGCCGCCAGGGGAGTCCAGCGCCAGCCGAAGGAATCAGCGCGGACCTCCGAACATGTCTGTTCATGTAGTTTTGTTATTAGTCGGTTATTTGTTGTTGTCACCTCGGAAGTTTGTTTACCCGGATACTTCAACCCTGCAGTCGTGGCCGCGCTTCCCGATCGTGATGTTCTTGCTGTAAGAGTGCTCGCCGTGGGGTCCGGGGTTCGGGTGGAGCTTGGCCGGCATGAACGTGAGGAACTCCTGATGCCGCGCGTTCCAGTCAGTGGGGTCGCAGAGCGTCTTGCCGAACTTGCTCTTACGGGCGCCATCTTTGGGAAGCATACGAGGCCAGGTGGGGTTTCGCGAGGTGGAGGAGGGGGATCAAGCCTCCCCCTCCACCTCCTCTCCTCGTCCATACACACGTATGTGTATATACATATGTATGTGTATATAAAAGTTACAGCACTACAGAACCTGTACCTTACGCTATCTTACGGTATCTAACGCTAGCGTATGCAGTTCAACAAACATGGTCTACCATACTATGTGTAAATATCCATACACACATGAACACATGTCGATGCACTTGTACACACATTCGTACATGCATATACACATAACAACATATATGCGTATTGCCATACTGAAATGTGCGTATACACATGCATATCTGTATATACGTATATACGTATATCATGCAACAGCTGTCTAACGATACATAACGGTATGTAATGCTAGCGCGTCTGATTTCACATAATAGTCTCGCGCGCACACCGGCGCACACACAAACATACGCATATGTGTACTCACGTATTACAGAACTTGCACCTTACGATATCTTACGGTATCTGATGCTCGCGTGTGCGTGGGTGAAAAACAACACGGAATGATAACCTCTAATTCTTCCTCACCCGAGCCGCCTCTGCCGCACCCCCCAAACCAGAACACCAGCAAAAACAACATAGCGTGGCAGAGCATAGCATGGCATAGCATAGCTCAAAACTATCTGAACATCCATATACATACATGTGTGTGCGTGTTCATCGTCGTTGTCTGACGGCCAGCCTGACACTTACGATATCTTACGGTATCTTACGGTGCGTGATGCTGCACCGTAGCACAGCATAGCATAGCAAAGCATAGCATAGTTCAATGCTACGTGTGGATGTATGTGTATATATATATATATATATATATATAGATGTGCGTGTTCACCATCGTTGTTCGTCGGCCAGCCTGGCACTTACGGTGTCTTACGATCTTGTACGGTGTTTGTTGCCGCTGCGTGGCATAGCACAGCATAACCTCAATGCTATGGTGTATGTATAGGTGTGTGTGTGTGTGATCATCATCGGTATGCGTTGGCCAGTCTGTCACTTACGATATCTTACGGTATCTTACGGTGTTTTCGATGCCGCGGCACCTGGTGCTGAAGATGTTGCTTCCGCGGCGTCCGAACATGGTGCTGAAGATGATGGCATCGCTGCGTCATCACCTGGTGCTGAAGATGATGCCATCGCTGCTGCCGGCCTCTTCATCCTTGCTGTCGCCTTTGCCTTCCCTTTTGGCTTGGGCTCACGTGTTGCGTCTTCCTCTGACTCCTCAGCGGCCGCCTCCTCCATGCCATCCTCAGCCGCCTTTCGGGCGGCCCGCGACTGCGGCGGCTTCTTGCCCTGGGCCTCCAAGAGCAACATTGCCGCCAGCGGGGGCTCGCTCGGCGGCGGGAGCCCACGCTTGTCCTCCTCTGCCTCCTCTGGCGCCTCCTGCGCGTCCTGCGCGTCCTCATGCGGCGCCTCCTCGTCGCACTCATCGTCCTCATCTGAGCGAGCGCCTTCAGGGAGATCATCGTGCTCCTGCCACGAGCCATGCGGCTTGCCGCCGTCCGCCTGCGTCTCGTCACTCGCCTGCGGCTCGCCACCCGCCTGCGACTCGTCACTCGCCTGCGGCTCGCCTCCCGCCTGCGGCTCGCCGCTCGGCTTCCCCTCGCAGCCCAGAGACTCGTCGTCGGAAATGACCATTGCGTGGCCCACGAGCTCCTGGCTCGTGGCGGAGGCTATGGGCGCGGGGGCCGCCTGCACCCATCACCCCCGCCGCCACCAGGCGTCCTATAGACCGAGGACGCCTGGGATAGGCACCACAAGTTCGTTCCTCTCCTTCCTCTCCTTCCTCCGTCCTCTCCTCTTGCCCATCCGTTCTCTTCCGTCCTTCCTCCATCCCTTCCCTCCTTCAGCTTTCGTCCTTCCTCCGTCCTCTCCTCTCCGTCCGTCTCCTTCCTCTCCTTTTTTCTCCTTCCTGCGTCCTTGTTGATGCCATCCACGTTGTGCACGCTATCCGCCTTGGACATCATCAGGTTGGCCGCGATCTGCTCCAGCTGAGCCTCCGTCAGCGAGGGATTGGCATCTGCCAGCTCCGCCACGATAAGGTCCACGTCCTCCTTCTTCGGCACCTCCTGAGCCTCGCCGTCTGGGATAGGCACAGCCTCGGGCTCCATGGACAGGAGGTTCGCTCTCTTGAACTTCGGCTTCGTCCTCTCCTGGGGGACATCGTTTTGTTCCCCTCTTGTGTTTCTTTCTCTATCTCTCTCCCCCTGTGTATGTATACATATTTATATATAGCCACAGAACATGTATCTTACGCTATCTTACGACATCTAACGTTAGTGAGTGCGCGTTGACATAACTGGATTTACATACTATGCGCATGTGTGTATATGTGTATACATAATACAAGAATACACATACGCGTATATGCATACACATATACATATATGTGCATATATTTATATATGTACACAAATTACAAACATACCTTGAATCATCTCGAGCCGAGATCCTATCATCATCGCGCAGGGCCCTGGGCAACTTACGATATCTTACGGTATCTAACGGTACTTGTGCCCAAATATCATCACCATCCCCCTTCCCCCTCTTCCTCCCTCTGAGGGGAAGTGGGGGAGGGGGCAACTTACGATGTCTCATGATTTCTAACGGTACTGATGGCATACTGTCCGAACATCCCCACCATCCCCCCCTCCTCCTCCACCGCACCCTTTCCTCTGAGTGGGAGGGGATATGATGGGGAGAGGGGGGGGGGACCTTACGATATCTTACGATATCTAACGGTACTTGTGCCCCAACATCATCACCATCTTATTTCTTGTTCCTCCTCCCTTTTCCTTCGGAGGGCAACTTACGATATCTCACGGTATCTTACGGCCTGCAGTAGGAGTTCCGGCCACAAGACATTTTCCGCAAAACAATCAACACGGAATCACCAGGAAAGTTGCCGATGTTTTTGCTTGGGAACCCCTTCGTTTCCTTTTGTAAAACCACCGAAACCCAAGAGACCCAGGGTACCCTGGTGGGAGCAGGGTGTTTCTTGGCATGAGCCCCCACTGTATGCCCCCCTCCTCATACTCATGCACCTCGCTATTTCTCTTACTCGTGGCCCATGGGTACCATCCTGCAGCCACGGATCAGCATACGCCGCACCCAATCCCAGACTGCCGGGGCTGATCTGAACCGGGTGCGGATCCTTCTCTGGGTCATCATCCTTCTCTGGGGTCTCAATCTCCGACGAAGCACCGCGCCTAGTCCTGGTCACAGGCTCGGGAGGGACCAACTTCTTCAACTCGGCGATCTGGTCGTCCTGGGGGCCCACATGGCTGCGGGCCCAAAACTCACGACCGGACCTCACGACCCAATGTTTCATCTTGCGAGCCTGATCGATCCGCAAGGGTCATGACGCCCGAAGCGGGACGCAAATTTCACTCGTTTTTTTCACGAGCATCCGCGCACATCCCCCTTCCCCCTTCTCCTCCTCCTCCATCTCCTTTCTTTGAGGGGGAGGGGAGAGGGGAGCAACTTACGCTATCTCACGGTATCTAACGCCCACCATCCCCATTCCCCTCCTCTTCTTCCTCCACCTCCCCATCCTCTTCTTGAGGTAGAGGGAGACC
The DNA here is from genome assembly GCA_963575745.1 of Prorocentrum cordatum. NCBI lineage: Eukaryota > Dinophyceae > Prorocentrales > Prorocentraceae > Prorocentrum > Prorocentrum cordatum. The sequence continues at coordinate 156,760 of CAUYUJ010015243.1, forward strand.
CTTGGACCCACATCGGTCCCTTGACCCTGTTCTGGAAGATCTGGCCAGGCGCAACAAATAGCTGACCATCGCGTGGATGACCTGCGGGTTTGCATATGTATATATGCGTGCGTGCGTTCATCATCATTGTTCGTCGGCCAGTCTGACACTTACGATATCTTACGGTATCTTACGGCGTTTGATGCCATAGTATAGCATAGCATAGCTCAATATTGTATGTATATGCGTTTGTGTTATTCATCGTTGTTCGTGGGCCAGCCTGGCACTTACGATATCTTACGGTATCTTATGGCGTTTGATGCCACAGCGTGGCATAGCATAGCATAGCTCAATATTGTTTATATATAGATATGCGTGTTCTTCATCGTTGTTCGTTGGCCAGCCTGGCACTTACGATATCTTACGGTATCTTACGGCGTTTGATGCCACAGCGTGGCATAGCATATCATGGCATGGTTCAATACTACAGATACGCGCGTGTCTTCATCAACGTTGTCCGACGGCCAGCCTGGCACTTACGATATCTTACGACATCTTACGGCGTTTGGTGCCGCAGCGTGGCATAGCATAGCATAGCATAGTTGAATACTATATACGTGTGTCTGTGCGTGTGTGTGTTCATCATCATTGTTCGTCGGCCAGTCTGGCAGTTGCGATATCTGATGGTATCTTATGGCGTGTGATGCCGCAGCGTGGCATAGCATAGCATAGCTCAATATTGTAGATGTGTGTGTCTTCATCATCGTTGTCTGACGGCCAGTCTGTCACTTACGATATCTTACGGTATCTTACGGCGTTTGATGCCACAGCGTGGCATAGCATAGCATAGTTCAACAGTGTACGTACATATGTATATAGATATGTGTGTGTGTTCTTCATCGTATTTCGTCGGCCAGCCTGGCACTTACGATATCTTACGGTATCTTACGGCGTTTGATGCCAGAGCGCGGCATGGCATATCATGATATAGTTGAATGCTTCAGATACTTGCGTGTCTTCATCATCATTGTCCGACGGCCAGCCTGGCACTTGCGATATCCTACAGTGTCTGACAGCGTCTGGTGCCGCAGCGTGGCATAGCATAGCATAGCATGGCATAGTTCAATACTAGTTACATATATATATGTGTGTATGCGTGTGTGAGTGTGTGTTCAACATCGTTGATCGTCGGCCAGCCCGACACTTACGATATCTTACGGTATCTTACGGCGTTTGATGCCACATCGTGGCATAGCATAGCACAGCATAGCTCAATGCTATATGCGTGTGTGTGTGTGCGTCCATCATCGTTGTTCGTCGGCCAGCCTGGCACTTGCGATATCTTATGGTATAGTATGGCGTTTGATGCCCCAGCTTGGCATAGCATAGCACCGCATAGCGCAATGCTATAGACATGTGTGTCTTCCTCGTCGTTGTCTGACGGCCAGTCTGTCACTTACGATATCTTACGGTATCTTACGGTTTTATCTTTCGATGTCCGTTCGACCGATCCCTCGTAGTTGCTCCATTTCGAGGGCACATCGCCTCTCTCCTGCTCGACAGTGCGGCCCATGTTCCACTCGCTGCACCTGTCCAGCTCATGCACTGCCATGCTGTAGACATCTGCGGTGGGCTGGACCCCTAGGCGGCGGTTCTCAAGGCCCCTTCGAAACGCAGCCTGTGCCATCTTACGATATCTTACGCTACCTTACGCCATGCGCCCGCATGGCGCGAGGTGGCGTACAGTAGGAGCTCGGCCACAAGAAGCTTTCCGCAAGAAATCCCCTCAGAAACCCATCATTTTTTTGTCCAGGGACCTTACACTTCCCCAGGAATACCACGGAAACCCAAGAGACCCAGAGTACCCTGGAGGGAAGCAGGGCGTTTCTTGGCATGAGCCCCAATGCAAGAGACACGAGGGGACAAGGGTTTGTCGAGAAGTTAGCGAGATGGCAAGGGTTTCTCGAGGACGAGGGACATGGAGGACTAGGGAGAGGGAGAGAGAGAAGGAGAGAGAGTGGGGGGGGGTAAGAATCTGAAAGTGCGTTCCGAAGGCCGGCCTTTCAGCCTCGTCAAGATCGCCTTGATGATATCAAAATTCGACTTGATGTCGTTCTGGCTCACCTCTGGGCACAGGGCGTGGAGAAGTGGAGACGGGATGAGGGAGGTGCAGGGGCGCGCCCTCGCATCTCCCCCATCTTACGGTATCTTACGATATCTTATGTGGAAGGGGGGGTGGAGAGTAGAGAATGAGGAGGGCACCTTGGGTTTGCCATCTGGCGGCACGATCGTCCCCACCACGAAGAGCTCCTTGATCCTCTCGCAGCGCTGCACCCGCTCCGTAGTCAAGCCCTGGGGGGCGCCGCACGTCCACGCCCATATGGGGGGGCGGGGGCGATCCCCTATGGGCATGGGTGGGTGTATTCTTCGGATATCGTGTAGCTTACGTCATCTTACGCTATCTCATGGGGGAGGGTGCGTGCGATTTGTGTCGCGCCGACCTCGCTGATGGCGGCCACGAGAGCGTCGCATTGCTCGCTTGGGGCCCGCAGGAAGTCCTGGGCCCCCTGGGGGCCCTCCTCCTCGGAAGGGCCCTCGGTCCTTTGACCGGCCGACGCCATCTGAAGCCGAAAAGGCTGTGAAGGTGAGGTAGGGGGAGAGACCTTGAAGCTGGTCCTACATATGCCTCTACATGTCGAGGCGTTTCTACATCCCAGTGGGCCAGAATGCCTGGTGAGAGGGTGCATCTTACGATATCTTACGGTATCTAACGGAGCCCCCTTTCCCACCCCCGTATTTTTCCCCCAAGTCCCTGGCCTCAATCGATGTCCATGGGCGAGTCCAAAAATATGGGCGGGTCGAGGTCGACGATAGGAGGGCCCCTGGAACGGGACGAGTTGACGGTCTCAGCGTCGGAGTCTTCAGAACTCGTGATGTACTCGGGGTAGGCGAACCAAGGAAGCCGAACCTCAGAAGAGGAAAATGTACCGACACCGCTACCCCGCCGCCGTTTTGTCCTTCTTGGGCTTTCTGGGGATTCCTCGTTGCCACGGTTGGATTCGCCTCGAGATTCTGTTCAGAGAGTACTCTTGGAGAGGTTTGGGGATAGCGGTATCGGTACTTGTTGGTCCTCCCAGAACCACACGATCATCAGCCCATCGCCAGACCAAGGGCTCCCATGGATGGAGCACATCTTCAGCGCCAGGGGGATTGTACCGAGAATAATCCAGACGTTCTTCATAGTAGTCCAGTGGGAAGAAGACTGGCACATCGCGCGGGAGAATGGCGCAGCGGGGGCGGGGATCTGGCGGGAACGACCACAGGCCGGGCAGGCCAAAGAAGTCGTCTTCGACGAGCGTTCTCCAGCGAAAGAAAGGTTTGGACACCTCGGCCATTTCGAGCCAGACGCTCTGGGAAATCAGTTTCGTGTTTCGGTGTGTATGTTTGCCCTCATCGCCCGTCTATCAATTAAATGTTTTATTTAACCATATGTGGTTTTGCGTTTTCGTGGTACAATGCGCCTTGTTGTTTACAGCATTTTTGTTTATGTGTGCTGTCGCTTGGCGCTGAAAGAATATTCGCTTCGGTGGCCCAGCGTGTATTCACTCAATCTCGCGAAGAGTGTTTCCGTTTGGTGGGCTATAAAATGTGTTTGTTTTGTTTGTTTTGTTTTTCTTTTTATATAAACCGAAAAAAAGAAGAACAACAGACAAAAATACGGGGATTGCGTTTCCGCTTGGCGCTAAAAATGTTGTTTCTTTTGTCGCTCAGCGCGCATTTCCGAATCGCACGAGGAGTTTCCCGTCTGTTGGGTGGTCGAATGCGCGTTTTTTGTTTAATTTTAAGTTTGCGCTTTCGTTTGGCGCCAAAGTGGTTGATTCCTTCGTCTCCCAGCGCGCTTTTTTGGACCGCGCGAAGAGTTTTGCGCTGGCTGGGCGGTGAATTTCGATGGTTTTCGTTTGTTGTTTTTGATTTGAACTGTCGTTTGGCGTTAATTATGTTGTTTTTGCGGTCGCCCAGCGCGCTTTTTTTAATAACGCGCAACAATTTTTGGAAATCGTCAGGGGCGTGAAACCCTTAAGCATTGGACACCGGGAGAGCTCCCCCAATGCTTAAGGCTTAAGCATTCAGAGAGCTTCAAGAGCCTCTGGGAGGAGACCACGCAGCGAACGGTGAGGCTGAGAACGCGGTCGAGGAGGTGAAACGCATTGTGCGTGCGCAGAAGGAGACGCTCGAGGAGAGGATCGGTACGCGGCTACCGCTGCACCATCCGATTTGGACGTGGCTGCCACGACATGCTGCTGCGTGTCTCAGTAGATACCGTATCGGCGAGGACGGGAGGTCCGCCGAGCAAAGGCGCACAGGAAGGCGCTGGGCGAAGTCGGCGTTGGAATTCGGCGAACGGATTCACGTGAGGCTCGCGCAGGAGGAGCCGCGGAACGGCATGACTCCTAAAATGATAGGGGGGTGGTACGTCGGCCACCAGACGCGGACTGGCAGTCTGCTGGTGATGGCCACCAAGGGGATTTTGCGAGGCAAGACCTACAATAAGATGACGGCGGAGGAACGCTGGGAACCCGCTGGGCTAGACCAGGCGCGTGGGGCGCCTTGGGAAGTGGAGCCCCCGGATGCGGTTAGCCCCGCTCCAGGGAGGCCCTTGCTGGCAGGCCGGGAGGCTGCCGGGTCGGCAAATCCGCCACTACCCCCTCAACCTGTAGCAGGAGGACGAGGAGGAGTAGGAGGAGGCGGAGGAGGAGTGCCAGGACCCAGGAAGCTCTACGTATTGAAGGCGGACGTGGAGCGATTCGGAGGGGCACCGTTGTGTCCAGCGTGTCTGAACATCATGTGTGGCCTGCCGGCAGGGCGCGCGCACGCAGCAGAGTGCTCTCAGCGGATGGCTAGCATGATGGAGGAGGGCGACGTGGGCCAGCGTAGGCTGGACGCGCGCAGGGCGAAACGAGCCCGAGTAGAGGAACAGAAGCCTGCGGGAGGCTCCGCGGCTTTAGCGGCAGGCGTGCCACCCATGCCGCCGGCGGCAGCACAGGCGCCGCCACCGCCCGGCGACGAGCGGCCTCGCGGAAGGCCGGTTGCCGTCGCAACGGGCCAGGGGCTCGACGAGAGGTCGAGGAGCAGGTCGGCTGACAGAGCTGGCCAGAGGACGGCAGACGACGACATGGACGTGTCGCTGCCGCCAGAGGCGCCGGAAGCGGGTAGCACCGCTCCGGCTGCGTCGTCAGGGCTTCCCGGAGGCCCGGCTCCGGCCACAGGGGCCAGTGCTGCGTCTGCGGAGGTGCCAGGCGCCGCGGCTGCGGGAGGCCCCGCGCCGGCGGCGACAGGAGGGGGAGACGTAGACATGAGCAGCATGGCGACGATGACGATGAAGGAGGAGTTGAGGAGCCTGTATCGGAGGAGCATCGTTTCCGCGTGTCGCCGGAACGAGGTTGACGTCTCGGCGGAGGAGCTGGAGGATATCACCCATCTAGGCTTGCAGCTGGGAGCCGTGGATGTCCGTGAAGAGTGCCCGCCTCCGTGCCATGTTGCGTTTTCGTGCCACTTGGGCCTGGGGCCTGGGGTGAGCGCAGACATGCAGGCAGAGAGACCGAATGGGGGGCACTGGGACTTCAGGAAGGAGGGGGACAGGAAGGAGTGGCACGACACGCTGGAGCGCGAGGATCCGTACATCCTCATCGGATCACCTCCTTCCACGGCGCTTGCAGAGCTGCAGGGTGCATCCCGGCTCAGGCGGGGCCCGGAGAAGGCCCTTCAAGAGCAAAATCTTGCAGAGCGTCATCTTGAGGTGGCTTGTGAGAGCTACCGGAGGCAGATGGCTCGGGGCAGGTACTTCGTGCGCGAGCACCCCCACGAAGACAGCAGCTGGGACTCGACTGTCGTCCAGGAGCTGCTGGGGCAGAACGCCGTGGAAAGGGTCAGAGGAGCCGTGTGCAAGTGGAGCGCAAAGCCTGCGGGCCAAGGAGAGCCCCCTTCAGGCGTGCAAGGGTTCATCCGGAGGCGAGCCGGATTTATGACCAACATGCCCGAGCTTGCGCTGGAGCTCAAAAAGGGGTGCTCCGGCGACGCGGGGCCAGAGCAGCACCAACATGTGATGATGACAGGTGGTGTGGCTCGCAAGGCACAGGCGCATCCTCCGATGTTGGCGCGGTGCGTCCTACGAGCAGTAAAGGAATCCATGAAGAGGGATGGATCACTCTGGCCTGGCGGCGGCTACGGCCGGTCCAGTGCCTACAGAGCCCGACGCCTACGAGCAGGGCAGATCGTTGTTGGAGGAGAGCGAGAGGTACTGGGACGATGTCAGCGGAGGTTGGCTAGACCCCGCCATGGTGAGGAAAGCTAGGGAGGAGGAGGTAGGATGGCTTCGCCGGCAGGAGGTGTACGAGAAACGGACTCTCAAGGAGTCCCTGGAGGTGACAGGTGCGAAGCCTATCCGTTTGATGTGGCTCGACACCAACAAGGGCGACAACGAGCGACCGAACTACCGGTCCCGTATTGTCGTGCGCGAGAAGTGCGGTCAAGGAGAGGAGGGGCGCAAGTTGCCTGCAGCGTTGCTGTTTTCAGCAATGCCGCCTTTGGAGGCTGCGAAGATGCTAGGAGGCTTGATGGTGCAGAACAGGAGCAGCAAGCGGGGTAAGCCGCTGGGGATGCGATTTTTCGACATCTCACGTGCTCATTTCTACGGCCTGGCTGAGAGGGCGGTGTACGTGGAGCTGCCAGAGGAGGAGCAGGACGGCGTTCATTGCGCACTCTTGAAGAAGAGCATGTACGGTACGCAGGACGCGTCTGCCATCTGTCAGCGGGACTACACAGCAGTGCTCAAGCACGACGGCCACGAGGCAGGCAGGGCGAACCCGGCCCTCTTCTATGGGAAGGTCGACGACTGTCGGTCCTTAGTGCATGGTGATGACTTCTGCGCCATGGGCGACGACGACGCCTTGGACCAGATCGAGCACACCTTGCGGAAGAAGTATGACTTGAAGGTGACTGGAAGCTTCGAGCTCGGTTCAGGAGAGGAGCAGGAGGTCGTTTTCTTGAACAGGATTCTACGAGTGACCGGAAGCCCCGGAGAGGAACGTTTCGAGGTCGAAGCTGATCCACGGCACGCAGAGATGATAGTTCGAGACATGGGCCTCGAAAAAGAATCCGCTAAAACACTAGATGTTCCTGGGCTGAAGAAGGAGGAGGCCGAAGCGGAGGAACGGTTAGCCTCGCCCCCGCTTGTCGGCGACGACATCCGGTTGTACCGCAGTGTGACCATGCGAGCATCATACTTAGCACCAGATCGGGCTGACATTGGAGATGCAGTAAATAATCTGGCTAAGCACATGCAGAGCCCGAAGCAGGTCGACATGGCCAGGCTCAAGAGGCTGGCAAGATACCAGAAAGGAAGACCCCGGGTGGTGCAGGTTTTCCGCAGGAACAAGCACATCGACAGGGGTAGTCCTTTGCCCATCTAGGTCATGGTGGACAGCGACAACGCTGGCGACAAGATCAGCCGACGGTCTACTGTCGGGCAGGTCGTTTTCGTCGGCGGCCAGGTGGTGAAGCACGCTTGCAACCTGTTGCAGGTGGTAGGACTTTCCTCCGGAGAGAACGAGTACTACGCCATCAGCGCCGGCGCCTGCGCCGGATTAGGCATCCAAGGCTTGTTGGAGGACTGGCAGGTCCCATCTAAAGTCAAGGTGGTGTCGGACTCTTCCGCGGCGCGCGGCTTTGCTTCGCGCCGGGGCGTTGGGAAGCTCAAGCATGTTCAGACCCGCTACTTGTGGGTGCAGGAGAGGATCGTCATGCAACACCTGGAGTTGGGCAAGATCGGTACGGCCGAAAATCGGAACGACCTATTGACTAAGCCATTGGGTCGTAAGGATATCGACGTCCACATGAAGGGTATCAACCAGGAGTACAGGAACGGCAGACCGGCGAAAGGGTTGCTCCTGAAATAGAGGAGCGGCACGACGCCGAAGCAGCAGGGGCGCGGGTAGCCCCGCTCCCTCTGGAAGCAGCAGGGACGCGGGTAGCCCCGCTCCCTCGGGAAGCAGGTTGCTCTGCTTCCGGCGCACCCCGGGCAGGAGAGCAGTCTGAGGGGAGTCGCGGGTAGCTCCGCACCCCCGCCTTGACGAGCAAGCTGGCTGCGGGCAGCCCCGCGCTAGCTACACTTTTCTGCGCAGTGGTGGTCGCGCTGGATCGCCACAGCTCCGCTACCGGTAGTCGTAGGAGGCAGAGACCTCTCTCGGCTGCACGCACTGTGAGCTAACCCAAAGGGTTCCCTCGCAGTGAGGAGGGGTGAAGAAATCCCCCTCCTCCGGACTAGCTATGGACAGGTAGGTAGAAGGATGTAGTAGTGCAGCGCAGCAGTAGATAGCAGAAGCACGGATGGCACGTTTCAGTAGAGCATGAGCATTGGAACATTGCATTCTTCGATCTTCTTCCATAGCCCTTTTCGTCGAAAAGGCATTTTCAGTTTTGGTAGGTTTTTGAGCCCCGGGAGGGGGTCGTCAGCCTGGGTCGGTGGATGTGGCGTAGCGCTGGGGGGGGGGTTACGGGGGGATACATAATAATGTAACACAATACGCTATGTTGCAATTATGCAATCTTTGGATACGTTGGATACGCTGCATTATCGCCTCCGCAGAAAACGCTGCCGTTCAGCACGTCACCTCCGGACGTGGATTCCTCTCGCTTCGCGGGGTGCACGTCCGGAGCACGTGCAGTCACGTCGTCGCGGGGCATCTTGGGAGCCTCCTGGGGGCCTCCTGGAGGCCTCTTGGGAGTTTCTTTGGGCCTCTTGGGGACTTCTTTGGGGCCTCTCCCCCCCCCCTCCTTTTCATACTCCTTCTCCAATCATCCCTTCCGGCGCCGGCTCTAATCACGGGCGCCGCCGTGACCAACTTCCACCTGGCTAGCGTTGCGCCGCAGTTCGCCCAGGGGGAGAAAAATGACAGTACACTCCAGTCGTTGTGTTGCCTTGTGGGAGCTTTTTTGAGGCCTCTTGGAGGCTTGTTGGGGGACTTATTGGAGGCCTCTTGGTTTTTTTTGTTGAGCCCCTTGGGGGCCTTTAGGGAACCTCTCGTGGCCTCTTGGGGGCATCTTGGGCCGTCTTGGGGCGTTTTTGCGCCGTTCCGCCCTTTCGGAGGCCGTGTTGGGGGCCTCTCGCGGCCGCCTTGGGGCCCTCTTGGGGTCCTCTTGGGCCGTCTCAGGGTTTTTTTGGACCGCCTCGGGGGCCTCTTTGGGCTGTCTTGGGGCCCTCCTGGGCCGTTTGGGGGCCCTTTTGGGGGCTTCTTGGGCCTCTTTGGGACAATTTTGGTGGCTGCCTGGGAGGCCATGGGCGTGTGAGAGGCGAAAAAGGCGAGAACGCTAAAATCATCCAAGAATTATAGGAAAATTGATGATTTGGGCTTCTGGAGGCACTCTTGGGGGTCGTCTTGGGGCCCTCTTGGGACGTCTTAGGAGTTTCTTGGGCCCTTTGGGGGCCATCGTGGACCGTCTTGGAGCCGTCTTCGCCCGTTTTGAAGCCATATGGAGTCGTCTTGAGGCCCTCTTGGGCCTCCCAGAGGGCCCAAAGTCCCGAATCATCGATTTTACATAGGTTGTGGTACGTTTTTGAGCCCCAGATGGCAGTGGCCACTTTGGTTCGACGGATGTGGCGCAGCCCCTGGGGGGGGGTATGGGGGGGAGACATAATAAGGTAACACAATACAATATTTAGCAATTATGCAATCATTGGATACATTGGATACGTTGCATTAAGGCGTTCGCCGGAAAACGCTGCCGCTCAGCACGTCACCTCCGGACGTGGATTTTGGCCTCCGGAGGCGCTCTCGGGAGTCTTCTTGGGGGCCTCTTGGACCTTCTTGGGGGCCTCATGGGCCTTTTTGGGGCCATCTTGGGCCGTGTTGAGGCCGTCTTGGGTTGTCTTGGGGCCATCTTGGGCCGTCTTGAAACGTTCTTGGGGCCCCAAGAGGCCCAAGAGGCCGAATTTGTTGATTTCTTATAGGTTTTTGTAGGCTTTTGGGCTCTTTGGTCGACGGATGTGGCGTGGCGCTGTGGGGGGGTTAGGGTGGGAGACATAATAATGTAACACGATACAATACGTGGCAATTCTGCAAGCATTGGACACCTTGGATCCATTGCGTTAGGGCTTCCGCTCCGCTGCGCGACCTGCCTCCGGCAACACGTCACCTCCGGACGTGGATTATATAGGCTTACGCCACATCCGCCGACTCCTATATAAATTACTGCGCCTCCAGGGCTGCATTTCACGAGTCTTGTCCGAATCATGACACGGCGCTCTACATCGTTCCTGTTGCTTCGTTGCTGTTATCGTACCTCTTGGTGCTCGTTTGTGGCCTTTCGGTGGCATCTTGGCCTGTCAGCAGGCCATATGTGGCCGCTTCGAGGCATCTTGGGCCAAGTTTTGGGGTCTCTTGGGGGCTTCCTGGGGGCTTCATGGAGGCCTTTGAAGTTCTCTTGGGGGTGCCTCAGGGCCTCTTGGGCTGTTCTTGGGGCAGGCTGGGGGCGTCTTGGGGCCGAAGGCTCGAAAAGGTGCCCTTTTGGGCTCCGTCTTGGAGCCGTCTGGGGGCCCTCTTAGGATGTCTAGGGGCCTTCGGGGGCTGTTGTTGGACCCTCTTCGACCATTCTTGGGGGCCCCTTTGGCCGTCTGGGGGCGATATTGAAGGTTTCTTTGCCCGTCTGGGACGTTGTGAAAACCGAATAGGCGAGCATGCGAAACATGCTTGTTTTTCAAAGGGACTGGGGCGATTTGTGTTTCTTGGGGCCCTCTTGGGGCGCATCTTGGGGGCCTTTTGGGGCGTCTTGGCAGCTTCGGAGGCCGCCTGGAGGCCATCGTGGGCGTCCAGGGCGATACTTCGGCGAATCGTGGCCCCCTGGGACCGTCTGAGGAGCGTTTTGGTGCCTTCTTGGCCAGTTTTGGAACCCTGCGCTCCCCCGTGACGCGTTAGGTCCGGGGTCGGGTTGGGCGAGGGGGGCGGGGCGGTCGAATTGCCGGTTTGGGGTCCCTGGGGGGGATTCTGGGGGGGATAATCTCGCACGCCAAGAGACCCACAAGGGCTCGGCGGATAATGATGATGATGATGATGATGATGATGATGATAATGATGATGATGATGATGATGATGATGATGATGATGATAATGATGATGATGATAGTGATGCGATGCTGATGGCGACGATGACGATGATGATGATGCTGATGATAATGCTGTTGATGAGAATGATGATGCTGATGATGATGGTGGTGATGCTGATGATGATGATGCTGATGCTGAGGGTGAGGGTGAGGATGATGCTGATGATGATGCTGATGACGATGATGATGATGATGATGATGATGATGATGATGATGATGATGATGATGATGATGGTGATGATGATGATGCTGATGAGGGTGATGATGACGATGATGATGCTGATGATGATACGGCTGATGATTATGATGATGATGCTGATGATGATGCTGATGATGATGGTGGTGGTGGTGATTATGATGATGATGCTGATGCTGATGCTGATGCTGATGATCATGATGATGTTGATGATGATGATGATGATGATGATGCTGATGATGATGATGATGATAATGATTATGATGATGATGATGATGATGATGATGATGATGATGATGATGATGATGATGATGATGATGATGATGATGATGATGATGATGATGATGATGATGATGATGATGATGATGATGATGATGATGATGATGATGATGCGACGCTGCAGGAGGCAATGCCACGCGGTGCGCCAGACAACAACCTTAAACTGGAGGCCCACAGAGAGGGCCTCCGTCGCTTCAAAGGCCGCCTCAGGCCCACAATTGGATCACGGCCCGAGGTGCGAGCGAAACAGTGAGGCTACCCACGATAGCCGCAGAAGGAATATGGATGGTGGTGCAGCAGAGAAATGAAGGCTGCGGGGCGCACTCGCTGGTGCACCTCTCTCGCACCACATTGAACACCGCCTTCGGATCAAATGTCGGGGGGCCCAATGTCAGAATTAGATTCAGCCTGCCCGAGTCGGAGCCAGTGCGTTTCAGGATCGGAGGCCTGCAAAGGCCTGGGGAGAGCAATGACGCGCCCATTGGGCCGCCCTTCGTCAGCAGGGTGCCGACCCCCGAGGAACAGTTTCTTGCTCCGAACCGCACGAGCCGCCATCCGAGCGAATTCAACAGGATTGCAGTCAACCGCGAGGTGGCCCGATAGGCCAGTGGTGTAAAGCCCACACCTAACGCACAGCATCTGTGTATCCTCGAGCCGCCTCCGGAGGGACAATTCCCTGGGGAGGCAGGCTCGCGGCAGGGACAGAAGTAGCTGCGAGCGTCGGGCGATTGTTCTGGCTGGCGACCAGACGTCACCTCTTAGATTCCTCTCGCTTCGCGGGGTGCACGTCCGGAGCACGTACAGTCACGTCGTCGCGGGGCATCTTGGGAGCCTTTTGGGGGCCTCCTGGAGGCCTCCTGGGAGTTTCTTTTGGCCTTTTGGGGGCTTCTTTGGGGGCTTTCCCCCCTCCCTCCTATTCATACACTCTCGCCATCTTCCCTTCCATCGCCGGCTCCAATCATGGGCGCCGCAGTGACCAACTTCCACCTTGCTGGCGCTGCGCCGCAGTTCGCCCAGAGGGGGGAAAATAACATTACACACCAGTCGCTGTGTGGCCTTTGGGGGGCTTGTTGGAGGCCTTTTGGAGGCTTCTGGGGGACTTCTTGGAGGCTTGTTGGGGGCCTCTTGGGGCCTCTTGGGGGCGTCTTGGGCCGTCTTGGGGCGCTTTTGCGCCGTTTCGCCCCCTCGGAGGCTGTCTTGGGGGCCTCTCGCGGCCGCATTGGAGCCCTCTTGTGGTCCTCGTGGGCCGTCTTCGCTGCCTCTTGGACCGTCTTGGGGGCCGCTTTGGGTCGTTTTGGGGCCCTCTTGGGCCGTTTTGGGGCCCTCTTGGGGGCTTTTTTGGGTTGTTCTGGGGCGATTCTGGAAGCTGCTTGGGCCGTCATGGATTTTTGTTTGAAAGCCGAAGAAGACGAGAACGCTAAAATACGGCAAACACCATAGGAAAATCAATGATTTCGGCCTCTGGAGGCGCAGTTATGGGCGCTCTTGGGCCCTGTTGGGCCGTCCTTGGAGCTTTTGGGGCCCTCTTGGGGCCGTCTTGGGGGCCTCATGGCCCCCGTTGGGAATATCTTGGGCCGTCTTGGGCCGTCTTAGGGCCATCTTGGGCCATCTTGAGGCCCTCTTGGAGCCCCAAGGGGCCCAAGAGGCAGAATTTGTTGATTTCTCATAGGTTTTTGTGTGTTTTTAGGGCCCCAGAAGGGGGGGGTCACTTTGGTCCGGCGGTGTGGCGCAGCTCCCAGGGGGGGGGGTAGGGGGGGAGACATAATAATGTAACACAATACAATATGTTGCAATGGTGGAATCTTTGGATATATTGGATACGTTGCAGTAAGGCGTTCGCCGAAAAACGCTGCCGCTCAGCACGTCACCTCTGGACGTGGATTCATTGGCTAACGCCGCACCGCCGACCCACTGGGGCGGCAGTAAGAGTGAACAACTGAATTTGCGGAACGCGCGCGATGTGATGGGAATCTTGGGGTTTCAGCTTCTTTGGATTTCGTCGGGGGCGGTTTGCGGATCGCGGCTCTGCTCTTGGGCTTGTCTAGGCTCTCCTGGCAGCACTGTTCTTGGCAGCAATTTTGAGGCCTCTTGGAGGCCGCGTTGAGGCCTCTAGGGGCCTCTTTTGGGCCTCTCGGGGGCCTCCTGGGAGCTGCTTGGGGGCCTCGTGGCGCCTCAGGTTTTTTCGGGGCGGAGTGCTCGAAATATCCATTCGGATTCCCCCTCTGAGCCTCCTTTTGGGGCCGTCCTGGGGCCCTCCTGGGCCGTTTTGGAGCCTTCTGGGGCTGTCTTGGGGCCTTCTTGGTCTGTCTTGGAGCTCTCTTGGGGGCCTCTTGGGCTATCTTGGGTCGATCTTGAAGGCTTATTGGGCCGTTGTGGGCTTCGTGAAAGCCCAAGTGGCGAATGTGCTAAACAAATACGTTTTTCCTTAGGGAATGAGACGACGTCTCCTTCTGCAGGGCCTCTTGCAGGGCCTCTTGGGACGCCTCGTGGTGGCTTCTTGGGGCGTCTTGGGGGCCTCTGGGGCCGTCTGGAGGCAATCTTGGGCGTCTTCGAGCGATCTTTCGGCGACTCGTAGCCCTTTTGGACCGTTCAGCGGGCCTTTGGGGCCCTCTTGGCCCGTTTTGGGCCGCTTGGCCCTTTTGGACCGTTCAGGGGTGCGGCCGGCACTTCTGCTCCCATCACCCCCTCCCCTCCCCCCTCCAAAATGGCCAGACCGGGCTCGCGGGGGGGGGGGGGGGCGGTTGACGGGAAGCGTCTTCGAGGAACGAGAAGCGAGCTGGACGTTTTGGCTGAATCCTCATATCAGTAAGAGATCTCTTAACTATATGGGGTGGCGGGGTGCACGGGGAAGAGGCTTAGCGGATTCCTCGGGATGGCGATTTCGCTGACTGAAGTCTTTAACTAACTCTTATGTTAAGAATTGCGATTTCGCTAGGGACATCCTCAGAAAGCGAGCGGCAGCACGGCGGACCAGAACGAAGAGCACGGCAGGACATTTGCATTTCGCTAGGGACATCCTCAACAAAATGAGATGTCCTCAACGTCGTCTTGATATCGTTCTCGAAGTACCTCAAGATGACGAAATGAGAGGGCAAAAAACACGTCAAGATGGCTGTCAGAACGATTGGGGGACTTCCAAAAATAGTGATTTCGCTAGGGACATCCTCAAAAAGTGAACACATACACCAGCATCGACTTGAAAACTGTTGTTCTTACATAGTTTTGACATTGCTTCTGAAAAGGCTTCCAGACGGCCCAAGGCAGCCTTCAAAAAATGTCGATTTCGGTAGGGACATCCTGAAACAAATGATGCGTGCGACATCGCATCGTAATGATTTGAGGAGGGCATCAGGAAGCAAACTAAGGCCACAACATGGCTCCAAGAGCGCCCTTAAGGTTGCTGAAAATAGTGATTTCGCTAGGGACATCTTCAAACAAATAACAAATCGAACAACATCGTTTTGAAAACTGCTGTTTTAACATCGTCTGGGGATCGCTCCTGAAAAGGCTTCTAGATGGTTTACGCCAGTCATCTGAAAATGGCGATTTCGCTAGGGACATCCTGAACAAATGAATGTGTGTAACATCGGATTGTAACGGTTTTGTAAGGCATCAAGAAGGCCCCCAAAAGGCCCCAAACAAGCCCAAATTTGACCTCCAGGAGCGCCCTCGAGACGATCCAAAATGGCGATTTCGCCTGAGACATCCTTACAAAAATGACATTTTCACAACATCGATTTCATCAAAAATGAGCGTTTCGCCTGAGACATCCCTTAACCATGGGAAGCCGCGAATTCGACAGATGTTCAAAGACGGGTGTCTCGCCTGAGACATGTTAACAACAATGATATCTTGGAGTGGCGTTTTTACTACCTCTCGTGTTAAAAATCGCGCTCTCGCTGCATACATCCTCAAACAAATCGGGCGGAGCATGGCCGGCGAAAAAAGAGCAAGGCAGAGAATGAGCAGTTCTGCCGTGCTCCTTCGCTCTTGACGTCTATTCTGCCGTGCTCTTTCGTTCCTGGGGTCTATTCTGAAATGCTCCTTGTTTTTTTTTGTGCCGTGCTCCTGCGCTCTTCGGGCCTATTCTGCCATGCTCCTGGCCATTTTCTGTCACAATCCTTTGTTCTTGGGGCTTATGATGCCGTGCTCCTGGTCGTTTTCTGCCGTGCTCCTTAGCTCTTGGGGCATATTCTGCCGTGCTCCTTCGCTTTCGGTGTTTATTCTGCCGTGCTCCTTGTGTTTTTCTTGCATACTCCTTCTTCCTTGGGGCGTATTATGCTGTATTCTTGCATCTATCTTGCCGTGCTCCTTAGCTCTCGCGGTCTATTCTGCCGTGCTCCTGGTCATTGGTCGTGTTTTTGCAATGCTCCTTCTTTCCTGGCGCCTATTCTGCCGTGCTCCTCAACTCTTGGGGTCTATTCTGCCGTGCTCCTGTTTTTTTTTCTGTCATGCTCCTTCGCTCTTGGGGCCTTTTCTGCCGTGCTCCTCAGCTCTTGGGGTCTATTCTGCCGTGCTCTTTGTTTTTTTTCTGCCGTGCTCCTTCGCTCATGGGGCCTATTCTGCCGTGCTCCTTCTCTCTTTCTGCCGTGCTCCTTAGTTCTGGGGTCTATTCTGCCGTGGTCTTGGTCTTTTTCTGCCGTGCCCCTGAGCTCTGGGGGTCTATTCTGCCTTGCTCCTGGTCATTTTCTGCCGTGCTTCTTCGCACTTGGGGCATCTTCTACCGTGCTCCTTGTCTCTTGGGTTCTATTCTGCCGTGCTCCTCGTCTTTTTCTGGTTTGCTTCTTCGCTCTTCGGGCCTATTCTGCCGTGCTCCTGGTCTTTTCTGTCGTACTCCTTGGCTCCTCGGGCCTTTTCTGCTGTGTTTCGGTCTTTTCTGCCGTCGTCCTTAGCTCTTGGGGCATCTTCTGCCGTGCTCCTGGTGTTGTTCTGGCGTCTTTTTCGCTCTTGGGGTCTATTATGCCGTGCTCCTTAGCTCTTCGGGTCTATTCTGCCGTGCTCCTGGTCTTTTTCTGCCGTGCTCGGCAGCTCTTGGAGTCTATTATGCCATGCTCCTGGTTTGTTTCCGACGTGCTCCTTCGCTCATGGGGCCTATTCTGCTGTGCTCCTGGTCTTTGTCTGCCGTGCTCCTGCTTTTTTTCTGCCGTGCTCCTTCGCACTTGGGGCATATTCTGCCGTGTTCCTTGTCTCTTGGGTTCTATTCTGCTGTGCTCCTCGTCTTTTTCTGGTTTGCTCCTTCGCTCTTGGGGTCTATTTTCCCGCACTCCTTCAGCTCTCGGGGTCTACTCTGGCGTGCTTCTGTTTTTCCCAACCATCCTGTGGTGTTGGGTCCTCGTTTTGAAGAGACGGTGCCCCGCGTCTCCTCTCCTCTCCTTCCTTCCTCCTCCTCCGCCTCCTCCCTCCTCCCTCCTCCCACCCCTCACACGTTTCGTGGCCCCATAGGGAGCTCCACCGAAGGCCCCAGTGGCCGCGTCCACATGGCGGCGCCGCACCCATTTCGGCACACCCCTCACACGTTTCGTGGCCCCATAGGGAGCTCCACCGAAGGCCCCAGTGGCCGCGTCCGCATGGCGGCCCGCACCCATTTCGGCACACCCCTCACACGTTTCGTGGCCCCATAGGGAGCTCCACCGAAGGCCCCAGTGGCTGCGTCCGCATGGCGGCGCCGCACCCATTTCGGCACACCCCTCACACGTTTCGTGGCCCCATAGGGAGCTCCACCGAAGGCCCCAGTGGCTGCGTCCGCATGGCGGCGCCGCACCCATTTCGGCACACCCCTCACACGTTTCGTGGCCCCATAGGGAGCTCCACCGAAGGCCCCAGTGGCTGCGTTCGCATGGCGGCGCCGCACCCATTTCGGCACACCCCTCACACGTTTCGTGGCCCCATAGGGAGCTCCACCGAAGGCCCCAGTGGCCGCGTCCACATGGCGGCGCCGCACCCATTTCGGCACACCCCTCACACGTTTCGTGGCCCCATAGGGAGCTCCACCGAAGGCCCCAGTGGCTGCGTTCGCATGGCGGCGCCGCACCCATTTCGGCACACCCCTCACACGTTTCGTGGCCCCATAGGGAGCTCCACCGAAGGCCCCAGTGGCTGCGTCCGCATGCGGCGCCGCACCCCATTTCGGCACACCCCTCACACGTTTCGTGGCCCCATAGGGAGCTCCACCGAAGGCCCCAGTGGCTGCGTTCGCATGCCTCCCCCCACCATTTCGGCACACCCCTCACACGTTTCGTGGCCCCATAGGGAGCTCCACCGAAGGCCCCAGTGGCTGGCGTTCGGCATGGCTCCCCACCCACCGAAGGCACCCAGTGGCAGGGTTCGGCAAGTTTCGTGGCCCCATATGGCGAGGCACACCCCTCACACGTTTCCACCGAAGGCCCCAGTGGCTGCGTTCGCATGGCGGCGCCGCACCCATTTCGGCACACCCCTCACACGTTTCGTGGCCCCATAGGGAGCTCCACCGAAGGCCCCAGTGGCTGCGTTCGCATGGCGGCGCCGCACCCATTTCGGCACACCCCTCACACGTTTCGTGGCCCCATAGGGAGCTCCACCGAAGGCCCCAGTGGCCGCGTCCGCATGCCTCCCCACCACCCATTTCGGCACACCCCTCACACGTTTCGTGGCCCCATAGGGAGCTCCACCGAAGGCCCCAGTGGCCCGCGTCCGCATGCGGCCCGCACCCATTTCGGCACACCCCTCACACGTTTCGTGGCCCCATAGGGAGCTCCACCGAAGGCCCCAAGGGATGGCTCCACCGAAGGCCCCAGTGGCTGCGTTCGCATGGCGGCGCCGTACCCATTTCGGCACACCCCTCCACCGAAGGCCCCAGTGGCCGCGTCCACATGGCGGCGCCGCACCCATGTCGGCACACCCCTCACACGTTTCGTGGTCCCTAGCTCCACCGAAGGCCCCAGTGGCTGCGTTGGCATGGCGGCGCCGCACCCATTTCGGCACACCCCTCACACGCTTCATGGCCCCATAGGGAGCTCCACCGAAGGCCCCAGTGGCTGCGTCCGCATGGCGGCGCCGCACCCATTTCGGCACACCCCTCACACGTTTCGTGGCCCCATAGGGAGCTCCACCGAAGGCCCCAGTGCTACCGCCCTCATGCGTCCCGTACGCCCAGGACAGCGTTTCGTGGCACGCCTTTCGTGGCCCCATAAGGAGCCCTGCCGAAAGCGGCACCCACAAAGCGTTATTCACAATTGCATATGGTTGGGTCCTTCGCCAGGATGCCGTGCTCCTTCGCTCCTGGGGCCTATTATGCCGTGCTCTTGGTCATTCTCTGCCGTGCTCCTTAGCTTTTGGGGTCTATCCTGCCGTGCTCCTGGTCTTTCTCTGCCGTACTCCTTCGCACTTGAGGCATATCCAGCCCTGCTCCTTAGCTCCTGGGGTCTATTCTGCCGTGCTCCTGGTCTTTTCCTGCCGTGCTCCTTCGCTCTTGGGGCCTAATCTGCCGTGCTCCTGGTCTTTTTTTCTGCCTGTTCCTTAGCTCTTCAGGTCTAATCTGCCGTGGTCCTGGTCTTTTTCTGCCGTGCCCCTGAGCTCTGGGGGTCTATTCTGCCGTGCTCCTGGTCATTTTCTGCCGTGCTTCTTCGCACTTGGGGCATCTTCTGCCGTGCTCCTTGTCTCTTGGGTTCTATTCTGCCGTGCTCCTCAACTCTTGGGGTCTATTCTGCCGTGCTCCTTTTTTTTCTCTGTCATGCTCCTTCGCTCCTGGGGCCTTTTCTGCCGTGCTCCTTAGCTCTTGGGGTCTATTCTGCCGTGCTCTTTTTTTTCTGCCGTGCTCCTTCTCTCATGGGGCCTATTCTGCCGTGCTCTTGGTCTGCCGTGCTCCTTAGCTCTGGGGTCGATTCTGCCGTGGTCTTGGTCTTTTTCTGCCGTGCCCCTGAGCTCTGGGGGTCTATTCTGCCGTGTTCCTGGTCATTTTCTGCAGTGCTTCTTCGCACTTGGGGCATCTTCTGCCGTGCTCCTTGTCTCTTGGGTTCTATTCTGCCGTGCTCCTCGTCTTTTTCTGGTTTGCTTCTTCGCTCTTCGGGCCTATTCTGCCGTGCTCCTGGTCTTTTCTGTCGTACTCCTTGGCTCCTCGGGCCTTTTCTGCTGTGCTTCGGTCTTTTCTGCCGTCGTCCTTAGCTCTTGGGGCATCTTCTGCCGTGCTCCTGGTGTTGTTCTGGCGTCTTTTTCGCTCTTGGGGTCTATTATGCCGTGCTCCTTAGCTCTTCGGGTCTATTCTGCCGTGCTCCTGGTCTTTTTCTGCCGTGCTCGGCAGCTCTTGGAGTCTATTATGCCATGCTCCTGGTTTGTTTCCGACGTGCTCCTTCGCTCATGGGGCCTATTTTGCTGTGCTCCTGGTCTTTGTCTGCCGTGCTCCTGCTTTTTTTCTGCTGTGTTCCTTCGCACTTAGGGCATATTCTGCCGTGTTCCTTGTCTCTTGGGTTCTATTCTGCTGTGCTCCTCGTCTTTTTCTGGTTTGCTCCTTCGCTCTTGGGGTCTATTTTCCCGCACTCCTTCAGCTCTCGGGGTCTACTCTGGCGTGCTTCTGTTTTTCCCAACCATCCTGTGGTGTTGGGTCCTCGTTTTGAAGAGACGGTGCCCCGCGTCTCCTCTCCTCTCCTTCCTTCCTCCTCCTCCGCCTCCTCCCTCCTCCCTCCTCCCACCCCTCACACGTTTCGTGGCCCCATAGGGAGCTCCACCGAAGGCCCCAGTGGCCGCGTCCGCATGGCGGCACCGCACCCATTTCGGCACACCCCTCACACGCTTCGTGGCCCCATAGGGAGCTCCACCGAAGGCCCCAGTGGCTGCGTCCGCATGGCGGCACCGCACCCATTTCGGCACACCCCTCACACGTTTCGTGGCCCCATAGGGAGCTCCACCGAAGGCCACAGTGGCTGCGTCCGCATGGCGGCACCGCACCCATTTCGGCACACCCCTCACACGCGTGGCCCCATAGGGAGCTCCACCGAAGGCCCCAGTGGCTGCGTCCGCATGGCGGCACCGCGCCCATTTCGGCACACCCCTCACACGTTTCGTGGCCCCCTAGGGAGCTCCACCGAAGGCCCCAGTGGCTGCGTCCACATGGCGGCACCGCGCCCATTTCGGCACACCCCTCACACGTTTCGTGGCCCCATAGGGAGCTCCACCGGAGGCCCCAGTGGCTGCGCCCGCATGGCGGCACCGCACCCATTTCGGCACACCCCTCACACGTTTCGTGGCCCCATAGGGAGCTCCACCGAAGGCCCCAGTGGCTGCGTCCGCATGGCGGCACCGCACCCATTTCGGCACACCCCTCACACGTTTCGTGGCCCCATAGGGAGCTCCACCGAGGCCCCAGTGGCTGCGTCCGCATGGCGGCACCGCACCCATTTCGGCACACCCCTCACACGTTTCGTGGCCCCATAGGGAGCTCCACCGAAGGCCCCAGTGGCTGCGTCCGCATGGCGGCGCCGCACCCATTTCGGCACACCCCTCACACGTTTCGTGGCCCCATAGGGAGCTCCACCGAAGGCCCCAGTGGCTGCGTCCGCATGGCGGCGCCGCACCCATTTCGGCACACCCCTCACACGTTTCGTGGCCCCATAGGGAGCTCCACCGAAGGCCCCAGTGGCTGCGTCCGCATGCGGCCCCCACCCATTTCGGCACACCCCTCACACGTTTCGTGGCCCCATAGGGAGCTCCACCGGGCCCCAGTGGCTGCGTCCGCATGGCGGCGCCGCACCCATTTCGGCACACCCTCACACGTTTCGTGGCCCCATAGGGAGCTCCACCGAAGGCCCCAGTGGCTGCGTCCGCGTGGCGGCACCGCACCCATTTCGGCACACCTCTCACACGTTTCGTGGCCCCATAGGGAGCTCCACCGAAGGCACCAGTGGCTGCGTCCGGATGGCGGCGCCGCACCCATTTCGGAACACCCCTCACACGTTTCGTGGCCCCATAGGGAGCTCCACCGAAGGCCCAGTGGCTGCGTCCGCATGGCGCCGCACACCAATTTCGGCACACCCCTCACACGTTTCGTGGCCCCATAGGGAGCTCCACCGAAGGCCCCAGTGGCTGCGTCCGCATGTCCCGCACCCATTTCGGCACACCCCTCACACGTTTCGTGGCCCCACCGCCCCCAGTGGCTGCGTTCGCATGGCGGCGCACCCATTCGGCACACCCCTCACACGTTTCGTGGCCCCATAGGGAGCTCCACCGAGGGCCCCAGTGGCTGCGTCGCATGGCGGCGCCGCACCCATTTCGGCACACCCCTCACACGTTTCGTGGCCCCATAGGGAGCTCCACCGAAGGCCCCAGTGGCTGCGTCCGCATGGCGGCGCCGCACCCATTTCGGCACACCCCTCACACGTTTCGTGGCCCCCTAGGGAGCTCCACCGAAGGCCCTACAGTGGCTGCGTCCGCATGGCGGCGCCGCACCCATTTCGGCACACCCCTCACACGTTTCGTGGCCCCCTAGGGAGGTCCACCGAAGGCCCCAGTGGCTGCGTCCGCATGGCGGCGCCGCACCCATTTCGGCACACCCCTCACACATAGGGAGCTCCACCGAAGGCCCCAGTGCTACCGCCCTTATGCGCCCTGAACACCCAGGACAGCGTTTCGTGGCACGCCTTTCGTGGCCCCATAAGGAGCCCTGCCGAAAGCGGCACCCACAAAGCGTTATTCACAATTGCATATGGTTGGGTCCTTCGCCAGGATAATTTTTCTGCCGTGCTCCTTCGCTCTTGGGGCCTATTCTGCCGTGCTCCTGGTCATTCTCTGCCGTGCTCCTTAGCTTTTGGGGTCTATCCTGCCGTGCTCCTGGTCTTTCTCTGCCGTACTCCTTCGCACTTGAGGCATATCCAGCCCTGCTCCTTAGCTCCTGGGGTCTATTCTGCCGTGCTCCTGGTCTTTTTCTGCCGTGCTCCTTCGCTCTTGGGGCCTAATCTGCCGTGCTCCTGGTCTTTTTCTGCCTGCTCCTTAGCTCTTGAGGTCTATTCTGCCGTGCTCCTGGTCATTTTCTGCCGTGCTCCTTAGCTTTTGGGGTGTATTCTGCCGTACTCATTTGCTCTTGGGGTCTATTCTGCCGTGTTCCTTGTCTTTCTCTGCCGTGCTCCTTCGCTCTTGGGGCCCATTCTGCCGTGCTCCTGATCTTTTACTGCCGCGTGCGCCCAGAAGCTCTGCCAAAACGACCACCGCGACGATCCGCACGGCAGATACAGGAACACGGCAGAACACACAGAGCACACAGAGGCACGGCAGAACACAGAAGCACGGCAGAACAGGAGCACGGCATAACACACAGGAGCACAGCAAAACACACCCCGCACGCACGCCGACACGCGCGCCACGGCATACCTACGCGGCATAACAACAACAGAGCATTTTCCACATGCTTGGTGGACTAAAGCGACGCTTCCCGTTCTTGTCCGGTCAGGTTGGGAGGGGGAAGCATTTCACACGCCGTGACCCCAAGGGGTCGGCGGATTCGGGCACGAAAGCGAGGATGAGGAGGAAGAGGAGGAGGGGAGGAGGAGGAGGAGGAGGAGGAGGAGGAGGAGGAGGAGGAGGAGGAGGAGGAGGAGGAGGAGGAGGAGGAGGAGGGGGGAAAGCGAAAGGCAGAAGGGGCGAGAGGCCTCAGGGCTCATCCCTCGGAAGCTCCGGCCTCGTCCCCGCCCCCGCACGAGCGGCGAACGTGTCCACATCCGTACCTTCGTGATCTGGAAATCCAGGCGCAATCCCATGGATGCGCGATCCCATGGATACGTCCCGCGCAGGGTGCCCAGGCAAAGCCAGCTTGCACCCATGGGGCCGCGGCGAGGCAGTCTGGACCGCGGCGAGGCCGATACTTCTGGACATGATTCCCGCCCACAACCCTCGGGTCGGGCGAAGGGGCGAGGTGGGTGGGAAAATGGGGGATTCGAGATCTGCTGCGTGAAGCCAGTTTCGGCCACGCCGCCGAGGCACTCTCGCCAACCCCTCCTTTACGAACCTCTCCTTTCGTCCGACCCGGTCACCACGGGCTTCTGGAGGGCTTTCTGGAGGCTTGTTGGGGATTTGGGAGCGGTTTTGGTGCTCGATATTTCATGTAAGGTCTCCCGAGCAGTCTCGGTAACTCCATCTTAGGGCCGCCTGGTCGTCTCTCGGGTTCGTCCTGGAGCTCACTGTCGTCCTTCGCTCACCCCCCGCCGCCTGGGCAGTATCCTCGACGCCATGGGCGTCTCCGGCGCCAGGATGCGTCAGGAAACCTAGCTACGTGAGCTCATTCCGTTGCATGCATGCCGTCGCGAACATTTAGGGTATCCTCGTTGCCGCCATCCTTCGTTGCATGCAGACATGATTTGGCTGAGAAGCGCCCTGGCGGGAGCGCGAAACGTCCCCTGCACCACAAAATTGACGCAACTCTCCGTCCAAGACCCCTCCTTTGCTGACGCCTCCTTCCGTCCAGCCTGGCCCGCGCCGCGCACGCCCCCTCCCGATCCCGCCCGACTGAGGCGCTCGCCGCACGACCGCGGGCGGGACCGGCGGGACAAGCGCAGCAGGTGCGCGCGCAAGCGCCCGCGCGCGCCCGCGCGCGTCCTCGGGCCCTGCGCAGGCCTCTACCGAGGCTGTGGATCGAAGCTTTCGGGAGATTTTGGGCCTCCGCTTCGGCATCGCCCAAACATTCCTCTACAACGCGTGCGTCGGCTCCCCTGGGGTCGACGCGCGCGCTCAGAGACCTTGTAGCAAATGCTCGGTATCGGGCGCTTTCTGGTTACAAAGCCTGGGTTGCGATATACCATCGTAGGCCTCGGCCGAGGCCGAGGATCGGAGGATAATCATAGTGACTTGAAGGTGCACCTAAGGAAACCGAGGGAATGTACACGGATCATGATCCGGGCGTTATGTTTTTTCCCTTGAGCAGGGAGGCGGCACAGCCAGACAGCAGAGAGATTGCAACGAAATTGTCACGAACTATCTCGTTCTCCATAGCTGTTTGCGGCTCGAGCTTTAGGCACAGCTTCCTTTTCAAGGTGCTTCCCTCTCACCCGCTTCCCTTTCTTACGCGGCCCACCCTCTTCTGCCATCCTCTCGAGGGTGGCATCCGGCGCAGGGCTCTGCGCCATGGCCGCTGCGGCTGCGGGCGGGTGGACAGGACCAGATATAGACGCTCTTGAAGCGGAACGCGCCGTGTGGGAGATAGGCGACGTTATTGAGGTCGGCCTCTGGCACGAGGGCGATCAGTTTGGGGCAGGTTGTGGAACAGGGGTTCTACAAGTACTGGAGCATGGTCCTCGGGCCAGGCTCTTCGAGGCCAAGCTGCACGCCGTCGAGGACGGCTACTACAGTTGGTGGCTCTTCGAGAGCTCGCAGCCGGCCAACCCTGGACTTTACCAGGCTACGGCAGGGAAGGGGGACGACGACGAGATTCTCTTCCGGGGCCGCATGGTTACGCCAGTCTACCGCTGGCGTGTTCTTGGCAAGGCCGGGGAGCGGCCCAACCTGGAGGCCGTGCCGTGGCTTACGGAGCCCCGCCAGAAGGAGATCTTCGACAACTTGGTACCGCTGGAAGGCGCCCCGGCCGCTCTGGACGGGGGCGGAGCCGTTCCTGCTACCCCCCGCGCCAGCGAGCCGCGTGATGGGGGTCGTCAGGAGGAGTACGGGGATGCAGCGAGGCCGAGGCTGATTGGTGGGAGGCGCCCAGACGACATCTCAGACGATCTCCGGCGCCTCGCGGACAGCGTGGAGAGAGGCGGCGTTCCGCGTCGGGATGCGCCTCGCGACCGGGATCGCCGGGGTGAGCAGGCGGGGGCGTTCAGTAAAGCTCCGCCGGCTCGTCCGGCGGACTGGGGCGGCCGCGGGCGCGACCCCTCGCGGTCGCCTCTGGCCCGGCGGCGTCGTCCTGACCCCGATCGCGGCTGGAGGGCCGGAGAGCATGACGATCGCGGCGACGGCAACGACCTCGACGGCGAGCGGCGCCGGGGAAGGAGCCGCGAAGGTCGCGCGCGCGTCCGGGAGCGGAGCCAGGGCCGGCAGCGGCTCGTGGCGGCGCAGCGTGCGGCAACCCGGGGCCAGGCGTTCGCGACCTCAGCCGAGGCCACGGCGGCAGCGCAGGGCAACCGTGCGCGTCGGCGCCGGCACCGCAGGCGCTCGAGGTCTCCGTCCCGGGCCAGGCGGGACAGAACGAGGAGCCGGTCATCCCGTGACCATTCGCGCCGTCGCTCATCTTCCGCATCTTCGTCTTTTCACGACGCCTTCTCCTCCAAGAGCCGCGACTCCCAGGCGCGGCTCCTGGCCTGGGCTCGGAAACATCCGGGCCTGTTGTCCTGCCGCTCCTTGCAGCAAATGGCGGACAAGGTCAGGGAGGGGGAGGCGATCGCCTGGGACAAGTACGAGCACCCAGCAGCCGCGAAGTCCTATTACCTTCGCGTGTTGAAGCCTCTCACGGGGGCGGGGCTGCGGAACAACCGGGAGATGGCCACTCTGACCGTCGCGCTGGACCATCTTGCCCTGGGAAGGACGGCCTTCGCGGCGGACGTCTTGACCATGAGGCTGAAATCAGTCGAGATGGCCAGCAGGGACGGCCATTGGGAGAGGGCGCAATTCTTGGAGCATGGTGGAGAAGGACGACACAACGTTGACCAGCCAGGCGGAGGAGGCCATGGTTGCCCAGGAGGTGAGCACCCAGCGGAAGCTGAGCGGGGTAGGAAAAGGGTCTGGCTCCAGCAGCGGCTGGGGGAACTACGGGGGCGCCTCGTGGGGCTCCGGAAAAGGGGGGAAGGACAAGGACCACTACCAGGAGGACAAGGGCACGAGCAAGGGCGGCAAGCACACGAAGGCGAAGGGGAGCAGGACCAAGTGAGGTTACCCCTGGGCGTAGCGTTCCGTTTGAGAGCGCAGCTTGCGTCCGCCAGTGGGCGGGCCGAGTGGCAGGCGCTCGTTCGGGATGCTGCCGAGCGGTGCCGGGACTCTCATGAGGGTCTCGCAGTTTTGGCGACGGCAGTTTTGCATGGGCCCAGTCGTTTGGGGCAGTTTTGGCTGCGATTGCGCGGCGGTGGCGGCCGTGCCAGCAGGTTGGAAAACGGCTCTCCTCCCCAAGCGGCCGCGGGAGCTCCGGGGAGGGGGCTGCCAAGGCTCGAACTTCTGCCCCTCAGCTTGGACCTCGCCGAAGACTTCTGGAGAGAGCCGGGCGGTGCTCGCGGCGTGGGCACCGAGGCAGGCGAGGGGGCCCTTCTCCTTGCCAAGGCCTCTTTGCACGCCTTGAATTACTTGTCGTGCGCAGGCTGGGCGGCAACTCCGGTGTGCTTGTCCCCCGCCCCGGCTCTGACTGGAGCGCAGCGCCGGACGCTGGCCCATCTGTGGGAAGCAGCTGCGGACTTGTGGGGCGCCTGCGTAACCCCCTTCGATGCCGGCGATGTCCGGGATGAGCTACGTAGCAAGAGGGTTGGCTACTCCGGGGAGGTCGTCTCTAGGCGTCGGGACTTGATCTCGGCAAAAGTTATTCCTGCATGGCGGTCGCCAGAGAAAGCGTGCATCCTGCCCATCGTCGATTTCGTGTCGGAGGAGCTCCGGGGCGATCTTCTGCACCCCGATCGGTGTCTCTTACCTCGCGCCGAGTGGCCCGCGGTCACGCCGCGCTCGCGCGTCCACGCGGAGGATGCCGAGTGGTATAGCTTGGTGCGCGCGGCCAGCGCGCGCGGGATGTTCGCGCCGGTCGACGACGGCAGCGTCTTCCGCGATGGGAAGGGACAACGGGTTTTGAACGGCGCGATGGGCGTAGACAAAATCAAGCATGTCGGGGGCGAGAAAGTTGAGCTTATGAGGTTCATCTGCGTCTTTGTCCCCATTAATGCGTTCTTGAGGCGCCTCCGGGGCGATAGTAGGCTCCTTCCGTATGTTGGCCAACTTGGGTTGACGGTTTTGGAGGACGACGAAATTTTTCTGGTAGATTCGGAAGATATGGAGTCATGTTTCAATTTATTTTATATGCCAGATTCTTGGTTGGGCATGTTCACATTCGAGAAGAAGGTGCCCATGAGCGCATTCGGAGGGGATGCCAACATCATGACCTATGTGGGGATGCGTGCCGTCCCGATGGGCTGGGTTGGCGCCGTGGACGTCATGCAGTTCATGGCCCGGTCGCTGGTGTTCCAGACTGCGGCGGTCCCTGCAGGGACCGAGTTACGCAAGGATAGCCGCGTGCCCTCGGACGACGTCGCCGTGGTGTGCATGGACGGTTTCGACCACTTGTCCAAGGTAAAAGTATTATTGGATGAGGTCGCGGAGGCGTCGCCTGGCGAGCGTCGCTCCCCGGCCATGGAGAGGTTTGTGGCGGCGTGCCGCTCCCGGGGGATACCCCTGAATGCAGGCAAATCGTTGGTCCGTGCGTTACGGGCCGGCATCCTGGGCGGAGAGCTCGACGGGTTGCGGGGGCGACTGCTCCACAGTAGGGAAAAGTCCTTAAAGCTCATAACGAAGTGCCTCGTGCTTGCAGGCGAGCCCACCTGGTCGGCAGGGGAGGCTCAGCACTGGTCGGGCCTCTTCTGCTTCGCGGCGGGTTTCAGGAGGCCGTTATTCTCTGTGCTGCAGGGCGTTTTCCCGTTCATCCAGAACTGCGCCCTCGCGGGGGGAGCGCAGGTTCCCCCGGACAGCGTCCTAGACGAAGTCTTAGTCGGTGGAGCTCTGTTGCCTCTTGCCTTCGTGAACCTCCGCGCGCGCATTTCAGGCGTCGTGAGCACTTCTGACGCGTCGGAGAGCGGGGGCGGGGCTGCCGAGGCGACGCGCTTCGTCGACATGCTTGGGCCGGGCCGCCCCGAGCTCGCTGAGGCTTGGTCCGCGGGCCTAGCGGAGGAGCCGTTCCTGCAGCCGCGCCCCAAGGTTTACGCCTGCTCGGTTTGTGGCGGACGCGAGCCGGCCTTCCGACGTTGGGCCGCGTGCCCGCTGGGGTGCCCTGGGGACTTCTGTTCCTTGCAATGCTTGGCCGCTCATCGCGGTGGGCCGTGTTTCGGGAAGGGGATCCGCCCCTCGCAGTTTGGCGAAGGGCTTGCAGGCCCTGAGGCGCCGCTCTCGTGGGCTTGCGCGGTTCGCGAGGTGCCCGTCGCCCAGCCTCCAGTCGGGGGCCCAGCCTTTGCCTGCTGCTACGATGCCGCGCTCGCCCGAGAGCCAGAGTTCGATTGCGACGACGTCGCATTCGAGCATTGGGCCTTCCCTGGTTGGCACGTGCGCGGCAATGAACGGAAGGGGGCATGGCAGCCGGGCCACCACCAGCGCAGGACGCGGCGTCGTAACGCAGCGTTCGCGCGAGCCCTCGAGCGCTTGCAGCATCGTCTCCTCCATTGGGGGTGGCCGTTGTAATGCATCCGCTCGGAGGTTCTGGGTGGGAACTCCCTCTCGCGGGCGTCTTGTTTCGCTCGGAGGGTGTGTTTTTTTCCACGACGGTTTGGCCGTGCTGCTTCGGTGGCTCATGCCGTTTTGGCTTGGGTATGTTACACAATTGCGAGGCTCTTCACCGTGCTTTCGACGGCAGCCGCTGCGGCTTACACGCTCGGGTGCTGCGCGGGGCGAGCGACCTCCCAGCCTGCTACATCGAAGAGGGGGCGTTCTACCCGTTCGAGTTCTGCGACGCGTACGCGAAGTTGCTCGAAAGTGCACTTCGCGAGCTTCGCATGGGTTCCCTTCCGGCTCAGCCAGGGGAGCGGGCTGACTGGGTAGCCCGCAGCCTGGCCGCCAGCACCAACCGCCTCCAAGAAAGCATGGTGCAGGCCGAAGCCGTGTCAACCCTAGATCGTACGATGGGCGCGCTGGCCCAAGGTCAGGAGCTGGCGCATCTCAGGAGTCTTCTTGAAGTCACTGGTTACAGGGGCTCAGATGTAAGACTTCTTTCCAGCACCCTCCTGGACGGGTCCCGGCAACTGCTGCCGTACCCCGCTCCTGTTTGGGATTGGCACGTGGTGCAGCGTTATGCTTGGCGGCAGACGCAGCACATCAACGTCCTAGAATTTATTGCATTTCTGACTTACGTCCGGGCACGCGTCTCCAGCCCGGACCGGCATGGAGAGCGGTTCTTCCATATTTTTGACTCCCGGGTTGCATCTTGTGTTGCGGCCAAGGGGCGTTCGAGCGCGAGGGTGCTCAATCGACCCCTGCGGCGGTATGCGGCAGTAGCGTCGGCGGCTGATTTGTACGTGCTGTGCTTGTGGACCATCAGCGGCTGGAACTCGACCGATGCAGCCAGTAGGCTGCTGGAGGGGGCTCCGGTTGCCGACGATGCCGGTTGAAAGGCGCCGGGTCCCAGGTCCACGTAAAGCACACATAAAGTACGTCAACATTCAGCCGGTAACAATCGTTCGCTATCGCCGCGCCATTCATCGTTTCTTTTCTCATCTTGCTTGCAACGGAATTCGCATCCCCGAAACTTTCGAGGAGTTGGACAATGTTGTAGGAGAGTATATCGACCACCTTTACCAAAACGATTTGCCGCAGTATTGGGGTAACGACTTGGTGTGCGGTTTCAAGCGCCTCTTTCCCCGCTCAGAGCGACAGCTGGAAACCGCCGCGCTTTACATGACAAATTGGGCTCGTTCATCGCGGCGCCGGCGAGCGCTGCCGATCTCCAGTGATATGGTCCAAGGCATGGCCACAGTCGCTCTCCTCCGGCACTGGCCTCGCACAGCGACCGCTCTGCTGGTCGGTTTCACCGGCCTTCTCCGATCTGGAGAGATTGTCGCTGTTACGAAACGTCAATTTACCGTCATCGGTGGAGGGGCTGCGGTAGTCATCGCACTCCCTGACAGTAAGGGGACAAAGCGGCACGGCCAAGTCGAGCACGTTACACTGCACGACCCTTTGGTAATTAAACTCCTACTTCGTGTCCTGACTCCGCTTGGCGACGACGAGACCCTTTTCCCTGGCAACTTCGTGGCCCTCCAACAGCGCATCACATGTTTGGCTCGGTTCTTCGGTCTAGAGAGCCAGAGGTTGACCCCGTGCTGTCTAAGGCGCGGGGGCGCGACCTGGCACTTTACCGCGTTTGGGAGTTATGACGCCACCCAAAGTTTGGGAAGGTGGGGTTCCTTGAAGCCCGCGCGAGGCTCCATTGACCGAGCGATGGTTGACGTTGGCTCTTGGTCTGTGCCAGAGCAAGGACAAGAACGGCTGCGCCGCGCCGTCCATTGCCTGCCCTCCCTACTTGCCCACCCTGGTCGAGGTGGCGGGGGGCCTGGCTGTGCCGTAGTGTCGCGTGCTCCTTGACGCGGGATCGTCTCAGGGAAGCTGGTGGCAGTTGTTATTTCTTCTTCCTATTCCCTTGAAGAAGGGGGAGGTGGTCATGTGCGTGGGAGGTTCTCTTAAGGGCCTTCTGCGCTCCGCGGGTGGCCGTTGCCCACAGGGGCGCGGTGGAAGCCCGAGGCTTCTCTCCCGCAGTGACCTCGCAGCTGCGCTGAACGCGGCCGGCGGCCGCGCGCGCGCACTGGCGCGGCGACGCACGCACGAAGCCTCACGGGTGAGAGGGAAACAAGCATATGTACACGGATCATGATCCGGGCGTTATGCTTTTTCCCTTGAGCAGGGAGGCGGCGCAGCCAGACAGCAGAGAGATTGCAACGAAATTGTCACGAAATATCTCGTTCTCCATAGGTGTTTGCGGCTCCCTCCTCCACCCCGTCTCCACCTCTTCTAAGAGCCTCGTAAGGCTTTGGTGGGAGGGGGATTTTCGGAGGCTCGGAGGCCACCGTGCTGCGAGACCATGGCAGCAGGCTTTCCTGCTTTGGCGCTCATGCGAGTGGCCCTCACTCCTTGGAGTAGGGGGTGGCGGGCCTACCCGCTCTCTCGCGTGCTTCCCCAGGCGGTGCCTCTTAAGGCTTAGCCTTGGAAGCAGTGATCGGGATGTCAGGGAACACCCAGCGTACAGCAACGACTGCAGCCATACCTGCGCCCCCGATCCCGGCGAGTGGCCCCTGCTCCCTAGAGTATGGGGTGGCGGGCCTACCCGCTCTCTCGCATCAGTCATGTGCGTGGGAGGTTCTCTTAAGGGCCTTCTGCGCTCCGCGGGTGGCCGTTGCCCACAGGGGTGCGGTGGAAGCCCGAGGCTTCTCGCCCGCAGTGACCTCACAGCTGCACTGAACGCGGCCGGCGGCCGCGCGCGCGCACTGGCGCGGCGACACACGCACAAAGCCTCACGGGTGAGAGGGAAACAAGCATAGGTCTTAGGAGCTCTCAAGAGCACCCCGGGAACCTGGAGAAAACGGAAGGAGCACTCAGTAATTCAAGCGAGAACCGCAAGGAAGCCAAAGGGAAACCCAAGGATACCACACATTCCAAAGGATTATTTTCGATCTCCTTCGGAATCTCATGGGTTTCCACAGGATTCCTGTGGGTGCCCTAAGGACTCCTCCGGATTTCTTACGACATCCTATGGTTTTCTTACGGAAGCCTGTGGTTTTCCTTGGGGATCCGATGGATTTCCTCCAGCAGTTGGTGGATGTTCTAAGGGATCTTATGGATTGCCCGCGGAAGCCTAAGAATTGCTTTTGGGATGTGATAGATGCCCAAAGGAATCTTATGGATGTCCTGAAGAATATGAAGAATATCATGGCTATCCCAAAGAATCCGATGGATGTCCCAAGGGACCCTAAGGATTTCATTGCGAGTCCTATGAGTGTCCGACTGAGTCCGATGGATTTCCAAAACAATCCGATAGGTTCGTTAAGGCATCCGATGACTGTCCGAAGGGATCCGATGGATATCCTAAGGAGTCCAATGGATTTCTTCACGCTTACCATAGATGGGTTAATTCTCCTTTCTAAAAGCAGGATAGGATCTACCCCCCCCGGCGTTATCGCCCCCCCTTTCGGGTATGTAAATCATATATTATTATGACCACATGTCCATCCTAAATATGAATTTACATTATCCCGGGGGGCCGGTATCCCCACCCCCCCTGAGGGTCCTTTGTAAAAAACACTATGCGATGACATTTTTGTTCTAACATAACACTGTTTCGCGAATCCCTTGCAACAAAAATGGGACGAAGTGCACACGCGCGCGTCGTCGCGCGCGCATGCCGAAATCCTTCAAAAACCTTTGGCGCCGGAAGGATTTCGCAATCGAGTCTCCAAAAAGCAGGCAAAAACACAGGGTTTCGCAACACTGATTCGCTAAAAAAGCTTCCGCGCGAGCTCTTGCGAAATCGTAAGAAACCATAGTTTTTGTTTTCAAGATTTTCACAACATGCTACCAAACGGGCTTCGCGCGCGCGCATGTCGAAATCTGTCAAACGCCCTTGCGCGTGTGCCGTCGCGAGAATCCTCCGCAAAAAACGGGACGAAGTGCAGACGCGCGCGTCGTCGAGCGCGTATGCCGAAATCCTTCAAAACCCATCGGCTTCGGAAGGATTTCAAAATCGTGTGTCCAAAAAACATACAAAAACCTAAGGTTTCGCAACACGGATTTTCAACAAAAGCGTGCGCGCGCGCTCTTGCGTCGTCGTCGTCGTCGTCGTCGTCGTCGTCGTCGTCGTCGTCGTCGTCGCCGTCCTCCCTCCTCCCGCGTCTTTGTCGTCGTCGTCGCCTACGTCGTCCTATGTCTTTCCTCGTGTTCGTCGTCATCGTCCTCTTTGGCGTCGTGGTCGTTTCCGTCGTCTTTGTCGCCGTGGTCGTCCTTCCTCCTCCTCCCTCGTCGTCGTCGTCGTCGTCGTCGTCGGCGACTCGTCGTCGTTCCTCCTATTTCGTCGCCGTCGTCGTCGTCGTTGTCGTCGTCCCCGTAGCCATTTTGGCTCAAGTTCCAACGTGGCTCCCGGCGTTGGAGCTTGACTCGCAGCCAAGGGGGCGGCTCAAAGCCCCCGCGCTTTCAGGTTTTCTGTGAGCTCCTGGATGAGCATTCTGACGACTCTCGGGCGCCGGGGGTCCGACCACCGCCTCTCGCTGTGGTCTTCATGGATGGAGTGGACGTGGTCCGAGGGCCCAAGATGCCTTTTTGGGCGTGCCAGGGCTGCGGGCTTACGAGCAATTGGGCGTGCCGACTGCGGTGTCGTTGCGGAGCGAAGGCGCCCGCGTACGTGCTGCAGCGGGCCAAGGCGTTCGGCGCTGGTGGTGGGAGCCGTGATCGTGCTGATACTGCTAGGGGGCGCGCCCCTGCGGCAGGGTCCAAGCGGGAGTCCAAGCTGGAGTCCCAGATCGCGGCGATGCAGAAGAGGATCGACCAGCTGGTTGGCGACGGCAAGCAGCACCGTGCGGCGGTGGCCAATCGAACGGAGGAGGTGTCGGAGATGAACAGGACGGGCTGCAGGCGAGAGTGCAGGAAATCGAGCTGGCCATCAAAGGATGTGGTAAAGGAGACGACACCGCAGAGGCGCGCAAGGTCCTTGAGGGGAAGCTCAAGGAGGTGCGGGCCGAGATCGGGAGCAAGAAACCGTGCATCACGCAGCGCACCAACGTGGGCCACAAGCTGGTGCGCGCGTCGGCGAAGCTCGAGAAGGTCAAGGTGGAGTTCGAGGAGCATGTCAAGCTGCTCGCAGAGCACAACACCAAGACCGACGAGATCAAGGCGCGACAGGCGGCCGCCGAGGCGGAGGTGGCCGAACTTCAACGGCAGCATGTGCAGTCTCTCCCTGGTGCTGCTGCTGTGGATGAGAAGCGTCCTCAGCTGGATCTCAGCCTGCCCGAGGAGCTACTCGAAGGCGAGGAGGAGCTCAAGTCTATGCTGGCCTCGTGCGAATTCCAGGAGTTCGCGAAGTTGCTCGCGTCGCACTGCGCAGATACTGGCGCTCATGCTCGTGCTGATGCTAGCAGTGGCGCAGACGGAGGAGTCGATGTTCCCGCTCCGCATGATGTCGAGACGGACGACGCCTTCATGGATGAGGCCGCCGCCGAGGCCTTCTGGGGGAAGCATCGTGGCGACAAGCGGGCCTTCGCCCAGGCGCTCATGGGGGCCAAGCTCAAGAAGCCCAAGACGGCGTCTCTTTGACGACCGCGCGTCGAGGGCACCTGGAGCAAGGCAGACTGTGAGTGAGGGTTGCATCTCGTCCAAACCTTTTGCTGGATGCTTTCAAGAAAAAAAACGTGATCCAGGGGATGAACCTGGATCGGTCAGGACGAAGCCAGAACAATCTGGCAGACGTTTTTGTGATTCCCAACCATCCTGTGGTGTTGGGTCCTCGTTTTGAAGACACGGTGCCCCGCGTCTCCTCTCCTTCCTTCCTTCCTCCTCCTCCGCCTCCTCCCTCCTCCCTCCTCCCACCCCTCGCACGCTTCGTGGCCCCATAGGGAGCTCCACCGGAGGCCCCAGTGGCTGCGTTCGCATGGCGGCGCCGCGCCCATTTCGGCACACCCCTCACACGTTTCGTGGCCCCATAGGGAGCTCCACCGAGGGCCCCAGTGGCTGCGTCCGCATGGCGGCACCGCGCCCATTTCGGCACACCCCTCACACGCTTCGTGGCCCCATAGGGAGCTCCACCGAGGGCCCCAGTGGCTGCGTTCGCATGGCGGCACCGCACCCATTTCGGCACACCCCTCACACGTTTCGTGGCCCCATAGGGAGCTCCACCGAGGGCCCCAGTGGCTGCGTCCGCATGGCGGCACCGCACCCATTTCGGCACACCCCTCACACGTTTCGTGGCCCCATAGGGAGCCCCAGTGGCTGCGTCCGCATGGCCACCGCAGGCACACCCCCGGTGGCTGCGATGGCGGCACCGCACCCATTTCGGCACCGCACCCGGCACACCCCTCACACGTTTCGTGGCCCCATAGGGAGCTCCACCGAGGCCCCAGTGGCTGCGTCCGCATGGCGGCCCGCACCCATTTCGGCACACCCCTCACACGTTTCGTGGCCCCATAGGGAGCT
This sequence comes from Prorocentrum cordatum, assembly GCA_963575745.1. Classification (NCBI taxonomy): domain Eukaryota; class Dinophyceae; order Prorocentrales; family Prorocentraceae; genus Prorocentrum; species Prorocentrum cordatum. Next base: position 192,165 of record CAUYUJ010015243.1, read on the forward strand.
CCACCGAAGGCCCCAGTGGCTGCGTCCGCATGGCGGCGCCGCACCCATTTCGGCACACCCCTCACACGTTTCGTGGCCCCATAGGGAGCTCCACCGAAGGCCCCAGTGGCTGCGTCCGCATGGCGGCGCCGCACCCATTTCGGCACACCCCTCACACGTTTCGTGGCCCCATAGGGAGCTCCACCGAAGGCCCCAGTGGCTGCGTTCGCATGGCGGCGCCGCACCCATTTCGGCACACCCCTCACACGTTTCGTGGCCCCATAGGGAGCTCCACCGAAGGCCCCAGTGGCTGCGTTCGCATGGCGGCGCCGCTCCCATTTCGGCACACCCCTCACACGTTTCGTGGCCCCATAGGGAGCTCCACCGAAGGCCCCAGTGGCTGCGTCGCATGGCGGCACCGCACCCATTTCGGCACACCCCTCACACGTTTCGTGGCCCCATAGGGAGCTCCACCGAAGGCCCCCGTGGCTGCGTTCGCATGGCCCGCCGCACCCATTTCGGCACACCCCTCACGCGTTTCGTGGCCCCATAGGGAGCTCCACCGAGGCCCCAGTGGCTGCGCCCGCATGGCGGCACCGCACATTTCGGCACACCCCTCGCACGCTTCGTGGCCCCATAGGGAGCTCCACCGAAGGCCCCAGTGGCTGCGTCCGCATGGCGGCGCCGAACCCATCTCGGCACACCCCTCACACGTTTCGTGGCCCCATAGGGAGCTCCACCGAAGGCCCCAGTGGCTGCGTTCGCATGGCGGCGCCGCACCCATTTCGGTACACCCCTCACACGTTTCGTGGCCCCATTGGGAGCTCCACCGAAGGCCCCAGTGGCTGCGTTCGCATGGCGGCGCCGCGCCAATTTTGGCACACCCCTCACACGTTTCGCGGCCCAATAGGGAGCTCCACCGAAGGCCCCAGTGGCTGCGTCCGCATGGTGGCGCGGCACTCATTTCGGCACACCCCTTCGCACGTTTCGTGGCCCCATAGGGAGCTCCACCGAAGGCCCCAGTGGCTGCGCCCGCATGGCGGCACCGCGCACATTTCGGCACACCCCTCGCGCGTTTCGTGGCCCCATAGGGAGTTCCACCGAAGGCCCCAGTGGCTGCGTTCGCATGGCGGCGCCGCACCCATTTCGGTACACCTCTCACACGTTTCTTGGCCTCATAGGGAGCTCCACCGAGGGCCCCACACGTTTCGTGGCCCCATAGGGAGCTCCACCGAAGGCCCCAGTGGCTGCGTTCGCATGGCGGCGCCGCACCCATTCCGGCACGCCCCTCACACGCTTCGTGGCCCCATAGGGAGCTCCACCGAAGGCCCCAGTGGCTGCGTTGGCATGGCGGCGCCGCACCCATTCCCCTCACACGCTTCGTGGCCCCATAGGGAGCTCAACCGGAGGCCCCAGTGGCTGCGTTCGCATGGCGGCGCTGCACCCATTTCGGCACACTCCTCACATGCTTCGTGGCCCCATAGGGAGCTCCACCACCGAAGGCCCAAGTGCTACCGCCCTCATGCGTCCCGTACGCCCAGGACAGCGTTTCGTGGCACGCCTTTCGCGGCCCCATAAGGAGCCCCACCGAAAGCGGCACCCACAAAGCGTTATTCACAATTGCATATGGTTGGGTCCTTCGCCAGGATATTTTTTTAGACAACCTGGGCCGTGCTGTAGCGCTCGTGTCAGACCAGACGTAGGGCCGAAGTGCACGGGGTTTCGTGTCTCAGCCCACGGGGTTGGCTTTCCGCCTAAATCCGCCGCCCCTTCAGATTTTGACGGCAAGTCTCACGTGTTTGAAACGTATAATGGCAACAGCTGGGACACTCTCAAGAAGAGATTAGCTAGCACACAGGCGCTAGTGGTGTTCGCTCAGGAAGTTGGTATCGTTGAGGAAGATATCGCCGCGCGTGCCACAACGGTCAGGAGTTTGGGATGGAATATGCTGTGCACTCCATCAGTCAAATGTGAAGGTGGTCAAACTTCTGCTGGTGCGGCGATATTGGCCCGCACTACGATAGGGTTACGATGGCCTAAGCAATTGCCCAGGGGGATCATGGTCCCACACAGGCTTATGTTTGTCACGATCGACATCCCTGGTTGGCCTGAGCTGTTAGCAGGATGCGCGTACACGTATACAAGCGAGGGCCTCAGTAAGAGGAACCTCCACATATTAAAGCAGGCAGGCGCCACTCTGGAAGGAGTGCACCTATCAGTCTTCGCTGCGGATTGGAACTTCTCGGCTGATGTGCGGGAGGCGTCTGGTATGCCCCGTAAAGCGTCCATAGTTATCCTGCAACCGCGGATAGGGACATGTGCTACACCCAAAGCGAACACCAAGATCGATTACTTCCTGGCGTCGGCGGCCTTCTGCAAGCTCGTTGAGACTACGGAGGTCGACGGCAAGTGGCCCAAGAGACCCCGTCGGCCAGTGCAACTCCGCTTAAGGCCTGGGGCAGCTAAGCGTAGGCAACTAGTGTATCAAACTCACCAGAAACTGCTCGTTGAGTTACCCACGGGACCCCCCCCCCCCCATTGACTGGACCGTGGCCCGAGCTGTGGCTGAAGAGGCCAACCGTAGAGCCGATCATGATGATATTGCAGTGAGTTGGGGGATCCAGGACCAATGCTGGGAGGTTTTCTCGGACACCATGGAGTTGGAGATGGAAAGCCGAATGGGGGTCACCATCAAGCGCAAAGGACTGAAAGGCAGACAGTTACAGGCCAAATGGATGCCTGTGCTCACCCCCCCAAAGTGTAAAAAGGATGATGAAGTGCGCATTGGGGAAGGATGGGAGTGGTTGCAGCGAGGAATAACTGATCTTCGCAACGCCAGCCTGCGCTTGCTCACGCAGGGCGATAATCTTGAGGATCGCTCCGAAGTTGAAGCTGCCATGAATTTGGTGCGGATCATCTCGCAGCCTTTTGAGGCTGAGGGCCTGTCGCCGAGGTTAGACCTCACCGTGCGCAAAGCGAGAGAGCTGGCGGAGGAGTGGCCGCAGGATTCTGTTGCGCTTGCTGGATGGACGGAGCAGTGCTCGGATATTCTTGAAGAGTGGGCTGAGGGTTTTCAAGAGGCCCGTGACGGGCTGGATCGGAAGTCGAAACAAAGTTGGGGCCGGTGGCAGACCGAAGCGTTGTCGGGCTCGGCTCGCAAAATGCATCGTTTGACCAGGTTGAAGGGGCGGTGGCAGCCGACGGTGACTGAAACTTGCCCAGGGATATTCTCGTCGGGTCCTCGAGTCTTGCTGGCCCAGGAATCTGACGTGCTCGGAGGTTTCTGGAACGCGACCAGCGTCCCCCCGCCAGTCGACGTCCCCGACAGGCAGTGTTTTGAACGGGCGACGGCGGCTGAATTGAGATCAGCCTCCAAGATGTTCTCGACGCACGCGGCTCAGTCCCTTGATGGGGTGCACGTGCGTCAGTTCGCTTGCATGTCTGATGAGGGGCTGGAGTGCCCTGCGTGTATTTTTCAATGCGTTGAAAAGCTGGGCCTTTTTCCAAAAGCCTTGCATTGGATGCTCTTCCCCTTTTTTGAGAAGCCCAAAGGGGGCCTGCGCCCGATCTTGCTGTGCTCTGCCCCAGTTAGGCTTTGGGAACGAATGGGCCGCCCCAGACCGACGTCCTTTAACGACCGCCACCCTCGACGCTACTGGGCCTTTGGTGCTGGGAAGTCGGCGGAAGGCAGTGTGTGGAATCAGGCGGTGCAAGCTGAGGCCCGTGTGGCCGAGGGCGGGGTCACTGCGGGCTTCTCCTGGGATGGGTCTAAGTACTACGAAAGCTTTGACCTTGAGGTCCTCAGGGGCCGCGGGCAGCGTGCTGGGTTGGATCCCGTGATCCTCAAGGTGACGTATAACTTTTGGAGAGGCCCCAGGATCCTCCGTCTAGGCACGGACCATGCACTGGCAGTGTTGCATGCTGAGAGCGGGTTGCCAGCAGGGTCGATTGTTAACGACATCTTCGTGAGAGTATATGCGCTCGAGCCTTTCGACGGGTTTGTGGCGCGCAACCCGAGCATCGAGTTGGCGTCATATGTGGACGACGACACGATCTCTGCGTACGGCCTCGAGGCCGAAGTCATGCAGCGTCTGGCCGGCGCTGCGCAGGGCCTGCGCCAAGTTTTCAAGCAGGAGCTCGGGGTCAAACTGGCACAAGATAAGTTGATGACTTCCGGGTCCTCCCCCAGCGTCGCTCGTAACCTCGGAGAGCGGCTCGGCAAACTGGCGGGTGAAGTTGGGACCCACATGGTGACCCTGGGATGCGATCTGGCCCCTGGGGGCCAGAGGAGCAGAAAAGGGCGCCTCAGGAAAAGAAGGGAGAGGGTTAAGAACATGATTCGTAGACATCGTATTTTGTGTAAGTACCGAAAGGCCTTGCCTAGAGAGCGTTTCAGGATAGGCAAGATATACACCGCGGGGGTCAAGCCTGGGCTGACCTTTGGAGACACGGTTGTGGGCATGAGTGATGCGGAACTTAAGCGTTCGCGAAGGGTTATGTTATCGTGGCAGGCCCCGAGGCATGCTGGTGTTTCCCTGAGAGCCAAGGCATCTCCGTTGGGTGACCCTCTCTGGCGCAGCATGATAGCGCCTGCTCTGGCGTGGTCGCGCGCGGTCTGGGCGGCGATCACTCGGCCTGAGCATGCCTTTTTCTCGGTTCAGGAGCTGTGCAGTATGTGGAGGACTGTCCCGCAGGCGAACCACGCTTGGGCGAAGAGTAAAGGGCCCACCAGTCGTATGCACCTGTCCTTAGAGCGTATAGGATGGGTGGCCTTTTCCCCGCTGGATTGGCGCGAGGATATTGGCGTGAAGATTTCCCTGCTGTACACCACTCCGTCCATGATGGGGCATTGGCTTAGTTTGGGGGTCCAGAGACACCACGAGCGGGAGTTGGGCAGGCAGCTGGGGTGGGCCCCTGGAACCCGTGTGCGCGTGGAACCCATCAGGAGAATCACCGGGACGGGAGTCAAAGGAGTCGGTCTCAATGCCCAAGGTAAGTACTTAGTGATTGCGCGCTTCTGTGAAGGGCTCTGGACTGAGGACAGGGCCCAACGGTCGGGGTACATCGCCAATGGCCTTTGCCCCCTGTGTCAGGCGCCCGACTCGGTAGGACGCCGCCTCTTCGCCTGCCAGCGCCCAGAGGTGGTGGGCGCGAGGCAGGCCGCGAACGTTTCAGACGATTTCCTCGAGAGCGCCCAGCACGGAGATGCGCAGTTTTTCGAAGCTCTCAAGTTCCAGCACCCAGCGGCCGATTGGCCAGCGCTCTCGGATGTGCACGAGCCAGAGTTATTTGACATAAGGGGACAAAGGGTGGCTTGGAACGAGTTCGGTGGGTCTAGATTCTACCAGGCGGGGGACGGATCGAGTGTCAGACGCAGCATTCGTGAGCTCTCTCGAGCCGCGTATGCGCGGGTGTTCTTCGATGAAGAAGGTGTGCAACAGTATGTGGCTAGGGGGGTCGCGTGGCCCAGCCCGCCACAAATTAGTCAGGCGGCTGAGCAGGTACAGCTAGCACTTTTTCCTATTTTTGTTCCTCAGCACGGGCCGAACTTGTACAGCGATTGCATGAATGCGGTCGAGCTCCGCAACATGGAGCCGTGCAACCAAGTATCTGCCAAGCAACGGTATGTAGGTTTGAGAAGAGGGGCCTTGCTTCGCATGAAAAATAATGAGTATGCCCCAGCTGTGCACACCAGCCCATAGGAAGCTTGAAGAGATAGAAATGCTGCCATCGCATGAAAGGTGGATTGGCCAGGCTAACTGGCGAGCGGGTCGGGAGGCTAAAGGTGCCCTCGACCTACATCCCAGGCCGTCGCCCGCCGAGTGGCAGCAACTGGATCGCTTTATAGAAAGCCTCGAGACGGTGGCGCGCATAGTTGCGAAGGTCCTGCCGTGTTTTCCGAGGGTGCACCACCGGCGCCCACCGAGGCGTGAACGCCAACGTAAGGTCTTAGCGCAAGCCTCGAGTTGGCACAACTGGGAACAGTGGCTGTGGGGCCATAGGTGCTCCAAGTGTTTGCATTTCTTTGGATGGGGACCTCCAGAGCAGGCCTGAAGTGGGCTGTAAAGGCATCTCGCACAGCCTCCAGAGGTTGTTGCTTGAAGCCCCCGAGAACGGCCACAAGCTTGCCAGCGCCCAGGTTGGATATGAGCAGTTGCCCTTAGTCTTTTGCATGCTGTGTGGCAGCTACTCACAAGAGAAGGTGCGCAATCTGTCGACCAGATGCGCGCCCAAGGAGCATAGTGGGGGGGCTTACGCGCTGAGCAGGCTCAAGAGAGGCTTGCACCCCCTGCGCAGTGTTCCTGTTTCGTGTGCGGCCCCTGAGCAACCAGCGCCAGGGCCGCAAATAAGTGCCTTCTCAACCGCTTCGCGGATGCAGGTCATTGCCTGGCCCCGCTGAGGCCCAGAACTGCTGCCAAGGAGTCGGGTGGGCGGGTGGGCGCTGGGACTGGGGGGCGGGAAGGCAACGATGCTGCTCCAGGTGCGCTGTTTCCCGCACCTGGTGCCGACGGTTTCGTCGATCCTTTCGAGGCTGAAGAATCAGCCACCAGTGTGCTTTTCGAGGGCAGGGACCCCGTTGCAACGACGATGGCGTCCTCTCCTGCGCCCTCGTGGGCCGTGTCGGGCCCCCGTGGAGTGCTGCAGCCTGGGTCCACCGCGCTTCGGAGCGTGGAGGACGAGGCGCCACTGGCACCGCGCCGTCGTGGACCTGTGTCGGGGTCCGACTGACGCAGGACGGACAGGTGCATGACCAAGGGTGCCGACCCGCCGCCGGGCTTGTGGCACCTGCAGTCGTGAACCGTCCCTCTTGCAGGTTTCAGTGGCTGTATCGTCAGCCACTGCGTAAACTGGTTCGGTCATCTGTGACCCAAAAAAAAAATCGTTGTCGTCGTCGTCTTCCCTCCTCCCTCGTCGGTGTCGTCGTCGGCGTCGCCGTCCTTCCTCCTTCTTCGTCGTTCGCGTCGTCGCCGTCCTCCCTCCTCCCTCGTCGTTGTCGTCGTTGTCGTCGTTGTCGCCGTCGTCGTCCTCCCTCGTCGTCGCCTTCGTTGGCGTCGTCGTCGTCGTTTACGTCGTCGTCGGCGTCGTTGTCGTCGTCGAAGTCGTCGGAGACGTCGTCGGTGTCGTCGGTGTCGTTGTCGTCGGTGTCGTCGTAGTCGGTCTCAAGAGGTTTTGCAAACCAAGTTGCGGGTGGCTGGGTGGGATGTTTGCGCGAGCAGTGGATATGACGACTTCAAGTTCAGCAGAGTGGAAGAACCGTATAGATTTCCGAGGGAATCCTTTTTGGATTGTCCAGGGAATCCTATGGATTTTCGGATGATGTGTTGGGGGGGGGGTCTTACATATTGCGTAAGGAATCATCTGGGCTCCCTCAGGGAACCTTTGGATGTCCGAAGGGTTCCGATGGATTTCCAGACAAATCATGTGGGTGTTCTATTGATATTCGTAGGTTTCCTGATGCAGCCGATGGGTGTTTTCAGGGGACCTATAGGTTTTCCTAAACATCCTATGGGTGTCCGAATGAATCGTATGGGTTGCCGACAAATAGCACATTTCCGTCGGAACCCCATGGGCCATTGAAAACATACACGGATGAAGGGGGAGCAGGAGGGGGAGGAAAAGCAAGAGGAGGAAGAGGAGGAACCCGAAGAAATCCAATGGATTTCCGAAGGAATCAGTTGGATGTCCAAGGGATCCCGATGCATTCCCGAAGGAACCCTTCGACCCCCGAAGGGATCCCATGCATGTCCTAAAGAATTCAAAGGATGTCCTGATGCATCCTATGTATTCCCGAAGGAATCCTATAGATGTCCAAAGGAAACCGCTGGAGTTCCCAAGGGGTCCTCTGGATTTCCTAAGGAGCCCAATGGATTTCTTGAGGATCCCGGTGGATGCCCGAAGGGGTCGTGGATTGCCGAAAGAATCCTATAGATTTCTGCAGGGCCCCCATGGATGTGTCAAGGATTCCAAGGGATGTCCGAAGGAGTCCAATTGATTGCTTCGGGAACCCGATGCGTTTTCTCAAGGGCCCTATGGATGTTCAAAGGGGTCTCATTGATTCCCAGCAGAATCCGGTTGATGTCCGAAGAATCTCAGCAGTTGTTGTAAGGGATATGAAAGCTTTCTTAAGGACCACCATGGGTTTCTTACGGAATCCAATGGGTGTCCTAAGGATTCCTATGGTTTGTTTAAGGAACCCTGTGGCTGCCGTCAGGAGACCGATGGATTTCTAAAGGATTCTGATGGATTTCCTGAAGAACCCCATGGGTATCCGAGGGGCTCCCGTCAATTCTTTCAAGAATCCAATGGATGTCCGAAGGATTCCCCAAGGAGCCCTATGGATGTCCCAAGGCATCGTATAATTGTCCGAAGGAAACCCATTGATGTGCGATGGATTCCTAAGGATGCTGTGGCGAATCCTGCGAACTGTTGTGGGACCCCGTGGATGTCCTAAGGATTCCGATGGATTTCCTCGGGAATCCCATGTATGCTTTAAGGCTTGTCAATGTGTTTCCTTCGGGGTCCTACGGCTTTCCTTAGGAACCCATTGGATCTCCGATGGGCTTGCCAAGGGTTCCCTCGGCTTTCCGAAGGCGCCCATTTGACGCCCCGAGGAATCCTCTTCCGTGCGCGCCCAGCCCGAACTGTTATATCGCCGTTGTGTGTCGTCTCGTCCCCGCCAATGAGCCGCCAGGGGCTCCTGCGCACGTGCTGCTACACATTAGTTTAAACAAGAAACTTATATTATATGTTTACACGCGTACATGAATATCAAGATTTGAATCGGAGGTGAGGGGGTGAGATCGAAGTGGAACGGAGAGCCCCCCTACCAGGAAATCGATTTCGGTTTCGTGTTCGTGCGTGCCGTGCGGGCGAGGCGAAGCTGCGTGGGCGGGCGAGAGGAAAGTCTCCTGTGGCTGAGGCGCGGCCGGACCAAATGATTCTCCGCCGGGCGGCCGGTGGCGCGCGGTGTCCCGCCGGTGTCCCGCCGGTGTCCCGTGTGGCTGAGGCGCGGCCGGACCAAATGTCTCCCTTCCGGGCGGCCGGTGGCCCGCGGTGTCCCGCCGGTGTCCCGCGGTGTCCCGCGGTGTCCCGCGGTGCCCCGCGGTGTCCCGCCGGTGTCCCGCGGTGTCCCGCGATGATGATGATGATGATGATGATGATGATGATGATGATGATGATGATGATGATGATGATGATGATGATGATGATGATGATGATGATGATGATGATGATCTGATGATGATGCTGCTGATGATGATGACGATGATGATGATGATGATGGTGATGCTGATGGTGATGATGATGATGAGGACGATGATCATGATTATGATGATGATGATGATGATGATGATGATATGATGATGATGGTGTCCCGATGATGATGATGATGATGATGATGATGATGATGATGATGATGATGTCGATGATGATGATGATGATGACGATGATGATGATGATGCTGTTGGTGTCCCGATGATGAGGATGATGATGATCATGATGATTATGTTGATGATTATGATGATGACGATGATGGTGTCCCGATGATGATGAGTATGATGATGTTGAAGTTGATGATGCTGATTCTGATTGTGTCCCGATGATGATGCTGCTGCTGATGATGATGATGATGTTGATGATGATGAGGTTGATGATGATTATGGCGTCCCGATGATGATGATTTTTCTGATGGTGATGATGAGGATGATGTTGATGATGATGGCGTCCCGATGGTGATGATGATGATGATGTTGATGCTGATGTTGGTAATGATGATGATGATGGTGCCCCGATGATGACGATGATGATGATGCTGATGGCGATGTTGATGATGCTGATGATGATGATGATGATGATGTCGATGATGAGGATGAGATGATGATGATGATGGTGTCCCGATGATGATGATGATGATGATGATGATGATGATGATGATGATGATGATGATGGTGATGATGATGATAACGATGGTGATCATGATGTTGCCCCGATGATGATACTGCTGCTGATGATGATGACGATGACTGTGTCCCGATGCTGCTGATGATGATGATGTTGATGATGATGATGATGATGATGATGATGATGATGATGATGATGATTGGGATGGTGGTGATGATGATGCTGATGATGATGATGATGGTGGTGTCCCGATGATGTTGATGACCGTGATGATGATGATGATGTTGGTGTTGATGATGAGGACGGTGTCCCGATTATGATGATGTTGGTGATGATGATGTTGATGTTGATGTTGTTGATGATGATGATGTTGATTGTGATAGCGGTTGTGATATCGATAGTGAGATCGATAGTGAGACCGAATGTGATATCGATTGTGAGATCGATTGTGAGATCGATAGTCAGATCAATTGTGAGATAGATCGAGTGAGATCGATTGTGAGATCGATCGAGGGAGATCGATCGAGCGAGACTGATACTGAGATCGATAGTGAGATCGATAGTGAGACCGATCGAGTGAGAAGTTGGTTCCTCCCCCCCCGAACCTCCTTATCACCTGAAGGGTGGTCGTATAGGTATGTATACATATATAACCTCCAGCTCAGAACCTTCTTTCTGTTTGGAAAATGGGTCTGGGATTCCCCCCCCCTCCTCGCCCTCATTCTTCTCCTATAGATTGCCGTTGGAACTGCGCAGATTGGCAGAGGCACCCCATGGATGTCCCAAGGAGTCCGATGAGTTGCCTAAGAAATTCGATGGCTGTTTTAAGGAAGCGCGTGCATGTGCTCGGGGATATCATGGCTTCCCTATTGGTGCCGCTGGATTTTCTGACGGGGTCCTATGGTTTTTTGTTTTCAGAGATCGCATGGACGTCCTTGAGCGTTCTATACGTTTCCAGAGCATCCGCTTCGATGTCGGACAAAAACTCATGGATGTCCGAAGGCGCCCTCAGCATGTCCGGAGGAATCCCATGGAATTCAGGAGAAAGCCGTCGGAATTTTCTTGATCTGTCGAGGGATGCAATGGATCGCCTAAGGCATTTTCAGGTTTTCCTGGGGACCCCCATGTATTTCCAATTGAGCATCATTGATTCCTTGCGGCTGTCCTGAGGAATCCTATGGATTTCGTAAGGGCCCCCGTGGATTTCCGACTGAACCCCGTGGATTGCCAAAGGATACCGATATATTTTCACATGAATCTTATTGTTGTCGTGAGACATCCTATTCATGTCCCAAGGTATTTCCGAAGGAATCAATAGATCGCCTCAGAATTTCTGTTGATATCTGAAGGATCATAAGGACGTTCATCGGATTCGCATGGACGTCCGAAGGAACCCTATGGACTGCCGAAAGGATTCCATGGATGTCCCAAGGCGTCCTATGGACATCCGAGATGGTTCTATG
>CAUYUJ010015243.1:208506-212363 GCA_963575745.1 Prorocentrum cordatum
CCCATGAACTGCTTCCTAGGCAGTTGGCGATCTCAAACTTGTGACCCCAAACTCCTCTCGTTGTGGCAATCGCGACGGGAGGTTTTTGGTAATTTTCGGGCTCCCGGGGCCTTCGCCGGGCCCCAGGACCGTCAAAAACCTGATGAAAGCTCGGTCGCCAGGCATGGGTCCAGACCTCCGGTGGTCCATGTTGCGAACAAATAGCGACTTCGGAGTTCTGGGTGGCAGCTTGTTTTGCAGGCTTATGCACGTCCTTCAGTGGCACTCCCGCGCCGACCTACATGGCCTGAGCGGGCTCCGCCCTCTTCTTTTTCTTTCCTCTCTTTCTCTTCCGCTTCGCGTCTGTCTTAGCCTCTGGTGCAGCCCCCCGCTCGCTTTGACCAGCGCCTGACCGCCCCGTGCACCTTTGCGCTCGCGAACTTACATCAGTTATCAGGCTCGCTCTGTGAGCTTTCGCTGGTCTCGCCGGCTCGTCACACTGGCTTGAGCAGAAGCATCCATGGCACGGCCCTCCCTCTTCGCGGGCGCAATACATATCCGTATCCGCGGCCCCGCGGGCCAGGCCCCTGGGCCGCGAACCCGCGGATACAGGGCGCTCTTTCGCGGATGCCCCGCGCGGAACGGAACGTATCCGCGAGACCGCATTCGGGGCGTTTTTTTCACGAACGCCTCGCGAGGAATGTATCCGTGCGACCGCGTATCCGCGGGATCGCGCTCCAGAATCCAGACCGCGAGGGAGGGGATACAGATATTTCGCCGCTCGTGACCTCCCGCCAGCACGCGTCCAGGAGCTGGGAAGGGGGGAAGCATAGTAATTATTGCCCGACTGCGCCGCTGCGCTTCGCGGAGGCGGCGCTGGTCACGAGAGAAGCGGGGTCGAGGATGGCAAGTCTATCAGTGCAGTGGCACGTGCAAAACATAGGGCTGGATGTGTCGCGCGCGAGCCGTGAAAAACGGCACCCTGAAATACAAATCTTGCAATAGAAGCCCGTTCTGGTGGCCATTTCGGTGCTGGACTCTGCAATGGCGCTGCACGTGACGAATCCGTGGAAGGAGGATTTCGAAGGAGTGCAAGATAAAGAGCGACGATCTTGATAAGGAGAACGTGACAACACAGGAGGAACAAGGAGGAGAAGGACGGGGGAGGGGGAGGAGCATGATGAAGACGAGGAAAAGGGTTTGTGCGGGCCCCATTCACCGTCAACAATCGAATGGCCTTCGACCCATCCCGCCACCGTGTCTGGGTTGTGGGTACACAAGGGTATTCAGGAAAGCCTCTTGGGGTCTCTTCGAAGTGTCTGGACTGCGCAGTCGGCTAGAACCTAAGCGCGTGCGCGTAGCGCGCATGTGTTTCAGGTATGTTTGCATGCATGTATATATGTTTGTAGTTTGTGTGTGTATACATACATATATATATACACATGCACATATGTACATGCACATGTGCATGTATGTGTATGCATGTATATACATATATGAAACACCATATACGTATGTATGCATGCATATGCATAGTCATATGTATATGTTTGTGCGCGTGTATACGTGTATACATATCTACATGCACGTCTCAGTATATGTAGCTGTCCATGTAAATGTGTATGTGCCTGCATATGTATATGTATGAAAGAGCGTGTTCTACCGCTGCTGGCGGAAAACCGAGGGGGCGTCACTGGGGGTTCCCAACCCGTCCCCACACCCCCCTTCGAAAACCGGCGGGGGTCACTACCGGTTCGAACCCCCCCCTCCCCCCCCGCCCCCGTCCATCGCGAAAAGAGGGGGGGGGTCCCTACTGGTTCGAACCCCGCCCCCCCTCGCAGCCGGCAAACGATTCCCGCTCCCCGGGACAGTGTGACAGTGGTGGGGACACTGGGACAGTGGTGAGGACGGTGGTGGTGGGGACAGTGGTGTGGGGACACCGGGACAGTGGTGGGGACAGTGGGACAGTGGTGGGGACAGTGGTGGTGGGGACAGTGGTGTGGGGACAGTGGAGACAGTGGGACAGTGGTGGGGACGGTAGTGGTGGGGACAGTGGTGAAGGCGGTGGTGAGGACGGTGGTGGGACAGTGGTACATTGGGGAGAGTGGAGGGGACAGTGAGGACAGTGGGACAGTGGTGGGGACAGTGGGGACAGTGGGACAGCACAGTGGGACAGCGGCGGGGACAGTGGGGACAGTGGGACGGTGGTGGGAACAGTGGGAGAGTGGTAGGGACAGTGGGGGAGAATGGGACCGTGGTGGGGTGGGGACACTGAGACACTGGTGGGACTGGTGGGGACAGCGGGGACAATGGTGATAACAGTGGGGACACTGGGACAGTGGTGGGGACAGTGGGACACTGGTGGGGATATTGGTGTGGGGACAGTGGAACAGTGGTGGGGACAGTGGGGAGTGGGGACAGAGGGACAGTGGTGGGGACGGTGGTGGTGGGGACAGTGGTGAGGGCGGTGGTGGGGACAGTGGTGGGACAATGGGACAGGGGTACAGTGGGGACTGGTGGGGGCAGTGGGGACAGTGGTGGGAACAGTGGGACAACGGCGGGGACAGTTGGACAGTTGGACAGTGGTGGGAACAGTGGGACAGCTCAGTGGGACAGCGGCGGGGACAGTGGTACAGTGGGACAGCGGCGGGGACAGCGGGGACAGTGGTGGGGACCGTGGGGATGGGGACGGTGGTGGGAAAAGTGGGGACTGGTGGTGGGTACGGTAGTGCTGGGGACAGCGGTGGGGGATGTGGTGCGGTCAGTGGTGGGGACCCGGGAGTCGTTTGCCGGCGGTGAGGGGGGTCGGTTCGAACCGATAGTGACCCCCCTCCGTTTTTTTGGAGGGGAGGGGGGGTCGAACCGGTAGTGACCCCACCGGTTTTCTGGAGGGGAAGAGGGGGGGGAGGGTTTTAGGGAGGGGTTTGCCAGGGGGGAGGGGGGGGAGGGGGGGGGGTCAGCAGTGGGGGGTTTCGAAGGGGGGGGGGGACCCCCGGATTCCGGAGGAAGAGGGGGGGGGGAATTTTCCACAGTAAAGCGGCGGCGGAACACGCTCTCTCATATGTATAGATATATGTGCATGTGTGGATGTCCATGTATCAGTACATGTATATGTACATGTATCCGAGTATGCAAATGTCTATGCACACCAGGAATGACCTTTCGCAGTCCACGACGCTGGCGCGAACAGGCTGCGCGTCGCTCTTCCTCCCTGTGCTGTATCGACTGCGGAATCATTTGAGGTCGGCCGCTGCTGTGCATGGCTTGCCCTCCTTCTGTCCTTTGTCGAGACGTCTGGCGCACACGAGCGCCCTTGCGCGCTCACCTGTGCCAGGAATCAGCTCGCGGATGATAAACCAGGCTGCGCAGGATTCGCTTTGCCGGTAACAGCCGTGTTGCTACGAGGACTGGACAGGTGATCAAATCGGCAGTACAGCGGGATAGGGATATTGCCGCACCGTCCTGCAAAATTGTTGACGCTTCGCGTATCCCCACCAGCCCATCCAGAAACGATGCTCAGGGGAGTTAAGGTGATCAGGGAAGTCGGGGAGCATGCAGAATAACAAAGGGCGGGGGAAGCTGTCACAGACCCCGAGAGGGGGAGGATGGAAGAGGAGTCGTCGTCGTCGTCGTCGTCGGAGGAGGAGGGGGAAGAGGAGGAGGAGGAGGAGGAGGAGGACGGAGCAGGAGGAAGAATCGGAGGAGGAGGAGGAGGAGGGGAAGGAGCTTCTTGGGGGTCTTTTGAGGGCCTCTTGAGGGCTTTTTGGGCGCCTTGGGGCATCTTGGGCGCCTCTTGGGACCCTCTTGAGGCGCTCTGGGGAGCCTTCGGGGCGCTTTTGGGGCCATCTTGGAGGGAGTCGATCAAACAAGAGGGGGGG
>CAUYUJ010015243.1:212463-254963 GCA_963575745.1 Prorocentrum cordatum
AGGAGGACCAGAGGAGGACCAGGAGGACCAGGAGGACGAGGAGGACGAGGAGGACACGGAGGAGGAGGAGGAGGAGGAGGAGGAGGAGGAGGAGGAGGAGGAGGAGGAGGAGGGAGGAGGAGGAGGAGGAACACGGGACGCATAGAGAGACGCGCCGAGTTAGGGGTCAAGACGGAGCAGCAGCGATGGGGGAGCAGAGCAGGGGTGGAGGAGGAGTAGGGCGAGGGGGAGGGGGAAGCTAGGATTTCAGGTAGTTTGGCTTTGCTTTAGAGCTCTAGTAGATCGGCGTTGAGCTTCGCAGACAGACAGACATGTGCGATGCCTGTATTCGCACCGTGGCAAGGAGAAGCGTCTCTCTTATCTCCGCTCTGGTAGCGGAACCGCCTGTCGGGGCGGCGCGCGCGGCCCCCGCCAGGCCGGCGCAGCGATATTACATCGTGCAGCTTAAGATCGACCAGCAGAGCAGAAACTACAGGTTTCTGGACGCTTACCTCAAGAAGGTGAGCCGCACCGACAGCTCGGCGTTCTCTTGAACTTCGAGCTCGACATCTACATCCCCTTCAGCAGCGCCAGCGCAGCGGAAGTATATAGTACCTCCTACGCGGCCTGGCGATATCATTACACACGGTGCAGCATGCGGATATCATCTTAAGATCTACAAGCGCACGTTCTTCACAATGAGAGAGTTCATTGGTGGACAGCTACCCCTCGAAGAAGCTACGCGTCAAACGCCACCCGGCTGGAAACCAGGTGTAGCTAAGTATGGCATCGAGAACGATCTTCAGACGTTGAGTTTGTGGTGGAGAACGAAGAGCATCGAGGATGAGAGTGTGGCGGCATTACTTGTATTGCAGCGCCTTCAGGGCGGAGCCTTGAAGCAGGCCATGCGATTCAAAGTTGTACGAGATGGAGCTGAATATGTTGGTGAAAACGTTTTCGCTCTCACGAGAATCGCGGAAGACCTTCGGCTCGGCCTCCAAGCTCAACCCTCTGGGTTATCATTGTTCACAAGATGGCTCCCTGCAGAGCATTGTCTTGACGAGCAGGATTCAGTCGGCACCGCGCTGGATAAGCTGCTCAGTTATAAGCGTGGACCTCGTGAAATCCTGGAGTATCTTTCAGACTTTGAAACGCATGATCAGGTCGGATTAACCATCAACGCTGCTGGCAGAAACTATTTGATGCTGGCAGGTTGTGGTTTACCACGAGCAAGCGAGGCGACGTCGAGCTCAATATCGACGGCGACCTCAACAGATATGGAGAGATTGGAAGCTATCCTTTCTCGGCTCGCCACGCAGAGTCAGGCCCGGGACAATCTTGAGCAGCGCGGCGGCTACTGGGTCGATTCTGATGACGACTACGAGGAGTGCGGCGAAGGCTATTATGTCAGTCGAGGCTACTGGCATTCTTATTATGATGAGTGCTGGGAATGAGAAGAGTACGAGCACGATGATGCCCGCGATCGCGGCGGCGACGCCTACAAAGGATCAGGCAAGAGGAACAATCCTGGCAATTGCAGCAAGTGCGGTTCCAAGTGGCATAACGCGACGGACTGCCCGGCGGGAAAATATAGGGGCGAGGGCAAGGATGTTCAGAAGGACCAGAACGACACTCTCGGCAAGGGCAGGGGCAAGAGCAAGGGCAAATGACGCGGCAGCGGCGCTGGTAAAGGCGACAGTTATGATCGTGGCAAAGGATGCGGCAAGTCTCGTGGTCGAGGTAAAGGACGCGGCAAAGGCAGAAAAAGGCAAGCGAAGCAGCCGCCAAGGCAAGCGTCGTGAACACTACGAGGACGACTACGATGACGAGTACCACGATTATGAGGATGGCCGGTGGGGTCTCGATAGCACTGGTAACTGGTATCATGCAGAAGCCCCCCTACAAATCAGGAAAAAAAACAGGTTCACAAAGCAGAGATTGACAATCATCCACTTCGACGATGGCAGCGCCCCACTTTCGACGTGAGCAGCATCTTCATGGTCCTCTTTGCAGACTACTCAGTCACGCGATTTTGACGGAGCAGAAGCAGTGACTCCACCGAAGAATTCCATGGGCGCCCATGCTGGGGATAACATTCCGAGGGCGCCAAAGGCAAGCGCGGCGAGATCATCGCCGAGTGGGCGACCTCCACCATCAGGTAAGCAGGCATCGTGGACACCAAGCTTGAGTGTTCTGCATGAAGAAGATACCCCGGCTCAACAGGAACCAGCTGAGGATGCGCCGGCAGTTCGACGTGGCGTGGTACCTGGCGGCTTGGAGTTTCTTGTCAGAGATCTGGGCGATTCAGATCATTGACAGTGCCCCGTGCATGATATGAACCCAAGCAGTTATCGCATGGTTCGAGGGCGGAAGAGATAGGGGCTACTGTGCGACCCCGGAGCGGCATCGGGCATCGCCAGCGCCGACGCGGTCAGAGAGTATCATCGAGATATCATTCCTAAGACGGACATAGAGACCCGACCGACGAAATGTAAGTTTTCAGGCTATGATGGCAAGCCCGCTCCAGGCATCGGCAAGATCGTTCTGCCCATGATGTTTCCTGCCCTCATGGGGGCACCCTTCGCGGGCGATATGATCGGAAATCGTTGCAGTTTCTGTCCTGGTGTTCTTCCTTTATCGACTTCTATGAGGTATGGGGCAGTGATGTTCAGCAATGCGTCTCCCAATGGAGATGGCATTCTGGTTTTGCGCCCGCGGACTCTGGCGCAGATGGGCGGCGAGCGGAAGCCATCACTGATGCGCGTCGGACTATTCGTCACGGAGTCTGGGCACTATATCATGCCAGTCGACAACGTCTCGACGAAGGAAGATGTTGATCAGCAGTGCCTGAACGGGCGCGTCATGAATCGCATTAACTGGTGCATCAGCTTCAAACCCTCGGCGGCAGCATCCAGAACTCCGACGGCAGATTTTCGTCAAGAGCACACGCCCTTGGACGCTGGCACCGGTAATTATCATCATTTTTCAGATAGCGAGCAGGACATCATCAGTCAGCTCCAGAACCTGACCAGCAGCATCCAGAACCTTCAGCAGCAGATCAAGCCCCATGGCGACAGCAATGGCAAGTTCTCGGCTACTGAGAATGCAGGTCATCAGAAATGCCAGCACCTCCTGAAGAGCCCGCGGCTAGCTATATGTCTAGAAAGAAGCACTTAACGAAGACGCGGCAGTTCTGGAAGCTTTGGAGTCAGTTTCAACGGTGCTCAGTACACTCGCGACACATTCGCAGATGGACTTGATGATCAACAGCTCGAACGGTTTCGAACTAATTACCACGGCGTTCCTGAGAAGTTTTACAGTCGCACAAAGGTGCCGGTCACCACTCCCGGGAACGCTCGACAATTTCTCAGGCATATGAACGACAATGGAGCCACGAGCGTGGATATGCAAGAACATCGCAGTGGCAGTGGCACCCTCAGTAACTGGGCGCATCGCAGTGATGTATCGGCTCTCTCCTCGACGGACACGAGGTACGGTTGGAATATGAATCTTGTCGATCATCAGCAGATCATTGACACGTTCTGCAAATGCTCAAGAGTTTGGTCGAAGTTCTTCTCTCCAGAGCGCGCTCCATGGTCAGTGGCCAGCGCGGCGGCAGATCCGAAGGTCAAAACCGTGGCGAGAATGATGGACAAGTCATCTTTGCAATTGATCTCGGACACTTGCTACCGGACGAAGGAGGACTCAGCGGACTACATCATCGAGAACCCGGGCAAGAGATGTATTTGGGACGGGTCTCCATTCGAGGACCTGATGGACGATGGCAGGTTCTATCAGAAATTGCATGATCAATGTCGACATGGCCTTCGCGATTCAGAGGGGGCGCCCATTCAGAAAATAATTAGATTTGCAGCATCATTTCGTCTCAAGCGGACAGCGCAGATTTGCAAATGTGCGCGACCGCGCGCCTGGCTAGTTCGCGGTGGTCAGACAACGGAATTATATATATATATATCATGAGAAATTGCGCAGGAACCTCCTCGGGGACATCATTCGTAGACTGGAGAGTGTTCCCACCAGCCCGTTGGACCCGTTGCATTGGACTTGCGATCGCTGCAAGAACGGCAACAAGGCTACTGGGCCACATGCTCGGACGAAAGGTTGCAAGTTCGACCCTCAGAGAGTTCCACCGGCGGCGTCTCCTGGATCGGCATCCGCCCCATCAGCGCTGGCGCCGCCAGCGCCGGCAGCAGCGGCGCCATAATCAGAATCAGCACAGCCAGGTGAAGTACCTCAACAGCCACCTCAGTCATAACCAGCTGTGAAGGCCCCACTGGAGCTACCTCCTGGACTGGCCCCACCCGAGCAGGCCCCAAAGGATAAGGCGAGTTGCGAGGGCGACGCCGCGGACCAGCCCAGCATCTCGAAGATGTTGGCCATCGAGCCCAGCTTCGATCTGCAGCGCTTCAAGCATCAACTCGAGGAGGCGGCCACGGAGCAGGCAAGGTTGGCTCTTTCGCTGGGATTTTCCGTTCAGTTCTGGCACGCGACGGCCGACGAGATGGCATGGTTGTTATCGGCGCTCGGAGTATCTTCAGAGATGATCAAATTGGCACCTCGAGTTTGCATTGATCTATGCGGTTCTTGTCGGAAGTTCGCCCTTCCACTGCGCCGCCCAGCCTCTCGAGCTCATCTCGCGACGAGGTTTAACGGGCGAGTTCAGGGGGACTTATTCTTTCTCTGAGATCAGATGCGGCCCATGCTCGTCGACGAGCACATTCGCTACAGGACGACGGGCAAGCTCGGCTCGAAGACGGGAGTGGGATATCAACGTGGACTGCGCGAGCATTGGATCAGATTTCTCGGACCAATGGAATGGTTTGTTTCAGATCAGGAAGGATCGTTGACAGGCGACTTGGTAGGAACAGCGCTGGGCAGGTATCCCATTCAGCGCGAGCTGGCTGGCACCGACCCGAACGAGGGCCAGCGCGCCGCGACTGGCCTCGTGGAAAGTTACATTCGCAGGATTAAGGCCATAGCCCTCAATAACAAAGTGGACGCTAAACGAGACGGTCTGGGCATTCCTGATGAATCGCTGGTTTATGGAGCTACCATGTCGCAGAATCTGTTACTCAACTACAGCGGCAGCACACTGGCCAAAGCGCTGCCTGGGTTCACCCCTCGCGACTTCTACGACGGCCAGGCTTCTACGGTCACCTCCGTCAGAGGTGCGCTCGTGATCTCGCCCGACACTTGCGAATCAAACGCCAGGGTGAGATCGCGATCGAAACAGAGCGTTCTGAAAGCGATCGTCGAGGAGCGCATCGCAGTTGCTAACAGATCTCGGCCTCCAAGATTGAATGCTGAGAAGATCAAGGTTGGAGATCAAGCGGGCCTATATCGGACTCCCGATAAGAAAGATCAGGGGGGCTGGAGAGGCCCTTGTGAGCTTCCCCGCTTGAAGTCTACTGGCGCGATCGTGGTCTGGAGCGGCTATCCTTATCGCGCCCCTTCGACGCGTGCGGCTGCGTCGACCACTCGCCGGCTGGGTCGCCAGTGTTTTGGATCAGCGCATGACCGCCCATGAGATGGTACACTTGGTGAGCGAATATGTTGACATGCTTGACATCATCGAGGGCGCGATGCCTTTCAAGCCTCAGACCATGGGCAATCTCATTGGAAAAGACGGTCTCCAGCATCAGGCGCCAGCAGATCTATCTCAGAACCCTCCTAAGCTTTGACAGCCAGCAGTGCAGTGTGCGGAGGACGAGTGGGGCATCAAGATCGACGGCATTATCTACGGCAAGTGCGCCAGACGGCTTTTTGATGTCAGTGGCGCATCATTCGGTCGACAGGTAATTCGGGACTGCACTAAGAGATCTCAGCACATCGCGCGCGACATCAACCCCAGCAGGCAAGTGCTGGATATTTCGGCGACGATTCCAGGCACGAAGGATACCGACGCATGCAGCATTGTTTTCTGCGCGTTCAACGCAGCTCCGGAAAACGCCGAGACTGAGAAGTACGTCCTGCCAGACCTGTCCGACATCAGCAGCATCGGCAACGATCCTGGCGATGGCTCACCAGATATCGATATTCCCCTTCAGTGGCCTCATAGTCCACCAGAAGATCATAGAGCACCACCTGATGCACCGGCTCCCGCCGTCCAACCCGGGCCGCCGTCGAGCCCGACATCGGCCGAGGTTGCTCATCCAGCGATGGGTGGGCCGCCAGGTCCGTCTCCGGCCCCGCCAGCTCCACCTGCATTACGAGTGAGCCCAGAGAGGTTTGATATCAGCGATCGGGACATGGCATGGCAACAAGAAGGTGGTAGTATCAGCAGTCCTCCGCGCATCGTGCCTCCGCGACCTCAATTTCCTCCGGCGCCTCCTGCGCCGCCAGCTGCATCGAGGGTTCGGATTCGAGAGCCCGAGGTGGATCAATCGGTTCCGTTCGACGTTGACGACCGCAGCATGGAAGAGATCGTCGGAAGTGGCGGATCACCAGGATTACCTCTAGCACCACCTCCCTCATCCAGTACCGAAGGCGACTGCGCCAATCACGGCGCCGAGGATAGCAACGCCTACTCCGATGGCATCATCACCTATTGAGGCCCCAGCTCCAGCGCCGACATACCTAAGGCGTGGCAGCGGAAGATTGAACGACGGGATCTCAGTGGGTCTCCACCTCGGCAGCGGGATGCTCTTGGAGCGTCAGCAAGGCAGCTGCACCACGGACATCCACGACATCATTACCTCCCACATCTCCACCTGCGGCTCCATCCCCCTCTAAGTCTCCTACAACGGCAGTGCCGCAGACCGAGTCCACCGCGGCAGCTCCAACATCATCGAGCAGCCCGGCTAAGACGAGCTCACCGGCACAGACTACGGACACCCAAGACAAGAAGGAACCAACTCCTGCTAGGATCGACACGCCTGAGGCTGAGAAGGACACCATCGAGTGCGACCATGCTCCAGAGAAGAGCACTGTTAAGTACGATGAGTTTCCTGAAGGGGCGTCTTCGCCAGCACCGACGGTTGATCGCGGTTCTCCCAAGAAAGATGATGCAGTGCAACCATCTCCTGAAAAGTTGCACCTATCTCGAAGAAGCGCGACATCAGTCACGACGACGGCATCGAGATCACTCGGCATGGATTGTCACCGTCACAGCCTCCTGAGAGCAAGAATGTCCTACTTCGATCATCACCAGCTCCTCCTGATACAGGCAAACGATCACTTCCAGTCAAAGACGACGCGAGTGGAGGACATTCGGCCCCGTCATCACCGCCGCAGTTGGCGGAGACGAAGAGGTCTAATATATTTGATGGTTTCGTGGCATTCGGTGAGCAGCAGATCGGCATGGCTCCCGTTCAGGACAGGCACTGGATCAGCGCTTGCATGGCCACAGAGGAGTTGGACGAGCATCAGCGCATCATGATGAACATGGCCCAGGCTGTTTCGGAAAACCTACGACGTATGCAGACAAGACAACATCCTGGACATCATCAGAAGCCCACTGGGTCATGCCAGGCCCGTTCAGACAAGATCTTGCGTTTTACATTGATCTCTTGACTGGTGAAGTGATATATGCACAATCAGATGGCGCTCTAACGGAAGCAGACATCATTTCTCACTGGGACAAGGTCTCGGCAGCTGACAGGGCCGAAGCTAGATCATTCATCGACGACCAGTGTTTGCGCGCGACTCACCCGAACAGCCTGGGCACCAACAGTAATATCGACGCTACATGGGTCAGGTGCTGGCAGAAGGTCAACAATGACAAGAACGAGCTCTCTTGGATCATTAAGTCTCGCCTGTGCGGCAGGGGCTTTCCTGATGCGCAGAAGGGCGACGTGATGGCCCCCTGGCTCTCTCAGAGGATTATCGCTTCGATGGTCTCAGTGGAAAAAGGATCCGATCCTGGAGGCGTGGGATATCTCAACGGCGTGCTTGCAGGGCCTATCCTACGAGACTTTGCATCGCACTGCTAAGCGCATGGGCATCGAAGTCAGAGAGCAGCGGGAAGTGCATCTCACGCCGCCGGCCAGCGTCTGGCGCCATTTCAGGGACTATCCCAAGGCGAACATCAGATTTCCAGAACTTGAGGTACCATTCTTCCTGTTGCAGCTCTTGAAGCCCATCTACGGCACTGTTCACGCTCCACTTCTAGGGCAGCTGGCATTATCATTGTTCGTGATGGAAGGTCTGGCATCCAATCGGTATTCGACGAGAACTTCTTCATGTGGATCAAGGAAGGCAACATCATGATGGTTTGGACTGTGCACGTGGACGACATCATAGTTCTGGCGAGGATGGTTCATCCATGCTGGAGCATGGCTGAGATGGAGAAACGTGTCGGGGAGATCAAGCGTCATCAGCTATTGTTCATTCACATGGGCGTGAGCTACGAGCAGCTAGGGCCCAGGCACGTGTTCATCCACCAGGAGAGCTTCACGGACTCATTCAAGCAGATCTTCATTGAGCTGGCGCTGAAGGGCAAGACGGAGAATGGGTGCAACCCCAAGCATCAGCATGACTTGAGGAGCGCGCTTTGTAGTTTGTTGTGGTTCTGTCAGACGCGCGAGGACATCTACTGTGAGGTAGTGCAGTTGCAGCAGCCAGTGCGCATGGCCAACGCCGGTCATCTCAAGCAGGCGAGCCTCCTGATCGATCGAGCTCAGCGGAACAAGAAGATGGCGGGACTCCACTTTGCACCGCTCAGATATCCAGCCCGGCTGGTTTCAGTTGGCGATGCAAGCCATGGCGGTACCAAGACATTTTACCTCAAGATGACACCGCAGTGTGTTTGATGGAAGATGACATGCGTGAGCTTCGAGTCGCGGGATATCAGGTTTATCCAAATGACGCTCACATGATTGGCGGAAGCTGTCATTCGTTATCTCTGGCCTCGGGCAAGGCAGAGCGGATGTCGCGCTCGACGCGTCATGCAGAGACGAACGCGGGCTACAATATCAATCAGAGTGCTCAATTCATCGCCCTCAAACTCACAGAGATCATCACATGTACTGACGTTCAACACAAGGCAGTGGACATAATGGAGACATTGGATCGAAGTTTGTATCGGATTCGAGTTGATCACTGCGCGGTTTGCATGGACTTCTGGCAGCTGTGTTGTGGAGCCAAAGGCGTGCCGAGTGGCAGATGATCCCGACTGGCAGTGCTATCTATGCGTGAGGCACGATTGCCAGGGCGCACCCGTCATTTTCTTCACCTCCCAACGGAAGGTCTGTTGGCCGACGGGCTCACTAAGTGCGACATCTTCAAGCTACTCATGACACACATGACGACTGGAGTTTGGCAGATTGCAGTTCCCAAGAACAAGTGTGTTACATTGCTGACCATCATCGAGCTTCAGACAAGCTTCGACGAGACAGACCTTTTGCACCTGAAGAACTAGCAACTGATGATATACTATTTCGTTTCGACATATGCTGGAGTGCTACGCCATGGTCGGGTCTTCGACCAGAGCGCGCGCGTCGGCGTGATCTACGTGATAGCGTACTACGCGAAGGCTTGATCCCTTCGTTCGCCTGTTTCCTCAGGCCGGAGTAATAGCTGTTCTTATCGCTTAGAGGTTGTATGTTTAAGCATGCGAGTGAATTTGTTTTTTTTTCAACCTTTATCGAGCTTGTAAATCACCATCGGTTTGAAGAGTTTAAATGTTTTGATCTTCAATTCGGGGCGCTGGAACCGAAGTTGGGATTTCAGGTAGTTAGGCTTGGCTTTAGAGCTCTAGTAGATCGGCGCTGAGCCTCGCAGACAGACAGACAGACATGCATGATGCCCGCATTCGCATCGGGGCTCAAGGAGAAACATTTCTCTTATCTCCGCTGGGGAAGGGGGGGGGGGGGGGGGCGGGGGGGGGGGGGGGGGGGGGGGGGGGGGGGGGGCGGGCGAGGGGGGGGGGGGGGGCGAGGGGGGGGGGGGGGGCGGGGAGGGGGGGGGGAAGGGGGGTCGAAGCTACCCCCCCGTCCCTCCCTGTTCCAGGGCAGACGGCGAGCCCGGGCCTTCCTTTCAAAGGGGGGGGGGGGGGGGGGGGGGGGGCTCGGGAGCTCCCCTCCTTCCCTCCCATTTTGGTCGATCTGGGTGCGAGGGGGGGAGGGGGGGGCGCTTCAAGCTGCCCCCGCCGCCCTCCTTTGCAAGGGGGGGGGGGGGGGGGGGGGCTTCCGACGCTGCCCCCCCCCTCCCAGGGCCGCGGCAAAATGGTGGAATCTCGGCAGACAGGTGCGCGCCGCAGCGTTCGAGTTTTTTGTTAAAAAATGAATAGCGTCGAGAGCGCGCGCGAGCTCACGGCCATGAACGCGACGGGCGCGCGCTGGACTTCCATGATAGATACCCCGAAGACCACTGCCAGGCCCTTCCTCGAGCGCAAGGAAAATAAGCAGGGCGCCAGCAGCCAGCCCATGGCCGGAAAGCTGGCAGTACCATTGCAGAGTGCAGAACCACGCAAGCAGCACATCGGCTCGCACCTCGGCGCGGACATAGAGGAAAGGCTGGACATTCTCACCCGGGCCGTCAAGATACAGAGGCAACTCCACGACGCGAAAAGGGAGAGACCTCGAGGCGCTGGCCTTCGCAGCACGGCAAAACAAGGCAGCATTCCGAAGCGCGTCGACTCAGCAGGTGCTTGGCAGGCGCCAGTCATGGCAATGTGAAGCGCAACAGCAGCGGAGCAACGCATTCCACACCCAGTCTCGCAGAATGGGCACAACATGCGCCCCGGGCTGGCGCTCGAGGAGGAATTTCCAGCCCCCCCCGATTGACCGACCTCGTCGCAGAGAAACGCCTACTCCAAGGAAGCACTGGCGACTTCGACGACGCGCGCGCGCCGCGGCCCCAGGCGCCGCATTGCGTCGCGAAGGAAAACGTGGCCAAACTTTTCCACGGGGACAAGAAGCGCCTAAGGCATTTCAAAAAGCATTGAATCTTGAATGGTCGCCCCCAGCAGAGGTGCCCCAGATCACCCTGCAGCCGACGGTCATCGCAGAGAGGAAGCCGCAGGCCCTGGGCCCCAGGTGCAACGAGGAGTTCATCGAGGCGCCGTGGACAGACAACCGCTTTGAATGTGTTTTAGATCACACCTACAGGGTCGGCATTGCTCTACTGCGTGCCCATCGCAGCCAGAGCTTCACGCCCGACATGATGAACGCCAAGCTTTCATTTCCAGGACTACGTGTTGTGCACATGGCGTGCCCGTTGTGGAGATGCGTGCGCCGCCAACTACACTGCCTGCCACTGCCGTGGTCTCCGCCGCCGCATGCTCGCGGCTGCCGGCCGCGTCTTAGGAGAGAAGTTCCCATGGCTGCATCGCGCGTCGTCGCGCCCAGTCACCAGCGAGCGAATCGCGATTTCGTCGCGTCCAGCAAGGGCGCCACCAACGCGTTCCCCAACATTATGATCGTCGAAGCTGCGTAAGCAATATTCACATGCTTGGCCGGCGCAAACGGAAACTCTTCGCTCAAACATGCAAGTGCGCCGCTGTCACGGTCGACGGCTTCGACAAGTCTCGAGATTTCATAATGGGAGCTGGAGTTCTGCCTGGACGCAGCGCAGGGCGCACTTCTTTCAAATTTGCGTGCGAGCAGCCAGCGGGCCAGTGGCTGGGCCGCGCGACGCAGGACTCAGATCCGTTCGCCTCTTTCTCCCCCGTCACTCAAGACATGGTCGACCTCTCAGTCTACCTATGCGTGGGCGACGTCCTCGAGACTTCGCAGAGCGGCCCGATGCAAGCGCTCAAGACCTGCAGGAATATCTACGCGGACAAGGGCAAGGAGGCGGGGAGAGGACGCGCTCCAGGGCAACCGGATGGCCATCTACATGACGTTCATTCCGACTCTTTGCACTGGGGGCGCGGGCGGAAGATTCGAGCAGCTCTTGCAGAGCATGGGCGGTTCCTGGACAGGATCAACGCAGCGACGGAACTTCGCGAAGCCAAGCGCGCTGCGATTCCAACAAGGCGAATATCACTCTCTTCATCGAGCACGGCGCCTGACCGTCTCGAACGAGGGGGGCCCGGCGGACAAGCGGAAGAAGTGCGCATCAGTTCAAGGGCGCCATCCACAGAGCCCTTCTTCAAGTTGGCGCAGTGGCAAAGGGGGGCGCGGCGTCAGCGGGAATAATTGCGGATGAACTGGCCGCCTGTCTTGCAGGATTGTGAATTCAGATGTGGATGCCAGTCCATCTGCGCCACGGTCGGTTTCAAGTTCTACGCCTTCGTGGCGGCCCTTGTGCATGCGCCTCTTGGCCAAGGCCAGGTGATACCTGGCCAGACATGGCGGTGGTGCACAGGTGCCGCCTGCGGGTCTCAGGGCGGTGCGCGGGGGCCCCGTGGCGGTGGGCGCGCGCGTCGAGGCCCACTCGCTGAGCTCCCAGTCGATGAACGGCCTGAGGGGGGCGGTCATCGGGCGCGGGGACAAGGGCGCCGACCGCGTTTCGGCCGCGCGCCCAGGGGGAAGGGAGACAGGACAGGCCTTCGCAGGAGGACGCGGGGCTTATCATATCCGCGGACGACTTGCATGTACCGCATCGCTTTGGTGTTTCCCGAGGCGTCGTTGACCTTCGACCCAAGAATGGCGCGGTGAATAGTTTCTCGGCCCTCAAAACCGACAAACTGTGCACCGTGCCGCGTTCAAGCAGGGTTCGACGGAGCTTGGACATGGAACGGTGCACGAACGCTTCCAGCCTTCTGAGATGCCCCCTGTGGCTTCGGAGAAAGCTTGCAACGCTTCTCAGACGGCTGGAGGGTTCGTGAGCCTTCTGAAGAGGCCCGCCCCCTCAATCTTCCCCCTTGGGCGCGTTGCCGAGCGTCCGCGTGGATTTCGGGGGGATGGGCGAGAAGGCCGTTAAGACTGCGAGCTTGAGGCCTGCAGTTTGTGCGGCATGAAGTTTTGCTGAAGCTACTGCTGCTATTGCTGCTCCTCCTCCTCCCTTCTCCTCCTCCTCCTCCTCCTCCTCCTCCTCCTCGCCCTCATCCTCATCCTCTTCTTCCTCCTTCCCATGCTGATGCTGTTGATGTGATGATGGTGCTGCTGCTGGTGCTGCTGATGCTGTTGCTGCTGATGATGACGTTGATGATGCGGTTGATGATGATGAGGATGATGCTGATGATGATGATGCTGATGATGATGCTGCTGCTGATGATGATGATGATGCTGATGATGATTATGCTGATGCTGATGATGATGATGATGATGGTGGTGGTGGTGGTGGTGGTGATGATGATGATGATGATGATGATGATGATGATGATGATGATGATGATGATGATGATGATGATGATGAGTAGGGGGAGGAGAAGGAGGAGGAGGAGGAGGAGGAGGAGGAGGAGGAGGAGGAGGAGGAGGAGGAGGAGGAGGAGGAGGAGGAGGAGGAGGGAGGAGGAGGAGGAGGAGGAGGAGGAGGAGGATGAGAGAAAACAAAGCTAAGAAGGTGGATGAGGAGGAGAAAGTGGATGAGGATCGGGAGAAGGGAGTGGAGGAGGAGGAGGAGGCAGAGGAGGAGGACGAGGAACAAGTGCTAGAGAGGTAAGGTGGAGGGGTGGGTGGGGCATAGATCATTCATCTAGTAAGCGAAGGGACTAACGGACGGGCGGACGGATGTGTTGACCTTTGTCCTTCTGCCTTTTTCACTTTCCTTCCCCCCTCTCCTCCCCCCCTCGCCCCCCCCCCCCCCCGCGAGGGGCAAGTGGTGGGACGGCAAGGTCGTCGCCCCGCCGTGCTTCGGGAAGGTCCGCTGCGACGTTGACGGCAGGGAGTATGACATGGAGGAGGGTCCGCTGCGCTTCCGGGGCCCGCTCGAGTAGAGGCAGGGATGAGGGCGTTGGGAGGAAGGAGGAGGAGGAGGAAAAGTAAAAGGAGGAAGATGACCAGTGTAAACCCAAGACGCATCAACGATGTTGCAGTAACCCCTCCCTCCAACTTCCCAGGATTCCTTGAACGGTAACGCCGCGAATGAACGTTGCTGTTGCGTCTCGACGGTCCTGAATCGTACCAAAACGCTGCTCTTGGGACCTGAGCGCTGCGAATCAATGTAACTCCTGCGCCCTGACAGTCCGACATCGTGCTGAAACACCGCTTCTAATATGTTTACCCTGAGAATCCTTAAAACTGTTACGTATAGATGCCGAAGACGGGTGTGCGTTGCGTTAAGGCCGGAAACGCAGATTGACAAGGCCCCTCTCCATGTGGTAAGCTCTTGCAGTTCATTGTAACACATGCGTGTGGTGGTAAGACGGAAAAGCAGATTTTGAAAACCACCCGCCCTCCGTCCGCGAAGCTTTTGCATTGTTTCAGGCGAGGGCGTTCGGCGCAAAAGCAAGAGCCACATGGGACCGCCTTCAATCGTTGCAATCCTTACACCGATATGAGACGAATACGCGCGGCGCTAAAGCGAGAGCCACAGTTTGCAATTGAACGGCCCTCCATCCGTGAAGATCATGCAAATGTTCAAAACGAGTGCGCGCGGCTCTAAGGTGAGTGCTGCATTTTGAAAACCACTCGCCCTCCACCAATGAAACTTTATAATGTTTCAAACGAGAATGCGGCGCTAAGGTGGGAGCGTAACATTGAACGCGGCCCGTCCGTGAACATGTTGCAAATGCTTCAGCTTCAGGGTCGCAAAGGGTAAGGATGTCTCGGGCGAACCGCCCGCTCCGCCCTACCGTCAGGTCTCGGAGTGTGACAGGGAGGAGCTATTCATATGGACAAGCAATGGGCGAGGAGGATGAGGAGGAGGGGGAGGAGGAGGAGGTTGAGGAGGAGGAGGATGAGGAAGGATAAGACCAGCAGTTTGAGGCGGTGGGGGATGGTTGTTGGGGTGCGGAGGACGACGACGACGAGGAGGAGGAGTAGGAGGAACAGCGGCAACAGGAGCAGCAGCAGCAGCAGCAATTCGAGGTGGTGGGGTGTGGGGGGCGGGGGGGGGCGGTTAGGCGGAGGGGGAAGAACGAGGAGGGTGGGGATCAGGTCGCAGGGACGAGTGAAGGAGGATGGGCCCTGTCCATGACGTCGGTGGCCTGGGAATGCGGGCGCGGGCGGTCGGGGTTGCATGCCTTGGTGCCCTCGATTACGGAGGTCGCTCAGGTCGTTCAGGACCGAACGATTGGCACGGTGCCAGAAGCGAAGGTCCCGCGCCGTCATGACCAGAACCCGTCTTGCTCCCCCTCAATCGGGAGAGGGCGAGTATGAGTTAGCACCGCGTTTGCGAACATAATAGTATCCACACAGATGTTGAGATCGGTCTGACAACTGCACACGTATACATATTGCAGCATCGACATGTGTATATTTGTCTGTAACTTATGTACACGTCTAGAGCTGCGTGTGTATATGCATCTTTGCATAATCATATACATCTAAAGGTGACATGATTGGGCTATGGTGTGTGCATGCGTGTATACATATATATATATATACGTAGATGCATATGTGGGCGTTCGGGCATGCCCGCCCCCGTAAGACAAACCAGCATCAGAGGGAATCGAGTGTCAAAGATGTATTTCCTCCTCGTCGTCGTCCTCTTTCCCCTCGTCTTTATGATCCCCAGTTCCCTCCTTCCGCTCATCCTTCCCCGTCGTCCTCATTTGCATTATCCACCTCTTCTTCTTCCATTTGGGGGCTGGAGCCCCAAACAGCACAATGGAACAGCAAACAAACAAATAACCTGACGTGTTGCCTGCAAAACTGCTAGGCATACCATGTGCAACACACACAAACACTCCACATATCACAGGGACACCAACCTTCTTCTTCCTCCAGCTGGGGGCTGGCTAACCCAAAACACACAGTGGACACAACGCAACACACCAAAGCAACTGAGGTGCTGGAGGCAGACACGTTAGATACCCTATTCGAATACAACCCGACAACAAAAAAAAGATCCCAGGGACCCCCGTCCGAAGGGAACCGTACGTCCGACGGGAAACCGCGCATTCTCTGTGGAATATGTGTCTTTTGTTGTTGTTTGGTTGGTGCAATGGTTTTCCTGAAGTTTCTGCCTCCAGTACTTCAATGGTTTCGTTTCTTTGTGGTGTCCTGAAAGTTTTCCTAACGTTCTGGTGTATCTTCAAGAGGGGGGGTAGTAGGATGATGAGGAGGAGGACCTGGAAGAGGAGGAGGAAGAACATGAGGAGGAGGAGGGCGGAACATGAGGAGGAGAAGGATGAGGGCGGAGACGGAGGAGGAGGAGGAGGTGGAGCAGTGTAAAACCAAGGGTCATCAACGATGTTGAAATGAACCCTTCCTCCAAGCTCCCTCTTCATAGGCCACCACACCGGTTCATTTGCATTGAGGAAACTGCCTCATTGGAAGGCAGCCGTTTGAAGATCCTGAAGCATGCCGAAAGATTGTTCTCGGGATTTCAACACCACGTATCAACCTGACTGCTGCGTCTTGACGATCCAGAATCGTGCCAGGGTGCCATTTCTGTAGGATTTCAACAGCGCGAAGCAACATAGCTGTTGCACCCGCATAATCTTGAACCCGTCCAACACACCATTCCTTGTACGCGGATCTTGGGATCCCGCGAAACTCTTGCGAAGTTCGAAAACGAACGCGCGCGGCGCTGAGGCGAGAGCCTCATTTTGAACAGGAGCCGCCCTCAATCCATGCAGCTCTTGCAACTGTTGAAGACGAATATGCGCGGCCCTAAGTCGAGAACCACATTTTGAAACCGACCCGCCTTCAATCCGTGAAGCCCGTGCAAATTGTGAAAGCGAATGTGCGTGGCGATCCTAGGCGATAGCCACAGTTTGAAAACGACGCCTTCAATCCGTGAGACTCGTGTAAATGTTTAAGACCAATGCGCGCAGGGCTGAGGCGAGAGCCGCATTTTGAAAACCACCCGCCCTCGATCCGTGAAGCTCTTGCAAAGCTTGAAAACGAATGTGCGCGGCGCTAAGGCGAGAGTCACATTTTGAGCACGACCCGCCGTCAACCCGTGAAACTACATTTTTCAAGTTTCGGAATCATAAGTGGTGAGGGGGTCTCAGGCGAAACGCCCCGCCCGCCCTAAAACTTGGCCTCGGTGTGCGACAGGGAGGAGTTAGAGGAAGCGGCAGCGAACGGAAGTGGGAACGAGAAGGAGAGAGCAGGGAGTGAGCCATGAGGGAGCCATAAGGGAGCCATGATGGAGCCATGAGGGAGCCATGAGGTAGCCATGAGGGGGCCGTACGGGAGACATGAGGGGAGGGAGTTTCAAAAGAACCATAAGGGAAGACTACCATTGGATAACCACTTCGCACAATTTGCCTGGCGAGTGGGCCAGTCATATGCTGTTGTGAATACCGCAGCTGTACGCACCGCATGCGGAGGCGCCCCCCATGGAACTGCCAATCTTGTGAAGGGGGGTGCCAAAATGGGTGCGGTGGCCGCATGCGAACGCTGGCAGTTTGGCCTTCGGTGGGGCTCCCTATGGCGCCGCGACACGTGTGAGGGGTGTGCCAACATGTGTGTGGTGGCCGCATGCGGACGCTGGCACTTGGGCGTTCGGTGGGGCTCCCTATGGAGCCACGAAGCGTGTGAGGGGTGTGCCAAAATGGGCGCGGTGGCCGCATGCGAACGCTGGCAGTTTGGCCTTCGGGGGGCCCCCCTATGAAGCTACGCAGGGTGTGACGGGTGTGCCAGCATGGGTGCGGTGGCCACATGCGAACGCTGGCACTTGGGCGTTCGGTGGGTCTCCCCATGGACACACGAAACGTGTGAGGGGTGTGCCAAAATGGGCGCCGTGGCTGCACGCGAACGCTGTCATTTGGGCCTTCGGTGGGGCTCCTTGTGAGGCCACGCAACTTGCCAAGAGTGTTCCAAAATGATTGCGGTGGCCGCGTGCGAACGCTTGCATTCGGGCGTTCGGTGGGGCTCCCTCCCTGTAGGGCCACGAAACGTGCGAGGGGTGTGCCAACATGGGTGCGGTGGCCGCATGCTAACGCTGGCACTTGGGCGTTCGGTGGGGCCCCATGTGGGGCCACGCAACGTGTGAGGGGTGTGCCAAAATGGGTGCGGTGGCCGCATGCGAACGCTTGCATTTGGGCCTTCGGTGGGGCCCCCCACGGAGCAACGAACCGTGAAGGATGTGCCAAAATGGGTGCGGTGGCCGCGTGCGAACGCTGGCATTCGGGCCTTCGGTGGGGCCCCCTTATGAAGCTACGCAGCGTGCGAGGGGTGTGCAAAAAATGGGTGCGGTGGCCGCATGCGATCGCTGGCACTTGGGCATTCGTTGGGGTCATTCCCTGTGGGGCCACGAAACGTGTGAGGGGTGTGCCAACATGGGTGCGGTGGCCGTGTGCGAACGCTGGCATTTGGGCCTTCATTGGGGTTCCCTTCCTAGAGCAACCAAACTTGTGGGGGGGTGCCAACCCTGGGTGCGGTGGGCGCACGCGAACGTTGGCATTTGGGCCGTCGGGTGGGGCTCCCTATGGGGCCACGAAGCGTGCGAAGGGTGTGCCAAAATAGTTGGCGGGTTCGGAGGGCAGGGGCAGCGATCGGAGGAGGACGGGGAGCGAGGAGGAGAGGAGGAGAGGAGACGCGGGGCGTTGTCTCTTCAAAGCGAACGCCCAACGCCACAAGGTGGTTGGGAACATGTGCGGTGGTGACGCCCTTCGGGACACAGACGGGGGGCCGATCACGAGACAACGCGAACCGTGGGCCGCGAAACGTGTGAGGAATGTGCCGGAAACGATGCGGTGGTCCTGGTGCCATGCGAACGCAGCCATTTTGGCCCTCGGTGGGGCCCCATATTGGGGCCACCAAACGTGCGATTGGAGTGCCGAAACGGGTGCGGTGGTGCCGTGCGCGCGCAGCCGCGTGGGCCTTCGGTGGGGCTCCCTATGGGGCCACCAAACGTGCGAGGGGTGTGCCGAAATGGGTGCGGTGGTTCCATGCGAGCGCAGCCGCGTGGGCCTTCGCTGGGCCCCCCAACGTGGCCACGAAACGTGTGAGGGGCGTGCCGACATGGGTGCGGTGGTGCCGTGCGAACGCAGCCGCTTGGGCCTTCGGTGGGGCTCCTTATTTGGCCACGAAGCGTGTGATCGGCGTGCCGAAATGGGTGCGGTGGTGCCATGCGACCGCAACCCTCTGGACCTTCGGTGTAGCTCCCCATGGGGCCACGAAGCGTGAGGGGTATGCCGACATGGGTGCGGTGGTGCCACGCGAACGTAGCCAGTTTAGCCGTCGGTGGGGCTCCTCATGGGGCAACGAAGCGTGCGAAGGGGTGTGTCACAATGGGTGCGGCGGTGCCACGCGAACGTAACCACTTGGGCCTTCGGTGGGGCTCCCTATGGGACCACGCAGCGTGCGAGGGGTGTGTCGAAATGGGTGCGGTGGTGCACGCAGCCACTTGGGCCTTCGCTGGGCCCCCCAATGTGGCCACGAAGGGTGTCAGGGGCGTGCCGACATGGGCGCGGTGGTGCCATGCGAGCGCAACCGCTTGGGCCTTCGGTGGGGCTCCCTATGGGGCAACGAAACGTGTAAAGGTGTGCCGAAATGGGCGCGGTGGTGCCATGCGAACGCAGCCGCTTGGGCCTTCGGTGGGTATCCCTATGGGCCGCGATCCGTGTGAGGGTCGTGCCGAAATGGGCATGCGGAGGTCAGAGACACGCAGGGGAAAGGAGGAAGGAGGAAGGGGCAAAGGAGACGCGAAGCGTTGTCTCTGCAAAGCGGGGACCCAACACAGGATGGTTGGGAATAGAAGGTGATCCCAGGGAAACCCGTCCGAAGGGAAACGTACTCCCAACGGGAAACCTCACACTCTTTGTGGAATAATTCGTTCCCTTGATGTTGTGTTTTCCCAATGGTTGCCCCGAAAGTTTCTGCCTCGAATACTTCAGATGTTGTTTCTTCTGAAGGTTGTCCCAACATTCTGGCCTAGGAGGAGGAAGAGGAGGAGGAGGAGGAGGAGGAGGAGGAGGAGGAGGAGGAGGAGGAGGAGGAGGAGGAGGATAGGGAGGAGGATAGGGAGGAGGAGGAGGGCAGAAACGGAGGAGGAGGGGGAGGGCGGAAACGGAGGAGGAGGGTGGACACGGAGGATGAGGAGGAGGATGAGGAGGAGGAGGAGGAGGAGGAGGAGGAGGAGGAGGAGGCGGCAGCGAACGTAAGGGGGAAGGAGAAGGAGAGGACAGGGAGGGAGCAGGGAGCGAGCCATGAGGGAGCCACGAGGGAGCCATGAAGGAACCATGAGGGAAACATGATGGGAGGGAGCCGTGAGGGAGCCATGAGGGAGCCATGAGGGAGCCACGGGGGAGCCATGTGGGAGCCATGAGGGAGCCACCAGGGAGCCATGAGGGGACCACGAGGGAGCCATGAGGGAGCCATTATGGAGACGTGAACCTGCCGTCACAGGTTTCCCGTCCGTTTCAAGTGTCATCGGGCAGGGAGCCTTCACAGGTTCCCTGTGCGGTTCCATGCGTCACTGGAAGGAAAGCCTTCACAGGCTTTCCGTTCAGTTCATGCTTTCTTTGTCACTTGAGGGGAAGCCTTCACAGGCTTCCCGCCCAGGTCATGCGTCCTTTGTCACTGGAGGGAAGCCTTCACAGGCTTCCCGTCCAGTCATGCGTCCTTTGTCAATGGAACGGATGATTTCACAGGCTTCCCGTTCGGTTTCATGCATTACTGGAGGGGAGGCTTTCACATGGTTCTGCCCATGTCATACGTCTTTTGTCACTGGAGGGGACGTCTTCGCGGTTTTCCCGTTCAGCTTATGCGTCCTTTATCACTGGAGGGGACGCCTTCACATGCGTGGTTTGCACCCCCCTGCCTTTTTTTTCACGGGGACGAATCTTCCCGACCACCCATATGTATATGTATATGTATGTGTATGTGTATGTGTATGTGTAGATGTATATGTATATGGTTATGTGTGTATGGGTGTGCATGTAATTATGTATGTGTGAATGTATGTATGTACGCATGCATGTATGTACGTGTGTACGTATGTATGTATGTATGTATGTATGTATGCATGCATGCATGCATGCATGCATGCATGTATGTATGTATGTATGTATGTATGTATGTATGTATGTATGTATGTATGTATGTATGTATGTATGTATATATGCATGTATGCACATATATATTTACACATGTATGTATGCATGCATGCATGTATGTATGTAGGTATGTATGTTTGCATGTCTGTATGTACGTATGTATGTATGTACGTATGTATGTATGCATGCATGCATGTATGTATGTATGTATGTATGTATGTATGTATGTAGGTATGTGTGTATGTATGTAGGTATGTATGTATGTTTGTATGTATGTATGTATGTGTGTATGTGTGTATGTATGTATGTATGTATGTATGTATGTATGTATGTATGTGTGTGTATGTATGTATGTATGTATGCATGCATGCATGCATGCATGCATGCATGTATGTATGTATGTATGTATGTATGTATCTAGGTATGGATGTACGTATGTATGATAATCGCATGGTGCGGTGTATTTGCGTGGCGGACACTTGTCTGCATCACATCCTGCGCGAGTTTTTGCACTCATGCGGTGCACGGGTGCGTCTGTTGCGCGAACCGCGGCCTTCGAGGCTCCAGTCCATACGCTATCCGACGTGTCTTGGAGCCATGCACAGCAGAGAGCGCGCGATTACAGCTTGATAAAGTTCACCCACATCCAAAGTGAGGTTCTTGTTCGCTCTAGACACCCCGCGCAGGAACAAGAGAACACACCCTCTCCTCTTCTCTAATCGCACACTCATTCACTCAATGACTCGCGCACATCATCACTCGCACTCACTCGTTCGCCCACTCACTCATCCACTCACACATTCACGCACACACACACCCACTCACCCACTCACTCACCCACACACACACACTCATCATCATCACTCACGCACTCATCCACTCATTGACCCACCTAACCACCCACTCACTCACTCACTCACACTCTCATCCTCATCGTCATCATCATCGTCACCACAGTCATCATCATCATCATCATCATCATCATCATCATCATCATCATCATCATCAGCATCATCATCATCATCATCATCATCATCATCTTGACTCATTCACTCACTCATCTCAGTCGGGAGCGTCGTCTGTGAGTGATTTGCGAGGAAATCTTAGGCGGGAGCCCACTCTTTCTGGGGCCCGCCGCTCATGTGAGTAATCCGAGCGGGTCATCGGAATATTGTATTTGTCGTCACGTTTGGCTTTTTCAAGCTTGAGTATGGCAGAAATCTCAGGCGGGAGCCTCGCCTGTGAATGAATGGAGAGGAAGTCTCATGCGGGAGCCCCCTCCCTATGTGGCCCGCAGATCATGTTACTAATCCGAGCGGATCATCGGAACCTTGCAAGGGTCGTCCTTTTTGGGATCCTGCAGCCTGAATATGGGGGAAGTATCAGGCGGGAGCTTCGTCTGTGAGTGAACGGCGAGGAAGTCTCAGGCGGGAGCCCCCAGCCTATGGGGCCCGCAGGTCATGTGATTAATTCCCCATATCCTAAGATGGGGTTCTTGTTATTACTTGGACGCCCCCTACTCCTCCTTCTCCTCCCGCCTCCTCTTTTCTCCTCCCCTCCTGTCGGACTTACTCATACTCACACTTGCTCATACTCAGACTTACTCATACTACTCACACCCAGACGTACTCATACACAGACTCACTCATACCCAGACTTACTCATACACAGTATTAGTCATACTCAGACTTACTCATACCCAGACGTACACATACACAGACTTTCTCATACACAGACCTACTCATACCCAGACTTACTCATACACAGACTTACTCATACACAGACTTACTCATACTCAGGCATACTCATATTCAGACCTACTCATACTCAGACTTACTCAACACACATCAGATTTGGAGGATGTCTCAAGCGGGGCGCTGGTTTCAGCACCCCTAAGGGGAGCCGCCAGGGGTGGTTGCACGGGCTCGTTCGCGGCCATTTTGTGGGGATGTCTCAGGCGGTTTGCTTGTTTCTGGGCTCAACATCCTTCGCTTGGAGAGCAGATTGTGAGGATGTCTCAGGCGGGGCGCTGGTTTCAGCACCCCTAAGGGGAGCCGCCAGGGGTGGTTGCACGGGCTCGTTCGCGGCCATTTTGTGGGGATGTCTCAGGCGGTTTGCTTGTTTCTGGGCTCAACATCCTTCGCTTTCGGAGCAGATTTGGAGGATGTCTCGAGCGAGGCGCTCATTTTCACCCCCCAGGTGGGCCAGATTTTGAGGATGTCTCGATCGGTTTGCTTGTTTTGGTGGCCAGGCTCGTGGCCCTAAGGGGAGCCGCCAGGGGTGGTTGCACGGGCTCGTTCGCGGCCATTTTGTGGGGATGTCTCAGGCGGTTTGCTTGTTTCTGGGCTCAACATCCTTCGCTTTCGGAGCAGATTTGGAGGATGTCTCGAGCGAGGCGCTCATTTTCACCCCCCAGGTGGGCCAGATTTTGAGGATGTCTCGATCGGTTTGCTTGTTTTGGTGGCCAGGCTCGTGGGCGCAGATTCTTCCCAGGATGCCACAGGAGGCTCCAACAGGCTCCAGGAGGCCCCAGGAGACCACATGAGGTCCCAGGAGGCATCAGGAGGCCACAGAAAGACTCAAGAGGCCACAGGATGTCCCAAGAGGCTCCAGGAGGCCCCAGGAAGCTCCAGAAGGCCTCAGGAAACCACAGGAGGCCCCAGGAGGCAACAGGAAGCGCCAGGAGGCCTCGGAAGGCAACAGGAGGCCCCGAGAGGCCCCAGGAGCAGGAGGCCTCAGAAGGCAACAGGAGTGGCTCCAATCCCATGTGTTTTACGTATGCTCCTATCGGTTGGGCCTCACCTGGAGCACGATTCTTTGATGTTCTACGTATGTTTATATATATGGTCCTTCTCCTGTGTACTCAATCCTGAATGTTTTACTCATGTTCCTATATATTGGGCCTCTCCTGGGGCACGAGTCGTTGGTGTTTTACGCGTGTTCCTATATATTGCCCTTCTCCTGTGGCTCTAATCCCCTTCCGTAGCCATTTTGGCTCAAGCCGTTCTCAGTCTTGCCTCGGCCGCGCCCGCCTCGCGCTCTGCAGCTGAGACTCGCTTGGGGAGATGGCTACGGTCGGCTGCCATGCCGCCCCCGAGGCGGCGGAGCAGCTCCGCGGCATGGAGGCCCTCTCGCTGTGGCCCGCGCGGCGTGCGCGGCGGGCCGCGGCGAGGCAAGCGGCAGACGGGAGGCTGGCGGCTGCCTTTGCGCGCATCGTGGAGCTGGAGGGCGAGCTACGGTGTGCGCGGGCGGCGGCCGCGGCTCCCGCGGTTCCTGCAGCTGCCGACTTCGAGGCCCGCGTCCTGCACGAGGTCGAGCTGCGGCTGCGCTTAATGGCGCCGTGCATCAGCCACGGGGTCAGGGCCGCAATGCACGAGGAGGAGCAGGGGTGTGAGGAGAGCCGAGGGCCCCCCCCTCCTGCTCCCAGCTCGCTGGACGTCGGCAGGCGTAACACGGCGGCCCACCGCTTTCGAGTGCAGGCTGCCGACATCGCCAAGATGGGCCAGCAGGAGCTCAACGCGGTGCAGCGCGAGGCGCGCAGGGCTGGCCCCCGCAGGTCTGCTCGGCGTACGCGGCGCGACCGCCCAGGAGGACAGCTACGGCAAGGGCGCGGCGCTGCTGGCCGCGGACGTGCTGATCTTCCTCCTCGCACGGCTGGTGCTGCCCTTCTTCACCGCCGTGTGCCTGCCCAGCGCTCGGCGTCCGAGAGAGTGTCGACGGGCTGGGGCGTGGCCCGCAGGCGCGGGCGCAGCCTTCCCGCTGGCGCTCGCTTCGCGCTTGCTGAGCGCGTGTGCAGTGCTAGCCAGCCTCCCGTGGCCCCCATTGGTGTCTGGGGCGCTGTGGTGGCAAGCTGGCTTCGAGGATGCGGAGGCTAGCGTTGCGGTGGCGCACGAGGACTGCGACGTCGGCGGCTCGGCGGGCATCGACGCTCCTGCTCCTCTGCCTGCTGCGTTTGGTGGTCTTCTTCATCCTCTTCCTGTTCTTCTTCCTGGTCCTGGCGAGGCGTGCGGCACGGCGTGCACTTCTTCTCCTCCTGTCGGCGCGGACCCCAGTATCGTCTCGGACTACCTGATGGCCAACGAAGCTGCCCTCCTCTGCGGGTGCAGCGCGGCTGCCACCAGCGGCACGGACGTCGAGCGGGACGCGCAGGAGGACGGCGGACGAGTATAGGGACAGGACCGCGCTCCCAGCCCATCTTCGACTTCTCCTCGCCCCGGCGGATTCTACGGCGTCGCGCAGGAGCTCGGCGAGGATGGAGGGGGTGCCGACGGCGTGGGCGGCTTCGGCAGCGTGGACGGCGCCTCGGCCACGGCTGCTCCTGCGCGCGGGCCCGTGCGGCTCTTCGCGCTACGCCGCCACGTCTACGCGGCGACCGTGGCCCTCACGGTCGACCGCGACATCCGGCGACCGGGCTGGCAGTGCGACGGCTGCGACGTCGACCCTCCGGCGCTGTCGGCTTCTGAGGCTGCCGCTGGCCGAGAGCGGCTCCGCTCCCAGTTCGGGCTTGGGCCCCCGTGGCGGGCTCGGGCGAGCAAGGAGCGGCGGCGGCGCCCTCCCGCCTGAGCGGGCCGCGCTGAGGGGCTCGGCATTCGGCCCTCAGATGTCGGCGCTTTGAGGTGGGGAGTGCCTTCGGTGGTCTGGGCCTTTTCAGGCTCGGCACGGGGTGGCTGGTGGCTCGCGTGGCCTCACCTGACGGCGCACACCCACGTGGCGTGGCGAGTGTGCGGCAACTTGGAGGCCGCTGTTTGCGGAGCCTCCTGGCCGCATTTTGCGGCTCTCGCCTTCTTGGCGGCAGGATCGGCTCGTGCTGCACGAGCTGCCTTGGTCATAAAAAAGCGGCTCTAATCCGCAATGTTTTATGTACGTCTGTTGCTATATATTGCGCCTCTCCTGGGGCACGAAACCTTCCTAGGAGGTCCCAGGAGGTCCCAAGAGGCTCCTGGAGACCCCAGGAAGCCCCAGTAGGTTTCAGGAGGCCCCAGGAGGCCCCAGGCTCA
Organism: Prorocentrum cordatum; assembly: GCA_963575745.1. Lineage (NCBI taxonomy): Eukaryota > Dinophyceae > Prorocentrales > Prorocentraceae > Prorocentrum > Prorocentrum cordatum. The sequence continues at coordinate 238,402 of CAUYUJ010015243.1, forward strand.
TGCACAGAGACGCGCTCGTACTACTGAGGCTCATTCACACTCCAATTCATTCGCAGTTAGATTGATGTCCAGACCGTCACAACTGAAGCCCGTTAATATTCGAAAGTTCTTGCGCCTAGACATTCACGGCGGACAGGTCCATGCGAGTAGATGCACATATGGGGAGCTCCACGCAGTGAATAATCCGAGTGGGTCATCGGAACCTTGTAACCGTCGTCATTTTTGGGAGATGGAGGAAATATCAAGTGGGAACTTCGTCGGTGAGTGAACTGCGAAGAAGTCTCAGGCGGGATCCTCCTCCTTATTGGGTCCGCAGATCATGTTATTAATCCGAGCGGGTCATCGGAACCCCGTAAGTGTCGTCACTTGTTGGCTCCTGGGGCCTGCATCTGGGGGAAGTGTCAGGCGGGAGCCTCGTCTGTGAGTGAATTGGGAGGATGTCTTAGGCAGGAACCCCCTCCCTATGTGGCCCGCAGATCATGTTACTAAGCCGAGCGGATCATCGGAACCTTGTAGCTGTCGTCACTTTTTGGCTCCTGAGGCCTGCATATTTCCGAAGTATGAGACGGGGGCCTCGTCTGTGAGTGAATTGCGAGGAAGTCTCAGGCGGGAGCCTCCTCCCTATGTGGCCCGCAGATCACGTTACTAATCCGAACGGGCCATCGGAACCTTGTAACTGTCGTCACTTTTGGGCTTCTGAGGCCTGCGCCTGGGGGAAGTGTCAGGCGGGGGCTTCTTCTGTGAGTGGATGAGTTGGTCGTCTGCAATTTTTGTTATTGTCGTGGGCCCGCATTTCCAGGATAGCGTAGGACACAAAGGCGATTGATGAGCTGACGACGACGACGAGACAGCGGCCTGGCGTAGGGGTAGCCTCGTGTGTCCAGGCCGGGGGTGGTACCCCATCCTCGGCCGAATCGGGGACAGGTGTAACCCTTTGTCTTTGGGCAGCCGGAGGTCACCCATCGGCGGCCGAATCGGGCGCAGGGGTAACCTCTTGTGTCCGGGCCAGGGGTGGTATGGTAACCTATCCTCGGCCGAATCGGGGACAGGGGCAGCCCCTTGTTTCCGAGCTGCCGGCGGTAACCCATCGGCGTCCGAATCGGGCGCAGGGGTAGCCTTTGCGTCCGGGCTGGGGGTGGTAACCCATCCTCGGCTGAATCGGGGGCAGGGGTAATCCCTTGTACCCGGGCCGCCAGTGGTAACCCATCGGCGAGGACGCGCAGCGGTGCGAGGAGAGCACGCCGGGCCAGCTCTATGGCCCCCGCTTCCTACTGCCGGGGATATGGCTGCAGGTGTACGGGGTCGGTGGCCTTGTTCATGGCCGAGGCTAGCTGTGGCCAGAATATACCCGTCGCCCCTTAATTCGTCAGTGCTCCCTGTAGCAGCAGCGCCCGAATTCTGGTTCAGATCATGGGCGGATGCTGGCAGCAATGGGGCTGGGAGGTCGTGCCCACCCAAAGGTCGGGGCTCGCGCAACGGGGGTCAGCACTCACGGGGGTCAGCCACCCGCCTTCCTGGCTAATCCTGGCTTGGGAGCCGCGTAGGGCCGACTCCCCCTCTCTTCCCTCCGCTGGCCTGGGCTCGGGAGCTACTAAGCGGTTGGCCAGACTTCTCGACGCGGCCCCTGGCCGACCCGGGTTTGTGCTGATCCGGGTTCGCCGGCATGGCCTGGGTCAGCGGGGACTATGCGGAGGTTCTGGTGTGCTGGGCCCTTTGACCAGAATCCAGCCCCATCCAATTATTGAGCGGGGTTTGGTCATCGCCCCCCGTCGTTAGGAGGCCACGTGCGAATATTACCCCGCCACCCAGCGATTCTACGGGGGGAGGTGGGGTTCACTTCGTTCGGGCGGTCCAAAACGAAGTGAACCCCACTTCCCCCCTTCGAAATCGTGGGGTGGTGGGGTAAGGTTCGCATGTGGCCTCCTAGTCGTCGTCGTTATCGTCGACCGTCGTTGTCTTTTTCTTGCTCTTTTGGAAATGTCTCAACCCCGACTTCCGCAAGTCAGCAGCGAAGTTCGACGAGACCGCGCGAGAAGGCTCGTTCATGGGATGCCATCTCCCTTCTGGCGGTCGCTGGTCTGGCGACGAGTTCGTCTTCGACGCGGCCGCGTGCGCCAGACATCCTGATGAAGAACATTGCCGTGTGCGTCGCGTCAAGGACATCGCGATCCCGGACGGGGAACGCATTTTCCCCGTCAAAGAAGGCATGCTCCGACACCGCAACCCAGAAACACATGAGTTGATATGTTGTCACGCGCCCCGCCCGCTGGGGGAACCGGTCAAAGGCGACCCAGCACTCCACTGCGCAGCTGGATTGGACGATCCCAGCACCATGAAGCTTCCCGAGCCAGACCCTCCCGAAGCTTCCGGCCCAGGAGCACGGCCTCCCGAACCAGTCTTTCCCGAAACGCCGTGCCTGCAGCTCCTGCCCCCGAGCCCGACTACGGGGAGCAACGTGGTGAGGCTATCTCACGACACATCCGCAAACCTCGCACACAGTTTTTTCGCCCCACCGACGATGCGATCGGGGTCCCAGACCCAGTGGACAAACTCGATGTCATCCGCAACTTCGAGACCGCATTTACTTCTGAGGGAGGGGGATATTCCCGCGATGTGTGGGATAGAAATGAAAATGGCCGCTGCCATCTCAGCGAACCTTGGATCGAGCTTGTTCGCTTCTACGCGTGGCCCGAAATCGCGCCAGGTGGCAATGTGAAGACTCATGGTCGCCATGCCCGCGTCCAGACCGCATCCCGACCAGAACATGTCATGCCTGGCCACTGGAACGCTGCGCCCAAGAAAGAGCGACAAGCCGAAACAGAGTTCGCCAAGGGCGTTCTCCGAACACGGGAGACGCGTCGTAACTCCGCTCTTCGCGTCTGGACTCGAACCGGCAAGCACGCCCATCGCTTCCGAACCGACAGTCGAGACGGCCCCGCACGGAATTTCGTGGAACTTTAACGACGCATAATTTGCGAACTACGCAAGAGCGCCGTCGTCAAAAACGAAAATGTTAAGGGCGTCGCCGACAACAGCAGTGTTCGCGCCTCCCTTCCTGACGGGCCGCGTGACATCATCGCCGCGTTTCGCTGCCGCCCACAGTCGGGGGCAATTCCCGCGAGTGTTGCACTTTCGTAAACGCTGTCGGACAACAACGGAACAGCACTTGTGATGCCACGTGCACTTGATTATCGTCAGGAACGCAGGAGCGAGCTGGACTCGACTCACTGGGAACGGCCCTGTCTCGTCCCCCGCAACCTTGCCGAGAATGAAGTAGCGCTTTAACCGCGAGCACAATGCGCACTTCGCAAATGATATGAACGATTGAAAAAGAAGTAAACATGGGTGCTCGATGCTGCTATAGAACGCGACGACGTCACCCGAAACACACACATGGATGCCAAGAAGGTTCACTTCGCCAACATATTATATGTTTCTTCTGTTAAGCGCGCTCAGTTACGCCCGGAACTTCAGATTTGCAGGGGCCGCGTTGTAGTCGAGGGGGACAATTTGGGATATGAGAGCGGCCTGGCCGCTGCGTTCGCCGACGCTGCGCCCAGCGCCTCGCACGCTGAGGCCTCGAAGCTATGCGACGCCGCTGCGCTGCTGCCAGGCGGCGGCGGCGAGCGAAGTGATGCGCCCGGGGCATGCGCGTAGGCCTTGCTCTATAGTGGCGGTCGAATCGACCCCGATGACGCGTGGGTTGCTTTGCCCGAGTGGCGGCAGCCTGCTTCTTGGGCCAAATATAAGAACCCCGCTCGTCGACTACGCATCGCTCTATATGGCCACCCATTGGCGAGTGCATTCTGGGAGCGCCATTCTCGCACTTTCCTAGAGCCAGTGGGATCCCGACTCATCACTGGACAGGAACACGTCTGCAATCATGACAAGTTTAATAGCGTTGCATCTGCGTGCGCCGATGACTATAAGATGGCAGGTCCCACGACCAACCTCGCATCGGGATGGGGTTTGATGCGACGCAGCGGGCTCGAGATTGACCCGCGTGCCCCGCGCGTCCACTACTCGAGATGCGGTCAAGATAATGTAAAGTGCCACGCGGTCAAGATACCTGCGTCTCCGCCATTTGCACGTTCACGATTCGACCCATGTTGCCAGAGCGCGACACCAAACAGTGCACATCGGCATCGCACGTTCGTTGGCTTCGACATGACATGCATGGCTTCACCGACCAGTGCATCACTCGCTACCTCGAATGCGCGTCCAAGCTACCTGGCATGCCAGGTTCGCGGAAACGGAGATCATCGCCGAAGCCTCCGATCTTTTGTGCCGGTTGACAAACCCGCATCCAGATCTCACGCGCCGGTGGGGGGCCCAGGGACGACGCCGCGCGCGTCACATATGGCGATCCCCCGCGCGCGGGCGCCCCCGGCATCGAGGATGCGTCCTTCTCGGAACGGGATTGCAATGATAAAGGCGTGCTCGGGCCTGGCGAAGCGGGCGTCCTGATGGAGATCCCGCGCCCGGCACGCCGTTGCAGGTTTGACCTCGCGCGCATTGTTTGCATGCTGGCGCGGGAGATCTCTGCGTGGAATTTCGCATGTGCTAAGCGTTTGCATCGACTGGTCCGTTACTTGATGTTCACGCGCACGCGCTGTCTTCATGGGTGGATTCCTCTCAGATCAGATCAGATCTCCATCGTGCTCTTCGCCGACGCCTCCTTCGTAGATTGCGTCAACAGTTGAGAGTCGACCGCCGGTGTCTTCGTGGCGTTGGTGGGCCCCAACGCGTTCTTCCCGCTCAATGCTGTGTGCAAGTCGCAAGCCGTGGTATCCCAGTCGTCCACAGAGTCCGACATCGCGGCCCTTGACGCGGCTCAGCTGCGGCCCGCGACCCAACCCGCGGGAAGGGCACCATCGCGCCCATGGCCGCCAAGATGAAGCGACGCAAAACGCCTCCACGGAGGGCCCCACGCGAGAGCATCTGCCCTCGGCACCAGGACTTCGACGCGAGCTGCACCATCATCACCAACGCCATCATCCAACATCGCGCACGATGACCTTGCACTTCGTGCCCCGCGCCCTCTCTCCACGCCGGCACCGCCGCCGATGGTGCGCCAAATGGTCGCCGAGGATGCCGGGCAGTTCTTGCGATAGCCCGGCGAGGACGAACGCCCGCACATCGTCATCTTCATCGCGCTTATCGCTTTAACTTGGACTGGATTACAGGAGACGTGTCAGCAGGAACAGACGCAGCTCAAATATGAAGGTGCTAAAGAACAGGTTGCTGACCTGATGACTAAACATGAATATGAAGGCCCACCTTTGACACGACATATTTGAGCTATCACTCATCTCCACTGTTCCCCCCTCGAAGACAGAGAAGACGTCGGAGACCGCCGAGACCGCCAGCGTCGCCGCTACTGACCCCGGCGTTGCTCTTCTTGCGTCTTCCATTCGCACGCGTGCGCACGTTGCCAGATGCGCCTATGCCCGAACCGTTCGGACTCAAGCGCGCGCTCTTTGACCCCGTCCAAGCGGCAGGAGCGAACCCCGCCGACCTCGGACCATGATTGCCAGCCCCTCGATCGAGCTGCGCGGCGCGCAGATCGGAGGTGACACCAACGCTGGCGCCGATGGCAATATCCGCGCGGGCTCTGCATTCCTTCCACAGCGGCGCGCCGTCGCTCACCGGAGGATTACCATATGCATTCTCTCCTCCATCGCGAGCGGCGCCCCGATGGAAGCGGGCAGTGCACGCTCCGTTCCAGCGAACAGGGCCTCGTCGCCACCGCCGATCATGCGGTGCATGGGGCTTCTGAAATCCTGGGCGGCAGTCGTAATCCGACCCCATTTCCGCCTACGGCGACGCCGTGGCTTCCTTTCATGTCCGTATGGCTCTCCTTTCGCAGGGCTCAATCTGAAGGACTCCGCCATCGCGAACGCCCTTGAGCAATATTCCGAGTTCGTTTTCCACAGCGCGCGCCCTCGCTCGGCGCAGAAATGGCAGAGTGTCTTCCGATTTAAGTATTCAATACTATGGGTAGCAGCATGTGGGAGATTTTTCGGATGCCGCGGGATAATATTGGCAATGCCGTCATTGGAAAATTGTTGTGGTAGACCACGGCAAAAGACGAGGCATGCGACGCCGACAATCCCATGCCGCCACTTCTACCACAGCATGGATTCATGTCGGCCAACTTCCCCGATCTATCTCGAGACAACGCGAAGTTGCCCTCGCAGCCGCCTACTGCGCCACGTTCATCCGATCGGGCCACATCGGTAAGATTGTCGAGGCACTGCAGAAGACCTGCTGCGGCGTCTTCCACAACCTGACAGACGCCCGCAAGTATGAAACGACAACATCCTCATGGGTGACTTCGCGTGGAGGCACCGGTGGGCCCGAGTCCCTGCCAGCGCCGGCGGCGACGCCCGCAGCTGACGGCGCGCTTGCCCCGGCGAAAAACGTTGCGCACTTTTGACCCAAGTTGGCAGCCATGGGTGCCCAGCGTGCGCCGCCCCAGTGACGTGCCTCCAGGCAGCGACGCTGCCAGTTCTGGATGAGACTACACTTTCAAGGATTATCCGACCGCCCCTCCACCGAGATGGTCGGCGTTTGCGTCTGGTCGTTGCCTCGAGACGATGCTCGGCGACAATGGTTGGGCTACTCTGCTACAGAAGGACTTCGGACTCACGGCCGCGCGTGCTCTTGGACCAGGCGGGCGCGCCTTCGAGAGGGTGAATTTACACAGCGACTCCAGTTGCATCATGCAGAGTAAAAGCGGCAAAAGCAAAGAGACAACGCCACGCCAGGGCGCCGACGACCTGAACGATCCACGACTCCGCAAACATATTGCGGATGCATTCAACCCTGCGCTGGTTTCTTTCATCTGCCCTTGAATGCATGAGTTCTACTGCCAGTGGGGTGTAACGCTTGAGGATTTCAGTATCTGAAAGCGCGATGATATACCGTTGTGGGCCATGCAGGAGACTGACCCAGACCTGTCGGCTTGTGCACGACTGTCCCGTCGGTTGCAGCTTACCCTTGTTGCTTGAAGCCGGTGGAAACACCTGCATGTTTGACCCGCCCGTTGCGCGACAGAGGCTCCACGCAGAAATGCGCCGCAAAGTCGATGGCATCACGGCTGCCGCGGACCCTCGCAATGCAGGACATAAGGGAATAATCGACATGCTACCCCAGACCAGAACGCATCTCGTGGCTGGACACTGCGACGGTTATCGCGAACAGAACGAAGTCATATGGAACTATTGGGTGGACATTTTTCTTGCTTGTGTCAAACATAAGCACTGCCAGCTCGGTCTCAGTGCCTTTCTGGTGGAGCGCCAATGACATTGCTTGGGATGGCAAACGCACGGACCTACGTCCACATCGTGCCCGTGGAGGCTTATCCCCCCGCCTACCACGAACAGTTCATCCTTGCGCGCCAAGGCGTGGTCTCGTGCCAGCATGTCAAAGTGGACATCTCGCGTTGCGTTGATGTGATGAACTACTTCCGCTGCCCCGTTGTCATGGGCCCTGGCAAGGCTACGCATTGGGGCCTCGGTGACACGTTCGACGTCCTTACCAAGGAGATCACTTCCATGTTCACTGGCAGAGGTATTGCCGCCCTACCCGTCCAACAATGGATTGAGACGTAGGATCGCCCACGCGCCAACGCTTGGCACGCCGCCAAGAACGAGCGCGCATTCGCGCGGCTGACGTTGCAGTTCATGCGTGGTGCTACGGTACGCAATATGAGCGCAGTTCCTTTGTCCTTGGCGACCCAACCATTCCCTTTTCGCATCCCCTGATTAAACCCGTCACGGACTACTGGGGGCACAAACAGGCTCTCGAATTGCGCCGCGCTCTTCAAATGCGCCTGGAGCAATCCATGCAGCATCAGCGTCGGTATGGTCTCAGTGCATTGCAGGCGCCGGCACTTGGTGACCATGCGATAGTTTCGTGGGTGAATAATTCCTCGTGGCCCCATGCAGTCTGCGGCTACTTGGGTGGCTGGGCTAAGTGGGTTGGTTGGGCTGGCTGGTTTCGTCTCGTGCTAGCCTGATCGCGAGTATGTGTGGTATTAGTACTAATATTCAACTACCATCGCTACTACTACTAGTACGAATACTACTACTACTACTACTACTACTACTATTACTACTACCTCTTTACTACTACTACCACTACCACTACTACTACTACTACTACTACTACTACTACTACTATTACTACTACTACTACTACTACTACTACTACTACTCCTACTACTACTACTACGACGACGATCACTGTTATTATGGCAACTACTACCCTTATTAATACTACTACTTCTATTACTACTACTACTACTACTACTATTACTACTACTTCTACTTCTACTATTCACACCCATATGTATGTATTGCTGCTCCTGTTTCTACCACTACAACTACGTTTATTACTTATTATACTACTTCCCCTACTATTACTACGATTGCTACTGATACTTGTATGAGCACAACTACTACTACTACTGTCGCTACTACAATATATTACTAGTACTAGTACCACTACCACCACTACTACTACTACTACCACTACTACTACTACTACTACTACTACCACTACTACTACTACTACTACTACTACTAGTACTACTACTACTACTACTACTGCTACTACTACTACTACTACTACTACTACCACTAGTGCTACTCCTACTACGAATACAACTACCACAGCTATTTTTATTACTGCTGCTACAACTACTACTACTGCATCGACGACTGTTGGTATTGACGTTGCTACTGCTGCTGCTACTACTAGTCCAAATTTTCCTACGACTACTACGACCACTACCACCGCGACGACGACTACGACTACGCCCACCACCACTAGTAGTAGCAGCATTTCTACTGCTACTTCTATTCTTAGTACTACGACTACTATGAATTGCGACGACTACTATTACTAGTACGACTACTTTCGCTACTACTACTACTCCTGCTACAACTACTGCTGCAATTACCTCCACTACGACTACCACTACGACCACCAACATTTGCATACGATTGTTATTATTACCACGAATAGTAATACTCCGACTACTACGACTACTACTACTACTACTATTACTACTACTACTATTATTACTACTACTACTACTACTACTACTACTACTATTACTACTGCTACCACGGCGATTACTACATCAACAACTACTACTACTACTACTACTACTTCTACTACTACTAGTACAACAATTACGACGACGACGACGACTACTGCTACTATTACTACTACTACAACTACTATTCGTATGATTGCTACTGTTACTACTGGTATTATTTCTGCTGATACGACTCATTCCATTATTACTAGTTTCATCAGGACTACGGCGGCGACGACTACTACTACTAACGCTACTACGCTAATCACTAGGACTACGATTATTTCAACTACGGTTACCATGCCACAGTATCAATGTTACGGTTATCATCACTGATACCAGCACGATCATTTCTTTGATTAATTCAAGAATTATGCGATTACTACCACTACTACTACTACTACCGCTAGCACCACCGCTGCGACTACTATTACGACTACTACCACTACGATCACTAGTAAAGCTACTACTACTACTACTACTATTACTACTACTACGACTACGACGACGACTACTAACTACTATTACTACTACTACTGCTACTACTACTACTACCACTACTACTACTACTACTACTACTACTACTACTACTACTACTACTACTACTACTACTACTACTACTACTAAACTACTACTACTACTACTACTACTACTACTACTACTACTACTACTACTACTACTACTACTACTACTACTACTACTACTACTAGTACTTCTACTACTACTTCTACTACTACTACTACTACTACTACTACTACTACTACTACTACTACTACTACTACTACTACTACTACTACTACTACTATCTACTACTACTACTACTACTACTACTACTACTACTACTACTACTACTACTACTACTACTAGTACTACCACTACTACTACTACTACTACTACTACTACTACTACTACTACTACTACTACTTCTACTACTACTACTACTACTACTACTACTACTACTACTACTACTACTACTACTACTACTACTACTACTACTACTACTACTACTACTACTACTACTACTACTACTAGTATTAGTAGTAGTAAGAATTATAATGCTGGGCCGAGTTGATATTCGTATCGCTAGTGTTATGAGTATTCGCATTCGTGTTCGCATCAGTACCAGCACTTGTTGTATAATAACAAATATTCTCCGTATGTTTATCATTCTCCCTAACAGAACTGATATTGCTACGTCTCCCAAGAATGCAGAAGGGCAAGGGAACTGAACATGAACCCGCCTGCGATCGGGCGCCGGGGTGGGACCAGCCCCGAGCATGGCCACAGTCAGAGAGGGGTGATCCAGAGCTCTCGGGTGCGCGCGGCGGGCCTCGCCGGTGCTCACGAATGCGAAGGGTCTTCAGCTCGGGGGTCCCTGGCACGGTGGGGTGACCACACCGTGTGGGTGACCGCATGGCTTTGGGACTCGGGCGCTTGGGGCTTACAGAGGGTTGAAAACCGAGCGGTGACGGACCGTGCGGTGAGGTCTTCATGGGGATTTCGAGGTCACCGCACGGTCCGTTACCGCACCGTGTTGGGACCCCCAGGTAGCCTTTTGCCCCACGGGCAGGCACCAGGCGCAATCTCGGCGCGCTCACCCATCACACGGGGTGCCCACCAGCGCCCACGGGCGGGCACCAGGCGAAACCTCGGCGCACCCACCTAGCGGCACGAGGCGCCCAGAGGGGTCCGTAGCCTTCTGGCCCAAGGAGGCACGTGCGCAAGTGCGCCGGGGCCTGGAGCCGCCGTTCCGCGGCGCTGGCCGCCGCCGGCATGCTCCGCTCGGGCCCGCGTGCCATGTCCGTGGCGTGCCGGCGTTCGGCGGAGTGCAGCGCGGCGCTGAGGCCGCGGTGGGCGCAAGTTGCGCCCAGCAGGGCCCTGTGCGTGGGGCGCGCGGCGCTGAGACAGCAGGTGGTGGTGCCAGAGAGCCACGGCGGCAGCGGGCCGCAGGGCGCCGCTGCCTCTGCCAGAGACACGCCAGAGGAGCGCCCCTCGCAGGGGCTGTCGCCGGGAGTGCGGACATTCCTGCTGTGGGCAACGCTGGGCCTTGGCAGCGCCTTCGCATGGGACCAACTGTCCGGTGCGGAATGAGCGGCGGGCGCGGAAGCGAGCAGAGGCGGGAGAGAAGATGAGGATGATCACGCGGAGAAGGAGGAGGCCGAGCTGGAGGAGGAAGTGGAGGATAATGTGAGGAGGATCAAGACGGTGAAGAGGATGAAGAGGATGAAGAGGATGGTGGTGATGATGATTATTATTATGAAGAGGATGATGATGCTGATGCTGAGGCTGATGTTGATGATGATGCTGATGCTGATGATGCTGCTGCTGCTGCTGATGATGATGATGATGATGATGATGATGATGGTGCTGGTGGTGGTGGTGGTGATGATGATGATGATGATGGTGGTGGTGATGATGATGATGATGATGATGATGATGATCATCATCATCATCACCATCCACGAGTCTGAAGAGGTCGGGAGCTCACAGCGGTCCGAGTCATGTCCCTGTGGCCCTGCGTTGGCCATTTTCGGCCTCGTGCCTTAGGCACCCTCGCAAATTCGCCTGAGTGCCAAGAGGGCGTCCACCGCCTCGGCCGAAGCAAGCGGTAGCCCCGCCATCGTAGCAATCACGGCGACTCAGCTCAGACCTGACTGACTACACACAAAGCGCCAGCAGAGTCCGTCCGAGCTGGTACGCGGCGCGCAGCGCGCGCAGCCGCCAGTCGACAGCCTGCCCAAGAGGGGCAGGAGGGAGTGAACCCTGTCGTGTGCCGAGCCCGAGGTGGATGCGGCCTACGCCTCGGGGTCCCTCCACTCTCGGACAACACGCTAGGTAGGCGCCGCGCTCGCTGGACGAGAGGTCTCGAGACGCGACTGGCCCCAGCACAGGCGACAGCGACCCCAAGAGGGCCAGGAGGGAGTGACCACAGGCGTATGCCGAGCCCGGCAGGGTACAGCCGACTCCGCGGGTTCCCTCCACCCTCGAAGGCGACGCAGCTTGAAGCAGGCCTCAGCCTGGAGCAGTAGCGGAGCCCAAGAGGGGCAGGAGGGAACAAAAACCTGGCGTGTGCCGAGCCCCGACAGGGTACAGCCTACGCTTCGGGTTCCCTCCACCCTCGAAGGCGACGCAAGCCCAGGCCGGCCTGGCCTGGAAACCATCAGTTGAAGCGCAGCACTCGTCGGACAAGAGGTCCGGAGCCGCGGCTGCGTAATCTTGAAAGACTGGGGTGCTAGCGGCTGCAAGGACCATCCGCGAGGCTGCCGCCGCCTCCAGGAGTTCGCCCGCTGATAGGAAGTCGCCGTCGCTGCCATCACCATTGTCGGAGACGTTGTCGCCGTCGTCGCAGCGCTCGTCCGACACGGCATGGTGCAGCTCCTCCCTGAGCGTGTCGGGCTGGGACTCGCCCTCGATCTCGGGCCGAGCATCGGAGCCGAAACCGAAGCCCAGGTCATCTGGGGCCGAGGGGGCGGCATCGCCGCCCATCCCGAGGCGGTCCACGGCACCGAGAGCCTGGTTGTGCTCTTCGGGTGCCTCCTCGAGCTCATCGTCGGCGCGGACGTGCACTTCGGGCGCCTCCACGAGCTCCAAGTCGGCTCGTGCCGCCACGTCGTCACCGACCATTGCCTCGCCGCCGATGACGCTGGGCATATCGCCTCCGATGCCGCCGCCTAGCTGCCGCCCATGACGTTGGCCTGCGCCGCCGTCTTCTCGTCCGACGGGTGCTGGAGGACGCCTTCGCCACCGAGGGGTGTCAACCAGCGCAGCCCTTGGCCGTCGTAGGACACCGCGGCCGCCTCTGGGAGCGAGGGCAGCCAGCCCAGGCGGGGGTCTGCAGCGGACCGCGAAAGCTGCGGACGCGCGCGCGAATCCGCCTGCAGGGGCCAGTAGTTCGTGCCACGCGGCGTTCCGCCGCCGCCGCATTGCGCCTGGGACGCGGCATCCCGTGGCGGCTAGGCGCAAGGCGGGGCGCGCAGCAGCCTCCGGGTCCTGCCAGGAACCTGAGCCGCCGCTGGCCGCCTTGCCGACCGCCGACTCGGCCGCGAGGAGGCGCCGTGCCCGCTCCCGTCGGCGAGCTGCCGAGGTGCCTACCTCGGCCTCCTCCTTCCTTGCGCAGCGCACTGCTCCGCTTGATGGGCCGCCCCGCCACGCCCGCGTGCAGTCCTTCGTCGGCATTGTCTCCCAATCGCGCGCCGCCCACCGCTGCGCGTTGGCACCTGCAAAAGCCAACATGACTTGAGAAACAGCTTGAGCCAAAATGGCTACAGATGATGACGATGATGGTGATGGTGATGATGATGAGGATGATGATGACGATGATGATGACGATGATGATAATGATGATGATGATTATGATGATGGTGATACTGCTGGTGATGATGAGGATGATGCTGATGATGAAAGATGATGGTGGTCATGATGATGATGATGAAGATGATGAGGATGCTGATGACGCTGATGATGATGATGATGATGATGGCGTTGGTGATGATGATAATGGTGATGAGGATGGTGATGATGATGATGATGATGTTGATGATGGTGATGACGATGACCAAGATGATGATATTGATGATTCTGATGATTATGCTGATGATGCTGATGGTGATGATGACGAGTGCAATGATGGTGATGATGATGATGATGATGACGATGACGGTGGTGAGGATGATGATGTTGATGACGATGATGATGGTGATGATGATGATGATGATGATGGTGAGGAGGATTACCAGGATGCGGATTATGATGATTACGACGATGATTATGGTGATGATGGTGGTAATGATTATGGTGATGATGATGATGATGATGATGATGATGATGATGATGATGATGATGATGATGATGATGATGATGATGATGATGATAATGATAAGGATGGCGGTACTGATGTTGATGATGATGTTGATAATGATGATGATGGTGATGATGATGATGATGTTGATGATGGTGATGATGATGATGATGATGATGATGATGATGATGATGATGATGATGATGAGGAGGACAGGAGGAGGAGGAGGAGGAGGAGGGAGGAGGAGGAGGAGGAAGAGGAGGGAGGAGGAGGAGGAGGAGGAGGAGGAGGAGGAGGAGGAGGGGGAAGAGGAAGGAAGAGAAGGAGGAGGCATGAGGATGAGGTATGAGGATCAGGCGCCGACGACGATGATGAGGAGGAGGGCCATTGGGAGGCCGCTGCCCTTTGCAACTGTCGCGCGAAGAACGGGCAGTACTGAGGGCGGGGGCCAAAAGTTGAACGCCGTTGGCGACCCAGAATCGGTCGATGGTGAACGATCCGGCGATTCTGGAATTGCCGATCGTTCAAAACGACCCCCGCGGTGTCAGGAACCACCGCCAGTGTGGACAAGACGCGAACCTGCCGTACAGGACTCGGCCCTCGGCGCTGGTTCCGCTTCAGCCTGTTGCCTCACGGCTAGCAATCGGCCTGACCACTGCTGTTCTTACAGGCACCACCGCTCTGAATTCGTGCAGGCAGGCCCCAAACGACCATACCTAAACGACCATGCCCAGAACTTCCAGAACGACCACTCTTAACTCGTTTAGGCATGCTCAGAACCAGGATGCGAACGTACAATTCTTACGCACGCCCACCGACCCCACACGCCCGCCTTGCGCACGCAGGCCGAATTTGGGCTCCCAGAGTTTTTCATCATCAGAGGGAGCCCAAGCTCAGCCTCCGGCGTGCCCGGCGGTGGTTCCGGAGCGAGTCTCCCCGTTCTTCGAAGAAGGGAGTTGCATAGTGTATGTGTGCGCAGCTTTTCGGAGTGGCTCGCTCACGACGGCGCGACGTGTGGATGCCCGCGGCGTGTTTCCCGTGGAGGCTGAACGGGCAGTCCATCGGAATGTAACATGCTGACAAATAAGCGGCGCAAGTTTCTATCCGTCGGAGTTGCACGGCAGCCCTTCCTGACAGAAGTTTTCGCAGGTCCGTGCGGACCTCCGAAAGCTTCTGTGCTCATGCAGCTCTTCTTTCTAGCGCCTGCCGCCTAGGCGTCAGGTCAGCCCTGAGTTTTGCTGCCTTTTCCTCGTCTACTCGCGCAGGGTGGAGGATGGGGGTAGGGGGGAGACGGATGAGGCGACGAGGAGGAATACCAAGAGGAGGGATGGTTCCTCCTGGAGGGGTGATGATAAGGATGATGATGGTGATAGTCACGATGATGGTGATGATGCTGATGATGACGGTGATGCTACTGTTTATGATATTGACGATACTGATGATGATGGTGATGATGATGGTGATGATGATGAGGATGAGGATGAGGGTGATGGTGAGGATGATTATGATGATGACGACGATGCTGTTGCTGCTGATGATGATGACGCGGATGGTACTGATTATGATGATGATGATGTTGATGATGATGGTGATGATGGTGATGATGATGATGATGATGATGATGATGACGATGACAGGGATGATGATGTTGCTGATGGTGATGATGAATATGATGCTGATGATGGGAATTATGTCGATGAAGAGGTTGATGATGATGATAATGACAATGACGGTGATGATGGTGACTATACTGGATATGATGTTGACTATGATGGTGATGACGATGCTGATGATGATGATGATGCTGACTCTGATTATGATGCTGACGATGATGATGCTGGTGAGGATGAGGATGAGGATGCTGATTTTGATGCTGATGCTGATGCTGATGATGATGACGATGACGAGGATGCGGATGAGTATGAGGTTAACGATGATGAGGATGAGGATGAGGATCCGGATGGTTATGATGATGCTGATCATGAGGATGATGCTGATCATGTTGTTTTTGACGATGATAAGAAGATGATGATGATGATGATGATGATGATGATGATGATGAAGGTGATGATGATGATGATGATGATGATGATGATGATGATGATGATGACGACCGTGATGATGTTGCTACTGATGATGCTTATGATGATGATGGTGCTGACGATGATGCTGCTGATGATGCTGACGATGCTGATGATGGCGATGATGAGGATGATGAGGACGAGAAGAATGATGATAACGACAAGGATGAGGATGCTGATTATGATACTGATGCTGATGATTATGATGATGATGAACATGAATGATGAACATGATGATAGTGATGATGATTATGATGATGTTGTTGATGATCATGGGAATGATCATTACGAGGATGAGGATGAGGACGAGGATGATGATGATGATGATGTTGATCATCATCATCATCATCATCATGGCGAGGTTGAGGATGATGATGATGATGGTGTTGAGGACGAGGTGATATGATGATGCTGATGATGGTGATGATGATGTTGATGATGATGTTGATGCTGATGATGATGGTGATAGTGATGATGACGATCATGATGTCGACGATGCGGATGATGCTGATGCGGATTCTGACTATGATGATGATGATGATGATGATGGTGATGATGATGATGATGTTGATGT
>CAUYUJ010015243.1:259963-294963 GCA_963575745.1 Prorocentrum cordatum
CGTGGTGCTCTTCTACCGGCTCCTGGAGGCCTCTCGGTGATCAGTGTTGGCGTGTTTTGAGGATCAGACCGGGTATCATGGTCATGCGCATGCTGATACTCACACCTCCCCATTATTTTATTCCGCCTCTTTTTCCTCCTCCTCCTCTTCCTCCTTCCTTCACCCTCGTCCCTCTTCCTCCTCCTCCGCATCCTCACTCTTTTTCCCTCCTCCCTCTTTTTTCCATCCTCCCTCTTGCTCCTCCTCCTCCGCCTCCTCCTCCGCCTCGTCCTCCTCCCTCCTGCCCAATTTCCCAGTCCCCTCAGGAGGCGGACGTGCGGCCCAGGGTCCACGCGGACGAGCCCCCCAGCGCCGCCGAGCGGCGCTTCGCCGACGGGGGCGGCGCGGAATCGCGGCGGCGCGGCGGGTGGGGCGACGAGGCCCTGCCCCGGGGGCCGACATGTTGCGGGGGGCCGAGGATCGAAGGAGAGGAGGAGGAGGAACAGGAGGAGGAGGATCGGGAGGAGGAGGAGGGGGAGGAGGAGGAAAAGGAGGAGGAGGAGGAGGAGTCAGGAGGAGGAGGGGGAGGAGGAGTATGAGGAGGATGATGATGATGATGATGATGATGATGATGATGATGATGAGGAGGAGGAGGAGGAGGACGAGGAGGAGACGGAGGAGGAGGAGGAGGAGAACCCTAAGATCTGTGCGATGCCACTTTTTTGCACTTCGCTATTTCGCCCGGTTTAGGGCCCCAGGGCCATGGCAGATCGAATTGGTCCGGGGATATGTTGCAGCAAGATGGGGTCTAGGGTTCTGGGCGTGTTTTGTTCGCGATTCTGTTTGGTTTACGCATTGTCTAATCTCAGGGGAGGAGGAGGAGGAGGAGGAGGAGGAGGAGGAGGAGGAGGAGGAGGAGGAGGAGGAGGAGGAGGAGGAGGGAGGAGGGATGAGGAGGAGGAGGAGGAGGAGGAGGAGGAGGAGGAGGAGAAGCAGGAGGGGACTGTTAGGAGGAGGAGGAGGAGGAGGAGGAGGAGGAGGGAGGAGGGAGGAGGAGGAGGGAGGAGGAGGAATCGGAATCGATGATCGAAGATCGAGGATCGATGGCGAGGAGGCGCAGGCGTAGCAGGAGGACGAGGAGACGGACGGTTCACCGCACCTCCTCTTCACGAGACGTCGCGCCCCGCCGTTCGAGAGCTTCCTCTCGTCACCCTCTGCCTCTCGTTACCCTCTCTGTCGGCCCACGGCCCACGGCCTCGGCCACTTGGTGACGACACGGCCGACGGCGTCAGCGTCAGGAGGAGGGTCGAGGATCGACGATCGTGTAGGACCGAGGGTCGAGGGGGGATCGAGGATCGAGGCTCGAGGGCCGACGATCGGGGAGGATCGACGATCGGGGAGGATCGACCAAAAGCCTCTGATGTATGTGCAGGACGAGCCCACAGATAACAACAAGGTCAAAGCAATTGCAGCTGAAGTCGAAATCAATATTTTGGTCAAGCAGAGCGCTGGCTCACCCATCTCTTGAGAATACCGGTTTCGCGCCAAAATACTGCAATGACGAACGCATCGACGAAACGGTTGTCTTTCTCGGTGGAGGGCCCTGAGAGCCCGAAAGCCATGAGAGAAAAACCTCAGAACCCAACTCCCTCAGCAGGAGCCTTTCCGAAGGGAGACTGCTCTTCGCCCTGCAACATGAGTCGTTTTCTGACAGCCCAGGGGCCCGTGGACCCCGAGAGCCCGAACTGAAGCTCGAGGCCCGACTCCCTCAGGACCCGTCTGCTTCGTCGCACAAGTCACATAGCGGGGACCTCACAGCGGCGCTTCGCGGAGCGGGGGCCTCCTCGGCTCTCCGCGACCGTCGGCCCCGGATCAGCGCTGGGGGGGACCTCTGGTGGCGCTTCCTTCGCCGCCCCTGGCGCGTTGCGCGCGCCAGGGAGGCGGGGGTCCAGCACGCCGATCCAAGAAATCCGCGCGGAGCTCCAAAAGTACAGGTTTATGTGCTTGTTGGTTCCTCTGCGAATCGGGCCTTGGGTCTGTTTGTAGTTTTCGGGCTCCCGGTGCCCTCCACGGGCCCAGTGGTCGTCAGAAAACGGCTCAGGGTGCAGGGCGAAGAGCATTTTCCCGTTAAACGGTAGGAGGTTCTCACATGCCACTGACGTTTGCCGTTTCGGCATCGCGTGCGTTTGTCCCCATACGCACGTCAACCTGGGCGTCTTATATGCTGCTGGAGCTCGGACTCTAAGCGTCGACTAGGAGAAGAAGTTTCGCAGTTTCGCACGACACAGCGCAGCATGCAACACATAATTGTACAAGTTGGACGCCTGCCGGATGAATCGTGGGTGTCTCACATCAAGCGGGACACGCACATCAGTGAGGAGTTTGCCACCAGGTTCGAAGCAGTTGAGTGGATTGCGCTCTTCAGAGAGGGGAGACGGGCGCTGACCGACAAGTCCTCTGCTTGCGCAGAGCCGCTGGAGTGTGAGAGCGCTCAACTCGGCGCCGTGGCATAGGGTATTGGCTGCGAGAACGCCAGGCGGACAGCACAAACGCTGGACCGACGCTTGACAAAGATGTAATATTTCCTGCCACTGCCCCGCGCAAGGCCAGAGGTACAGGGGCGCTCCTGACATCTCCATCAGCTCTCTATCTCACTGTTTTTTTGTTTTTCTTTTGTTCTCTCTCTCTCTCTCTCCCTGTGGTCCAGGACCCGTTTTCCTCAAGACCCGTTTGCTCAATGCCAATCTGCGATATTATCGTCTCCGTCTTCGGCGATTTCGAACGTCGGGATGAGCTCAAGCAGCCGCGACTCGCCGAGAGCGTTCCCGGCGTGCTCGAAACGCATTAGACGGCCGCTGGAGACTTGAGCTATGGCCTGGAAGCCGCCCGACTTTTCGCCGAAGTGGTGCAATAGGTTTGCGTCGTGTCGGCCCCGCCGCCAGAGCTTCAAACATGGAGCGCCGCCGGCGACCCAGAATCGTTCGATTTTGAACGATCGAAAGGCCGATCGTTCAAGGCTCAACGATCCCAGCGGTGTTAGGAACCGACGCCGGGGTCGACGCGACACGAACCTGCCGTGCGCGGCTTTCGGGGGGCGCCCAGTGGGGGGCAGTCCCGGCCTCGCGGGCCGCTGATGTCGCAATTGCGTGCAGCGATCGGTGAGCACGCGCACCGAAGGCCGCTCTTGCCCGGGGTCACTCTTGCCAGTGGCGTCCTTGGCCCAAGGTGCCCGCAAGCTTTTCGCTTCACGAGAGCGTTTTGTATTGCTGGGTGATGGCGGGCGTTACCTGGGGGGGGGCGGTAACGTCAGGTTTTGCGCAGGCGCCGTCTTGGAATGCTTAGGAATAGCCAGAGACAGCTCGGAAGTCGACACAAATAGTGATTTTACCTGCGGGGATGGGTTATGGCCGGGGCTGGTAACGGCTGCTATCGATAGAAAGAAAAATGCTCTCAATTTTGGAGCCCTTGGCTCCGAAACTCAGCTCTAGTGAGGCTGGCCGCCGAGAGCGCACAGTGCCATTTGGAATCAACTAGCGAATTTAATGGGTTATGATGAGGATAGATCGCTCCATAAATGCCATAACGCTTTCAGGACGTTCCAGAGCGTTCTAAAACGCCCGCGTTGCCCGATACTAGATTCTTCAGACCTGCCGGCTCATAGATTATCGAATTATCCTCATCAGAGCTTGCATAACCTTCGCTTCATCTTACTCGAGGCCGCGCGTCGCCACCGCAGAGATAGCCGATAATGCTTCCGTACTCATGTAGCCCAAATCAGTCCTCCAAGCTCGTGGCCAACGCCGCCGTCCGCTGTTGGTCATCCGCGGACGGGCCCAAGAGCAGAGTGCTCTGCTCTCTCGCAGTGTTTTTGACCTCTTCCTCCTTGACGTCGGCAGCCCTGTCACAGAAAGGGATAGCCTGGCGCTTGGAGAACTGCCTGGGAAGATGTGTTGCTGAGGTCAGCATATCCAGCAGGACGAGAGGGAGAAGACTGTGAAGCTCCTCCCGTCGTGGACCTTTTCAGCCGGGATTTCACGCTTCACGCATCTTGGTTGGATGGTGTCGCCGAAGAACGTAGAGGGATTATGTTTGCCGAAGCCAGCATCCGCAGCAACACAACAGGGAGGGCAATGTGAAACCCCTCCGCCCGCCTGGGCCCTCTCGGCTCGGGGCTTGCAGCCGTAAGGGTAATCTGCTTGCCGAGGCCAGCATCCGCAGCAGAACAAGAGGGAGAGGACTGTGAAGTTCCTTCCCTTGCCTTGGTCCTCTTGGTCAGGGGCACGCAGCTGTAGAGGTAATACAATCCGTGCTCGCCCGCGAAAGGCGCCGCCCGCGAGGCAGGTGCCGTCGAAGTGGCCCGCCGAGGAGAAGTTTCCGGCCGCTCCCGAGGTGCCGCCGTCCTCGCCCTCCTCCGCACCCACCTCAGCAACCGTAGCCATGTTGGCTCAAGTCTGGAGCGTGAGGCTCAGGACGAAAGTCTTCTTTTGGCAAGAGGGCCTGCGGCCCCACCCGTCCGCGGAGGCAACACTTCCAACCACTTTTTTCGTAACGCATCGCAGGTTCATCCCGCGTCACCTTTGATCACCATTACTTCATGGTCACTCGGCCATGGGCCATGCTGGAGGCCGTTCTCCCAGGGCCGAAATATCCAGTGTGGGGGTGTGGGCGTTGCGGATCAGCGTGCAATTGGGCGTCCATGGTGTTCCTGTTCGGAAATCCCCCCCAGAGAGTTCAGCATAAGGCTAAGGAGGCAGCAGCAGCAGTGGCAGCAGGCGGAGCCAAGGGCAAAAACAAAAATGGGTCAGGCAATCGTGGCGCATCGTCCAGTGCTCGAGGCAAGGGATATGCCGTTCGACTCCAGAAGATGGAGCAGCAGAAGGTGCAGTGCAAGCCATCCAGAAGTCTGCAACCGCAAGGGCCACACGTACAGGCGTCATCCCGCCATGTCTTCGCAGTGATGAGGGTAAAAGCACGCTGGCAGATTCGTCCTTGGTTGACGACAGTGTCAGCGATGCGATCAAGCGTGACAAGTTCATGGTAGACAGCGCTGAGCTTGAGGTCGTCGCCAAGCGCCTCCAGGATCCAGAGTTACGCAAGCCAATCGATGAGAATATCTCGTCGCTGCAAGCTGGATGCAACAAGTGGCGATCCCCGACTACGGCGCACCGAGGGGCGCCCCAGGATCTTTCAGCAATCGCGAAGGCGAGCTCGCTGTCAAGGAGATCAATGGCGCGCAGCTCGAGACCGAGTTCGCCGAGACGGCTAAGCAGCTCGCGCCCGACAAGGGGACCGAGGCAGCTGCTCTCCCCGATTTGTTTCTGCTCTTCGAGGTCAAGCCCGGAGATGCCCCCGGCGAGTCGGATTCATTCGGGGCCCATTGACAGCGAGGCCGTCTCGCTGCCTCGCAGAATCGACGTTGATGCTGACCATGCACCCCATGATGCCAATGGCGAAGGCGATCAAGCCGATGGCGGCGCCAGCGCTGAAGCAGCCCCTTCAGGAGGTGGAAGCGCCAAACGAGAGCGCGTTGTTCTGGGCGAGGAGGAGCAACAACAGTTGCTCTATTCAGCCAATGATGAACAAACTTTCAAGGAAAGGCTCGCCGAGATGCAAGCCGAGCGCGCGACGCGTTCCCAACGAGTGCGAATTGGTACGTTGGGTTGATTTTGTTTCCTCGCCGGCTTTTGCAGCGACGGCGTGGGGTTCGGGCGCTTTGTCGACTTTGCGGCCCTGGCTCTCCCTTGAGAAGGCTGAGATGCAGTCCCAGATGAAACTCAGCGCGGCCCCGCGGTCCAAACGGCCCCCTGGCCGCGGCGCCCGCAGCGCGGGATCTCAGGCTTGAGAATCGCCGGGGGGGCGCGGGCCGAGTTCGCGCCCATCCTCCGTTTGCGGCGACGGCAGGGGTTTCCGGCACGTCGTCGACTTGGCGGCCGTGGCTCTCCCAAGGCTGAGGCCCAGCCCCAGCTGGCGCCCAGCGCGGCCCCGCGGTCTATCCCGCGCCCTGCCCGGGGCCCAGAGCCGCAGAATCGCCGGGGGAGTACGGGCCGCGCTCCGCCCATCACCCACCTCGGTCGCGTCGCCTGGCGCTCGGGCTCGGCGCGGCGGCTTCGATTCAGATCAGCGCGCTGCCCTTTTGTCGCGCGTCTCAGGGTTCAGCTTCGCTCGCCGGGGCAGAAGCGCCAGAGACGGGGGCTGCAGGCGCCCGCGCGTTGAGACATTCAGCGCCAACGGCGGCGCAAATGTGGCGAACGAGCGCGCGTGGAAGACCGCGGCTACAGTCGCTGTGGCGCAGGGCCTGGGCCGCGTCGGCGCCGACCCCGAGGCCCCCGATTCTAGGCGCGTTGCGCGAGGTTGGCAAATGGGGGCGATGGCAGCCCTCGCGACAGCAGGGTTCAACGCGTCTGCTTTGCTTGCGGCATTTGCGCGGTCAGGGCGCGGTCTCCGCCCGCCCGCGCTAGGAGCTGAATGCGTCTGGCCTCGGTGCTGCAGGCGAGTTGAGGTGGGCCCGCCAGGCTGGCCTGCCTTCTCGGTCCTCGGAGCCCTGCCCCTGCCCGGGCGCGTGCCCAGGCGCTGGTAACGCCCCGATTCTAGCTGCGCTAGGTCAGAGCATGAGCGCGATGAATGGACGTGCCTGCGTGGCAGGGGATTGGAACATGAGCCCCGAAGTTCTGGAGTCCTCCGAGTTCCCGTTCCTGGCTGGCTCGCGCGTTTCGGCGCCTGCGGTGCGGGCGCGCGAAGGGGGCGTCGGTTCCGCTGCGCCTGATTTTTCGGTTGCAGCGATTTCCTCGCGCGAGGTTTTGAAACGCCCGCGGTCGACGCGCGCTGGGCGGTCAGACCTCGCGGGCCCATCCATCTAGCAATAACTATTCGATAACGGCGTCAGGCTTCGCCGCCGCGTGCATTTCGTCGCCCTGGCGCTGCCCGGCGAGCCCCCCGCCGGGCCAGCCCCTGCCCGCCCGATTTGGAATGTCGAGCGCCGGCTTGCCGAGAGCGCCCGCGAGGCTGCTCGCGCCCCTGGGGCGCCCGCGTCGTCGGCGCGGGTTCCGTCGTCGACGGGCCGGGGGCGGTTTGCCACCGCGGCCGCTAGATGTTTCGGGGGGGCGCGCAGGCAAGCCGATTTCATGCTTGGGGTCCTTCGGGCGAGGCTTAAAAGCGCGATGGGTGCAATCTGCCGCCGACGGCTTGAAGTTGCGTCGAAGCGCCGCTGGCCAGGAGCTCGCTTTCTCGCGCGTGGCCGACGCAGACCAGAACCAGTTCATGCTTGCGCGTGTGATTTCAGGTTCCATGGCCGATGACTTCCCTGAGTCCGACTTATGCGCGCGATTAGAACGACATGTAGCTTTGGTTCGTCATATAGTGAGGGCCGATCTCATTGACGTTGAAGAGCTCGGGAATGTTCGGTCGGATGTCGAAGCAGATGTCGAGCATGCCGACAGAGGGGAGTCCGCGGAGCAGAAAGCCGCATGGAAAGAGTGGCGCCAGGCTGCAATGGCAGCTGGCGCCAGAGGTTTTCGCGATATCACCGCTCGCAGGCAAGTTCGATATGCCGTCGCAGCGCAGGGGCCGCCGGGACCGATTGCCGACGCGGTCAGTATAGTCGAGCAAGAGGTCCCTACAAGACGCAGTGGCAAGCCTCTGATGAGGCGCCTATCAGAGGCGTGTTTTCCCATTAATACATCGAACGAGCGGTGGGCGGAAAAGCGCGACGTCCGCCTGGGCCCCCGTCGGGCGAGCGGAAATACGAGCGCAGCGGCGACCCGCCGCTGCTGATAGCGTGAACGCGCGGTCATCGCGGCGACGACGACGGCGGCGACGACGACGGCGGCGCCTGCGCCGACGCCGACGACGACGGCGGCAACGGCGACGGCGGCGACGACGAACATCGGCGACGGCGGCGACGGGGCCCAGGCCCGCGGGTTTTACCCCGGCCGTCCCTCCGCTTTATTAAAGCTCTCTTCCCGCTCTAGTAAAACGTCGTCTGCCCGAAAGCATTGAGCGGCGCGCTTTAGTAAAGCCGTTCCGTCGCTTTAGCGCAGCCGCTTCCTCGCTTTCGTAAAGCCGCTTTTTCGCTCTAGCAAAGTCCGTGGTTTGCCCTGGTAAAGCCCTGGGGATGTGGCGGCGATGCGCGCCTGGGGCCCGGTCGGGGGGCGGGGGGCGCCTGTCTTTTTTGCGAATCCACCCCGCGATGCGCGTGCTCGAGTAATCAGGGTCGCGTCGCGTCGGGTCGCGGCGATCCTTGGGCATGTTTTCAGCGAGTTGTAGATGCTCCTTGGTAGGGGATTCAGGCCGCGAGCGCACGACGTGGCATGGTTATTCGGGCGCCCAGCCGCGGCTGTCGCGCAACAGAGCAACAACACTGTACCAAACGGCTTGTTTCCTGTAGCAAATAACTCCTTCAAGGTAATAGTCATACTTTCCGCTTCCAAGCCTAAGGCACGGGCACCCGACAGGTTTTTTTTGGGCAGATTTCCGCGGAGACGACGCGCGAGGTCGGCCGAAGTTTTTCAACGAAGCACATCCGGAAGCCTGGGCCATGTCCATCCTCGGTTCGCGCTGGGCGATCGAGAAGCCGAGGTTCCCGGTGAATTGTGGCATGCGCGTGACGCGATATGATTTCTGGCCTCGACATTTTTTGTGGGTTGCGCGACCAATGTCCCCCGAACCCAAAAGTTTTTTCGGAATTGTACCATCTCATCTGGCCGTTTCCTCCGTCCTCCTCCTTCTCCTCTCTCCCATCCCTGTTCCTACAGTCGCTATGTATGTTTTTGGTTGTTCGGCTAATTCGGCCAAGGGGATGTCCACGCAACATTTGTTTTCTGCTCCCCCTCCCCGTGCTCCCGTTTTCCTCTTCCTTCTCCTCCTCGTCCTCCTCCTCTTCCTCTTCCTCTTTTCCCCATTGCACGAGTCTTGGGTTTTTGCTGGTTTAATGTTATGCCAGGTCGGCGGAGTTGCGGCCGCGCTCGCATGCCAGTCTAGCGAGTTATGTTGCTTTGCTCGTCGTCCGAGTGGGCTCGGGACGATAGGTTGCCCTTTGGAAGGGGCAGCGGATCGTGCGGGGTTCGCGCGGTAAAGCAATATAGCGTGCCGCGCTGGCGGCCCGCGTAAGCCGCCGCGTAAAGTCGCTGTGCCATCTCGCGTAAATGCCGGTCCTGGTCGTCGTTCGTTTGGCGCGAGGATTTGGTCACAACCCGAGTTTGGGATGCGTGCCCTTCTGTTCTTCGTGCTGCGGTTGTCCACTCTTTTGGATCGTTGAGGCTTTCTGCGAAGAGGCTCGTGTCATTGACCCGCGTCGCTCAAGTGGCATAGCGTCTCGTCGCCCATACGGTCTCCCCCCCGCACGCGAGCGACGGCGGCCTCCCGCGAGGGCTGCCGGTGCGCCCCGCCGCTTCAGTATGAGAGGCTGTGGCCTCTCGCCCGTTCCTGCCCGTCATGAAGGGCCCTGAGCGACGGCCCACGCGAGCGACCGTCTCGGGGCTCACGGTTCACGCAGCGGGGGTCAAAGCAGGTGCACCTGAAAAATTGAATCGAAGTCGGTCTTTTGGTCAAGCTTGGCTGAGAAGTACCGGCTTCGCGTCAAATGCCGCAGTGACGAACGGACCGATGAAACATGCAAGGGAGTCGGCCAGAGAGAGACGAGGGGGTCAAGCGCTAAGGGGGGTCAGGTAACCCCCTCTGGCTGTCCCAGGTTTGGTGGCCACGTTTGGCCAATTCCCCCTCTCCGCCCTCCGCTGACCCTGGTTCGGGGGTAGGCGGCCAGCCAGGCTTCGCGACAGGGCTTCGCGACAGGGCCTTGGCCGACGCGAGTTTGCGCTGACCACGGTTCGTGCGTTTTCGAGCTCGGCGCTGTCTGGCGCTGCTGTCCGATGTTGCTGTGCCCCTCTGGTGCCTCTGTTCCTGCCCGCCAAATGGGGTTCGTCAAGGTGCCCTTTGAACTGTCCATGTTGGAGATTGCCGAAAGCGTTCGTTTCGGCGCCACCCAAGCAGATTTATATTTTTATATTATATCCGCCTCGGCCAAAATCGTGCGTGCTCTGCGCTGCTCGGCTCTGCTGTGCAATGCCGCCCTGCGCCCAGCCGCTGCCTGGCGCGTGTCCAGGCATGCTCGCGTCCTGAACAGATCAGGACAGGAGGTTTTGAACCGTTCTCGGCTTGTGGGGGCCCTTACTGGGCCGTGGGACCGTCAAAAACATTCGGGATGGAAATCTGGCCGCAGGGAAAGGGTCGGCACTGCCGGGGACTTCGTATTGAAAAAATCAGGACATCGCATTGTGGCGATCGTATGTGGGTGGGACCCACCTGCACATGCTGGTGCTCGCGCGCAAACGGCAGCGCACCCCAGCCCCCACGTGCCCCACCCCGCCCAAGCGTTACTGCTATTGGAAATAATCAAACTAGCACAGTTTCCTCCTGCCCGCCAGGGAGGGGGTTCGTGGAGGTGCCGCGGGACCTGTCCAGTTCGGAGATTGCCAGAAGGGTCCGTTGCACATGGCCGGTTTCGCGCGTGCGGCTCCTCTCGACGATCGCAATAAAGCAAAGACAAAAGGGCACGGGTGCCGCTCCCGTTCGTGCGAGAAGAGCCTTCTTGATTCGGTCCTTGTTGCAGCTCCCGCCGACCAGGGGTGCGGCTTGGCTAGAATCTC
This sequence comes from Prorocentrum cordatum, assembly GCA_963575745.1. Lineage (NCBI taxonomy): Eukaryota > Dinophyceae > Prorocentrales > Prorocentraceae > Prorocentrum > Prorocentrum cordatum. Next base: position 270,583 of record CAUYUJ010015243.1, read on the forward strand.
GAGCATAATCCAGCCGTGGCGACGAGAGGAGCAATCTCGGAGGCCCACAGAGGGCGAAAGACGTTCAAATCGAATATGATGAAATAGTATCAACATGAACTGTTGGTGGTCCACGTGGATTCTTTGGATCAAGGCAGGACCCCGGTCTCTGGCGCGTGGAGCTGCGCCTCCAGGCTTGCGGGGGGCCAGCGCCGGTCCAAGAAATCCTCGCGGACCTTCAACAGTTGACGCTTCGGGCGCCATGTTCTTTTACGACAGAAGCCGCGTAGAGCCGCTCGAACCCTCGATGCATCCCCTTCCCCCGCCTGCCCGCTCCCCCCACCCGCTCCGCCCTCCCGAGAAGGGGCTCCTCGGACCCGAGGTGCTCGAGCCCGGAGCGCCGAGAGCGCCGAGCGGCGTGATGACCACCGGCGCGCCCTCCGGTATTCTTCTCTGCGCGGGGCCGCCGGGAGGCCAGGAGTCGGCGGCAGATCTCCGACGACTTGTTTTCTTCAAAAGGCGTTTTTTTTCTCGGTTGCGGCCTCTGGGGTAGGGTGACGAGGTCTATGCATATCCATTGCCCCTGGCCGTGCGCATCCTGGAGCCAGGGGCGGTGGTTGTGTCTTCCTGGCCAAGCCAGGAGGGCGCACACACCGCTCTTTGGTTCAGGACGGGCCTGGCCAGGGGCGGTAGATGTGGACAGATCTCGTCGCCATATGGGGCCCGCTATCGGGCCCGAACTCCATGAAGTAACGAATCCAGCAGCTGTTCTCCTCGTTGGCGGTGTCGCTGGCGGCGAGGTTGGCGGCGCGGCGCCTGGCGCCGGCGGCATGACTGGAAGCGGGGGAGCAGGTGGGGCGGACCACCTGCTCCGCTACCAATATCAACCGATGAAAGCACACTAACTCCTTCACGTGCTCTCTAGAGAAATACTGTCTGTAGTATCTCGGGCTCTCTGTGAATAATCGTCGTGACAAGAAGAATACAGAACGCAACCTTTTGTGTGACTCAGTGGCCCCTCGATCAAGAAACAGCGGCGGTTCAAAAACCATGAAACGCACTGCTTGCTATACTGCTGCAAATCACTGTGCTAAGAGACACATGCAATAACATTAAACATTAACGGAAAGGGTTCCAGTTGACAGGTGCGACGCGGAATAAAGCGTTCGTGGCGGAGGGGGCAGTGGGAGGGGCTCCCGCTGAGGCGCTGGGGACGCGGGGGGGCTCGGGGCAGAGAGCCACGGCGCGGGGGTCCCACTGGCACTGGGGACGCGGGGGGGGGGTGTGCGACGCGGAATAAAGTGGTCGGAGTTCTAGACACCCTGTGCAATACAATTAAGTATTGTGCAAAAGGCTGTTACACAACTCTATGTGTGAAGGCCATTGCAGATCCCCCACACTTGAAATCCTTGTGTAAGGTCGCTACACAAGGAATCAGTTTGTAAAGGCTGCTACAAAAGGATTGTAAGTGTGGAGCGTCTGCGCCATAAGGATACCGACAGTCACAGGTCATCCCAGCTTATTTCCATTTTTCAGATTGAAAAACTGATGTTTGTTTCTGGTGTGTCCTGTTGTTCCTGTTTTCCTCTCTAGCTTTCCTGGGCTCAAGGTGCCGCAACTGCATATTCCCCACAATGGAGCCGCTGATGTAAGGCCGCCACAACAAGAACTATGTAGTAAAGGCTGTTGCAACAGGGTTTTAAATGTGGAGGCCACTGCAGGTCACCCACACTTGGGATCATTTTGTAAGGTCGCCGCAACATACATCCTTGTGTGAAGGCTGCTACAAAAGGAACTTACGTGTGGAGCGTCTGCACCACAAGAGTACCGACTGTCAGGGTTTTTTCGAGTTGTTTCTTATTTCTCCATGCGAAAACACATGTGGATTTCAGTCCTTGACGGTTTTCCTCGGGGAACGGGAAGCCGGGATCTTTGGCTCTCTGCAGTCATCCTGGCTCAGGGGATGCAGTGGGCGCTGGACACGCTCACAGCATACTCAGGAGCCTTCGGCGTCGGCGCGGTGTTTGGCACGCACCTGTGCTCGACCCAGCCTTGCATCTGCCACTGCGATTTTGGGCCAGATCGCGGGCTCCTGGACGTGATCCAGAGGCAGCTGGACCGCTGCACGGCAGCTGGGCTGGCGCCCGCGCCCTCGCGACCGAACCCAGAGCTGGCCTGGTCGACAGCGTGGTGCTGGCTGCTGGCGGGGCTGGGGCTCGGGTTCATAGGCGGAGTTCTCCTCGGCGGCTACCTCGCGCTGGTCGTCGTGGGACGACTGGACTGGCAGGGAGGCGTCAAGAGGGCCGTCGGCGACAGGCCCCAGACGCAGTCAGTCCCTCCGGGTGCTGAAGCTCTCCAGTCCCAGCGTCGGCCGGAGGTGGTGACACCGTTGTGATTTCGCATCAGTGGCTGAGACGTTGGACGCGGACTTGATTCAGGTGGGCATCGATTTCCAAGATGACCCGGACATACGATGGCACCGCATGGTTTGGTTGTATGAGTTGGGGCCAGGGCGGTGGGAAGCGAGCACACCAGACTTCGGCATCGAGGTTGTGGATCTTGCGAACCACCCGGTTGTGCTTCTGAGTCGTGCGACCCGATGGCCAGAGCGTGTTCGGGGCAACGTGCACGGGTTCGACCCGCTCAGTGAAGAGCAGGAGGAGGATATACACTTGAGGGGGCTGCAGCTCGCGAAGGTGCTGGGGTACAAAGTCACACCGAGCGCCACAGCGGGTGCTGCAAGACGCTGGGGAGCGTCGGACCCTGGGCACAGCGAGTTCAACAGCGAGCTCGAGGACTCGGACATGCTGCCAAGGAGTCGAGCCCTGGTCAGAGGTGACTGCGGGCTGTATCTCATCGACGAGGATGAGGAGGATTGGGTCAGTGTAGAACGGTTTCCCAGTCGGCAGCTGGGCGGGAAGAAGGAGAGGAAGAGGAGCGCAGTGTTGAAGGAGTCGGTCAACATGTTCAAGGTCCCGAAGGTAGAGGACTGGCCGTCCCGAAGGTAGAGGACGAGGCTCTGTCCGAGGTGGCGAAGGCCAAGCTCGAGCTGCACTTGTATCCGACGTGGTGGGGGAGCAAGAGCGGGGTGAACCCGCCGAGCAGTGTTGCGCGTGAGATGCGGCGGTGCATCGTCTACCTTCGGTGATTTCAGTCGCCTTGCCAGCTGAACCTCTCCACGCTGTCGGGCGATGGGCTGATCTGTCGGCGGGTCATTGTGTGCCGGCGGGCCGTCAGGAGGGGCCCGGAGAATCCGGACTATTCGGGGTTCGTGCGTTTCCTGCTGGCATCGTTCGACGACAGCGGGGAGCTGCGGATCTCGGGGATCGACAAGCGCATGGCCGAATCCCAGAAGGCCGACGCTACGGTGCTGAGGCGGTTCAGGCTGCGGCAGGAGGTGCTCGAGGCGGACGAGAGGAGGCAGGCCGCCAAGCCAGGCGGCAAGTCGTCGTCGGGGTGATGGCGCGCGCGCCGGCGTCGGCCGCTGGGCTGGCATCGCGGGGCCTGGGTATTGCAGGCGCCGGCGCGCGGGAGGGTCTTCGCCCTCGCACTCGTGGCCGCGATGTTTTGTTCCATGCGGAAGCGTTCCCTCTTCTTCGGCCTGCCGACGAGCGAGGTGATCGCGCGGCCCCGTGTCGCTTCCAGGTGGGCGCTGGGAGTCCTGACTAGCGGCGCCTCATGGAGACCAACGTTGTGAGTGCTCTCAGCGGACTTGCTGGTGCCCGCGCTGGAAGGCCGCTGCAGTTGCGGCGGCCTGGGTATAAAGTCGGTGGCCCCTCTGATCCTCAGCGGTCAATCTTGGGGCGAGTCGCTCGGGGGGTAGACGGCGTGTTTCCTGCCCCAGACGACTTCGATGCAAAGAACTCTCTTGTTTCCTTAATGAAGTGCAAGGATATGCACAAAGTTGGCGACGTCACTACTCGGGTGCCTATGGCGCTGGAGCGTCTGAAGGTCATGAAGGACGACGCCGCGCCCAAGGATGCACTCAGCCTGGTGGGGAACGACGCGCGCGAGCTATTACGAGACCCCGGGCGCCTCATCGAGCGCCAGCCAGACCAAGATGATAGCCGAGGGGTTCCTCCACGACCATATATGGATCCAGGGCTGAGGGGCAACTCACCCATGCTGCGAGAGCTGATCAGCCGTCTTCACTCGTGCGTGCTCGTCGTGTACCGCAGGCGGGTGAAGTCATTCGTGGGGCTCTTCGCGGTTTTGAAGAAGGGCGGCTGGTGGCAGCGGCTCATCGTAGATTCCCGAGTGCCAAACTTTTTTCATCGTCGGCCTCCGCGTTCATATTTGGCCACGCCAGGGACACTCACTGGGTTGGATGTGTCGGCCGACTCGTTGGGAGCAATGGTCGACGGCCTCCAGCTCTGCGGGTGCTCAGTGGACTTCCAGGACGGCTTGTGCCAGCTGCGGCACCTCCTTCTCTCCGACTGGTTCGGCACCCCCGCCGAGACCACCGCGGGGGAGGCCGGCGTCAGCGTCGTCTACGACCACGTTGACGGGCAGGACGTCTGGGAGCGAGTCGAGCCGGACCAGCGAGTCTGGCCGTGCTTCTGCGGGGTGGCCATGGGCTGGTCGTGGGGCCTGTGCATCTGTCACTCTGCGCTGACCGATGGGCTGATCGCGGCGGTCGGGCGCGTGATGGCTTGCAGCCGAGAGGCCGCAGAGCGCCAGCTCGCTCGAGACGGCTTCCCGGCCCCGTGCCTCTCCATGGGCAGGCCTGTCATCGCGCCCTGCGTGGACAACGGGAACGTGGTGTGCTACGACGTGGCCGACGCGAAGCTGGCTTACAAGGAGATGGTGGGCGAGCTGGTCTCGAGGGGCTTCACTCTTCGGGACCTCGTTGAGTTCGACGAGGATTTGGACATGGTCGGCTTCGTGCTGTGCGGCTCGGACAAGTGCTGGAAGCACCGGCGGTCTCGCTTCTGGCGGCTCTACTGCGGAGTGGGCCAGCTGCTGGCCCGTGGTGACTGCGCGGGGGACGTGATGCGCGTGGTGCTTGGGCACATGGTCAACTTCTTCCTGCTTTCCCAGTGCTGCCTGAGCATCTTGCAGGAGTGCTACCAGTTCGTTCAGGAGAACATCGGACGTTACAGGCGGTTCAGTGACGCGGTCGTCTCCGAGCTTCGCGCGTGCCAGGGGGTGTTGCCGCTGGTGGTCGCGAGGCTCAGCGACCCGTTCTACGGGAAGGCCTTCATCAGCGACTCGTCCACCCACGGCTACGCGCTTCACCAGGGCTACTTCAGTGGGGCCGAGCTTCGGGCCGTTGGTCGCTGGAAGGAGCGCTGGCGCTTCGCCGACGAGGAGGAGGCTCTGGGTCTCGGCCTTGAAGCTGACGGGCTAGGCCTCGACGCCAACTTCGACTGCCTAGGCGAGTCGTTCGACCTGGGCGAGGTGCCGGGAGGTGCCCCGCAGAGGCCGACGGCCGAGGGGCCCGTCGGGGCCCAGTCGCGGTCGGCGAAGCCCGAGATGGTCACTGCCATCGTGCCGGCGCTGCCCGACGAGCTGCTGGGCGGGGCACGCTGGTCCAGAGTACTGGTGGGGGCCTGGGGCCGGCGGGAGGCGATCCACATGAAGGAGTGCCGCATCTCGCCGGCAGGGCTCAGGCACGAGGTCGCGGACCCCAGGGCGCACGGATGCCAGGTCCTCACGGTTGGCGACAACCTCTCCGAGATCATGGCGACCGAGAAGGGGGGGCCGTCGACCGTGGGTTGAACGCCCTCTGCCGTCGGGCGGCCGCCCTCCAGCTCGGCGCCGAGGTCCGCTGGGTGAGGAGATACGTCGAGTCGGAGCGCAACCCGACGGACGCCGACTCCCGCCTGGCGGACAAGGGCATCCTGAAGGCGGGCGAGGCGCTGCGCCCTGGCCGCCTGGCCGGGCGGCTGCGGGCGGCGGCCGCTAGCGGAGCGGCTGCCCCTGCGCGGGCGGCCGAGGGCCGGAGCCCGAGCTACGCACGGGGCGCCAGCCAGGCGAGGCGGCCGATCGGCGTGCTCGAGCTGTTTGCCGGCTGCGGGCGCCTCTCGGGAGCCTGCGCGCAGGCCGGCCTGCGCATTTTGTGTCCGATCGATGTTGCGAATGGAAAACACGTTGACTTACTCGACTCACGTGTTCAGTGTAAAGTCATCCGTTGGATTCGAGAAGGAAGGGTGTGTCACGTTCATCTGGCTCCGCCATGTACCCGCTGGTCCCAGGCGCGATCGACTGGCTCCAAGGACTCCAACGAGGTCACCAGGGGCCTGGCGCTGGCGCTCTTCAGTTGTCGAGTTCTACGGGTTTGTCGTCAGTGCGGGGTCACGGTCTCGGAGGAGAGCCCGGCCTCTTCTGGGATATGGGCCTGCGAGCCACTGAAGAAGGAGCTCCAGACGAGCTCGTGCAGCCCTGTCCGCTACGACGCGTGCAGGTACGGAGCCCCGTTCAAGAAGCCTACGATTTTCTATGCGAACGTGGTCTCTCTCGGGGCCCTGGATAGAAAGTGTAGCTGCAGAGTCCCCCGCGAGATCCTCGAGGGCAAGGTCAGGGTCGAGGGCCCAGACGGTCGTCCTACCTGGCGCTGGAAAACCTCGTTGGCCGCCGCCTATCCGCCTGGAGCTTGCCGCGCGTATGCCGATGGGTTCAAACAGGCTGCTCCGCCCGGGGCGTTTCTTCGAGCGGGGGGGCCAGCGCGCTGTCAACCCTGGGCCGATGAGCTGGCGGGCGAGGTCGGGGTCACCCCGCAGCCGATCGCCGCGCCGACGTGTCCACGGCGGTTTGCTATTGGATGGGAGCGCGCGACAGGACATGCCATGTGCGGGTCCAGTGGCGAGAGGAGGCGGCGAGCCATCGCTGCTCTCGCCCTCGCGGACGCCCACCAGGCTGCTGACCACCGCGGGCCCTCCAACGCCTGGCTCGGCGGACCGAGGCTCGGGCGCGCCGAAGGCGGACGCTTTGCGCTCCGACCGAGCCCGAGCGCGGGCCGCCAGGGCAGGAGGTTCTCAGCAGGAGGGGTACTTGAAGAGTCGGTCGATCTCCGCCAAGACTCTGCGGGTGTACACAGAGGCGGTGAAGCTGTTCTACCTGTTTTGCAAGAGCGTCATGCTGCCCGCCGCCACGTACCAGGAGCTGGACGTGGCCATGGAGCAGTACCTGCACAAGCTGTATTTCGACGGGGAGACGATCTCTCGCCCGAGCAACACGGTGCACGGGCTCATGTACGAGCACAACCTCACGTGGTCGAAGACGTCGGAGTTCCCGCTCACACGGAAGGCCCTGCAAGGCTACCGCAAGAGTTCGTGCAACGTGTCGCGGGATGGCGCCCCGTGGGAGTGCGCCATTTTCCTGGCCGGCTTCATGGCCCGGCGCGCCTCGATCGAGTCGATCCAAGCGGCGGGCCTCTCTCTCCTCATGTTCGATACCTGCCCGAGGATCTCGGAGGCCGTCTCCTTGGGTCGAGATCAGGTCGTCCCTCCCCAAGCTCGCTCGGGCCCTCGAAGCTACCACTCGCTGATCGTTGCGCCGAAAGAGCTCGGGAAGCCGACGAAGGCAGGAGCCTGCGACGACACCGTCCTCGTCGGAGAGACGGCGCCAGAGCGGAGGCCCGTCCTGCGTGCGATCCTTGTGCAGATCCTTCGGGCCACCAAGCCCGGGGAGTATCTCTTCCCAGACCTCGCCGCCCAGAAATACGAGCTGATCTTCAGGCGGGCCTGTCAGGCCTTGAACTTCGGCGATCTCAAGCTATGCCCAGACAGCCTCCGACACGGGGGGGCCTCAGTCGACGCCCTGAATGGAGTCGACACTCCCACGATCCAGAAGCGAGGTCGGTGGAACGTCATCGCTTCTTGCCGACGATACGAGAAGAAGGGCCGTATCTTGAAGCAGCTGTCCATCCTCGGCCAGGCGCGCGTGCAGGAGTCCGTCGGCGAGCTGGCCTGGCTGGTGTCGAAGCTGCCTCAGCTGCTCTTCTCTGCCCTCAAAGATAAAAAGAAATATTCCTGATATTGTGAATGAGGTTACCCACCCACCCTCCCGTAGGCCCCAGGGAATCCTGGTGGTTGCGGGGAGCTGTTGGCTCACGAGCGTTGCGACAGAATTCTGCGTGTGATCTACCCTTGGGTATAATTCACGATTTGATTTACCTGTGAATGTTCTCGTGCTTGAACGTGCCTGAAGATTCGACCACTCTGATGAAAATATGTTGCCAGTCTGACGGGCCACCTCGTGTTTTGTATAGCCTTTCCGGGCACTCCGCTATCCCTACCCCGGCCGCCTAGTGTATCGAGGATTTCAGTCCTTGACGGTTTTCCTCGGGGAACGGGAGGCCGGGCTCTTTGGCTCTCTGCAGTCATCCTGGCCCCACCCATCTCCCTCTTCGACTGTTTGCTTCTTTGTATCGCATCGGGGAGCTGTCGGCTCACGAGCGTTGCGACAGAATTCTGCGTGTGATCTACCCTTGGGTATAATTCACGATTTGATTTACTTGTGAATGCTCTCGTGCTTGAACGTGCCTGAAGGCTCGACCCGTCTGATGAAAATATGTTGCCAGTCTGACGGGCCACCTCGTGTTTTGTATAGCCTTTCCGGGCACTCCGCTATCCTTACCCCGGCCGCTTAGTGTATCGAGGATTTTTTTTTTTGTTTTTCCAGTTTTCCTTTTTAGTTTTTCTGGGCTCAAGGTGCCGCCATTGCAGACCCCCCCCACAATGGAAGCCCTGTTGTAAGGCCGCCACACAAGGATTCCCTTTGTAAAGGCTGCTACAACATGCTTCTAATTGCGAAGGCTACTGCAGATCCCCCTCACTTGAAATCCTGGTGTCAGGTCGGCACATAAGGAATCCTGTGGTAAGGGCTGCTACACAAGGATTTACAGTGAGGAGCGCTTGCGCTACAAAAGTACCGACAGTCACATATTCTTTCCATGTGGAAACAAATGATGGTTCGTGCTTGTTCTTGTTATGATGATGCTGCTTAATGATGCAGATGATGATGATGGTGATGATGATGCTGCTGCTGATGATGATGATAATAATAATACTGATGATGCGGATGATGATGATGATGGTGATGGTGATGGTGATGGTGATGATGCTGATGCTGATGCTGATGCTGATGTTGATGCTGATGCTGATGCTGCTGGTGATAATGATGATGCTTATGATGCAGATGATGATGATGATGATGATGATGATGATGATGATGATGATGATGATGATGATGATGATGATGGTGATGGTGATGGTGATGGTGATGGTGATGGTGATGATGAGGAGGAGGAGGAGGAGGAGGAGGAGGAGGAGGAGAAGGAGGAGGAGGAGGAGGAGGATGCGCAATTTGCGAGACTGGAGGGCCCCACAGCGTTCCCCTCTCGGCCCAGCGAGGACCCCGAGAGGCCGGAGACTATGAACAACTTCCGTTTTGATTTTTGATCGATGCGTTCGAGGTTTGGGTACTTTCGAACCGGGAGACCTGAAGGCACGTTCCATTCAGGGCTGCTCGCGATTCGATCACCCGTCCATTTTTACCGCTCTCGGCGGGCTCACAATGGCCTCGAAGCGCAGGCACCCGCGTTGGCGGGTTCGGGCAACGGAAACAATGCAGCAGGACGGGCCTGACACGGATCGGTGTATGTGCATAGCTACCTTTCTTCTATACTGTTCAATCTGCATGGGCTGACGCTGAGTGTACACGGAGGGCAGATAAGGTCAAGCCCTTCCGAGAACAGGATTGCGCTGGCTGGGTTTGGACGAGGTGCCCGCTCCAGCCTTGCAGCGGCCTGTTCCGCCACGTCCTCCTCTTGGCCCTGTGGTCCTGGTGTTCTCCTCGTCCTCCTCCTCCTTCTCCTCCTCCGTGCTTGTCGATATGTTATGTGAGGTCCCCCCGCTCCTCCTCGTTCCTTCTCGTCCTCTATCCCTCGCCCTCCCTCCTTCCCCCTCGCCCCCTCCCCTCATCCTCTTCCTCATCCTCCGCCACCCCGATCCCGCCGCTCCCTCCATCCGCGAGGCCAGGTCAGAGCGATGATGGACGCGAAGGCCGCGGGAGGGGGAGAGGGTGGGGGGGGGGGAACGGCCCGGCGCGCTCCTTCGCTGAGGGCGCCCAGTGCGTGGGCGCAGACAGCGGGGGGGCCCGCCTTAACCCGAAGAAACAGGATCAGCATGAGTATAAACTTTTGGAGGCCCGCGTGGAACTCGGTGCAATCTGTGCTCGTGCCGACCTCTCCTCAGCTGGCGCGAGGATCAGGAACAACCCTAGCATTGCCAGCGTAACCCTTCCGTTCTTCGTGCTTCAGGCTTTCCACACTTGGGATGTTCTCTGTTTTGGGTAGGGCCTTCTGCGAAGGGTATCGTGTTCTGGGCCCTCGGTCTTGTGGCCATGATCTGACTGTGCTAGTGGGGGTCAGTAAGGGCCCGTTGCCGACGGCTCGAAGGATCGACCTTATCGTCGTTCTGGTCCTCGTCGTCCTCCCTGTCACGCTCCTCCTCCTGCTCCTCCTCCCCCTACCCCTCCTCTCGCCCAGTGGTCTCCGTTCGGCAGTCGAGGCGGTACTGCGCTCTGTTCGTATGTGATCACCGCTTTCTCCTGCTCAGTCTGTTAGGCACCTCGTTCTTCGGCTACTCTCGCCTCCTCCCTTTCCCACCTCCACGTCCCTCCCTTGAGTGCTCAAGATCCTCTCCCTCCCATGTAGATGAGGCGGATGATGCTGGTGTTGATGGTCATGGTCATGGTGATGGTAATTGTAATGGTGATGGTGATGATGAGGATGAGGACGTTGATGATAGTGCATGTGAATGTGATAGTCGTGATGATGGTGGTGGTGATGGTGTTGACGCTGGTATTGATGATGCTGCTGATGATCATGTGGGTGATGGTCATGCTTTTAGGTTGATGGAATAGGTGATGTTGATGAGGATGGTGATGTTGACGCTGCTGCTGCTGCGGATTATGATGGTGATGACAACGACGACGACCACGACGACGACGACGACGACGACGATGATGATGATGATGATGATGATGGCACGGATGATGATGATGATGATGGTGATGATGGTGATGATGACGATGATGATGAGGATGAGGATGAGGATGAAGATGATGATGAGGATGATGATGCTGCTGCTGATGATGATTCTGATGATAATGATGATTCAGGTGATGCTGCTGCTGCTGCTGATGATGATGATGATGATGATGATGATGATGATGCATGTGATGGTGATGATGATGATGATGATGATGCTGATGACGACGATCATCAGGATGATGCCGCTGATGATGATAGTGATGATGGCCACGCTGATGATGAAGATTATGATGATGATGCTGATGATGATGATGCTGATGATGATGATGATGATGATGATGATGATGATGATGATGTCGGCGATGATGATGGTGATGATGATGATGATGATGATGGTGAAGGTGATGGTGATGGTGATAGTGGTGGTGGTGGTGATGGTGATGGTGGTGATGCTGCTGACGATGATAATGATGATGATGATGATGATGATGATGCTGATGATCATGCTGATGATGATGATGCTGATGCTGATGATGGTGCTGTTGATGCTTATGATGCAGATTATGATGATGATGATGATGATGATGATGCTGATGCTGATGCTGATGATGATGATGACGATGATGATGCTGATGATGATGCTGATGATGATGATGCTGATGATGATGATGCTGCTGCTGATGCTGATGATGATGCTGATGATGATGATGATGCTGCTGCTGATGATGATGATGATGATGATGCTGATGATGATGCTGCTGCTGATGCTGATGATGATGCTGATGATGATGATGCTGCTGCTGATGATGATGATGATGCTGATGATGATGCTGCTGCTGATGCTGATCATGATGCTGATGATGATGATGATGATGATGATGCTGCTGCTGCTGCTGCTGCTGATGATGATGATGATGATGATGATGATGATGATGATGATGATGATGATGATGATGATGATGACGGATGATGATGACATTGACGATGACGAGGATGCTGGTGAGGTTTGTGATTTCGCGGCTTTGATTTGCGCATTTCCGCCGCCGTTCGGGTGCTCTAGGCGCAAGGCAGGCACAGGTGCCAGATGTTCCCGCCGTGGCTGGGGCGGGTCCTGGATGTGGCCGGCGTTGGGGTAGTGAGCTACGTGGCGCGCTGCCCAGCCTTCCCAGCGCCCCCTGCCGCCGCTGGCTGCAACGTGCGCCTGGTGTGCCCGAGCATCCCTCCGTGCCCAGGGCTGCCTGCCGTGCTGGGAGGACCTCAGTGGCAGCAGGCCGCTCCGCCACCACCTGCTCCAGGGGGCTGCCCCCCTGCCGAGGCCTGCCCAGCGAGCGGGCGTGCGAGTGTGGCGGGGTAGGCTTCTTTGTCTTCGTCGTGGGCCTGATCGTCGGGGCTGTGGCTACGAGTGGGTTGACGCTTGCTGTGCGAGGAGGTTCTCGTGTCGTGTCCCGCCGTGGTGTACCCAGTCTGACGTTCGAGACGGGACACGATTGCGACCACCCAGTGGGTATACGTCTGGTACGCCGGCGAGAACAAGTGACACCAGCACTTGAACCTGGGCCGTGTAGGAGCGACCATGTCATCTACACTGCCGATGCCGACCTCTGCATCATCTCCCTGTCCGACACCCCGGACACCCAGGCCGCCAGGTTCGGGACTTTCGCGGTCCTTCCCATCGGCATCCACCGTGCCGACATCTACGCTTTCCGTGCTGAACCCGCCCAGGCGGAGGTTTGCCAGCTGGTGGGCGAGGCCGAGGAGGTGGCTGGTCAGGAGTGTCAGCGGAGGGCCGAGCTCATCGGGGACCCGCAGGTGCTGCGTGGGCTGGAATTGCTGGTGCCCCCGGGCGGCGCCGCGGCCGCTGGCCCAGCGGCACCGCCCCCAGGGCCCGCGGTGGGACTGCTGCGTGGGCGGGCTCCGCTGGCTGGGGCTGCGGCGGCGGCCGCGCGAGCGGCAGGCGCTGCGGACCCGACTGAGGGGACTTGGCGTGTGGCGGCCTGCCGTGGCGAGTTCCGCGCGGGGGATGAGGTAGTCGAGCACGTTCTGACCGCCTCGAGGGTTGCAGATCAGGACATCCACGTGCTGCCGTCGGGCGAGAGGCTCTTTTTCGAGTGCGTGACGGTGGCTTGCCTCCCGGGTTTCCTGCAGCGGGTGGTGGCCGCCGACGCCCGCATCCTCCCCGTCACCCGCAACAGGAGTGGGAGGAGGGAACTCACCTGGTCGGCCATGGTGGAGCGCACGCGCAGAAAAGAGTTCGATGATGCCGACTGGGACCTCCCAGGACCTCGCACGGCAGATTGGTGCATGGAGTACATCCCGAACGAAGGGTTGGGGATGGAGGGCCATCTTGAGCACTTTCACTCGATCTGCAAGTTGGCCGCGTCGGATTGGAGGGTGCAAGGGGCACTTCCAGCTGACGTTGCAGGTCAAGTAGGCCCTGTGTGTAGATATGCTCGACGGGACTAACCTAGTGTCGACCGAGACGAAGTTTCGGAGGACGCAGACCATCGAGTTCGCTCACTGGGACAAGGCCAAGGACCAGGAGAGCAAGGATATCGGGGGGAAATTGACGCTGGAGGAGCAGGCTGCGTTCTGAGTGCATGTGAACTAGAGTTTTTTTTTCAAATTGGGTCGGTCCGGCTGATCCGGTGATCCGGTGACCCGGTGATCCGGCCAGGTGACCCCGTGATCCGGTGATCCGGTGATCCGGTGAACCGGTGATCCGGTGATCCGGCCGGGTGACCCGGTGATCCGGTGATCCGGTGATCCGGTGATCCGGTGAACCGGTGATCCGGTGAACCGGTGATCCGGTGATCCGGCCGGGTGACCCGGTGACCCGGTGATCCGGTGATCCGGTGATCCGGCCGGCTGATCCGGTGATCCGGTGACCCGGTGATCCGGTGAACCGGTGATCCGGTGATCCGGCAGGGTGATCCGGCTGATCCGGCTGATCCGGCTGATCCGGCTGATCCGGTTGATCCGGTTGATCCGGCTGATCCGGCTGATCCGGTGGACTGGCCGAGTGATCCGGGTGATCCAGTTGATCCGGCTGAGCTGATCTGGCTGATCCAATTGATCCGGGTGATCCGGCTGATCCGGCTGATCTGTTGATCCGGCCGGGCTAACTATCCGTTGATCCGTTGATCCGTTGATCCAGCCGCTGATCCAGGGCGATCTGGCTGATCCGGTTGATCCGTGGATCCAGCCGCTGATCCGGAGCGATCCGGCTGATCCGGTTGATCCGTTGATCCAGCCTCTGACTATCCAGGTGATCCGGGGTGATCTGGCTGATCTGGAGGCTGATCTGGCTGATCCGGCTGATGCGGCTGACGTGGCTGATCCAATTGATCCGGTTGATCGGGCTGATCCGGGTGATCGGGCTGATCGGTCTGATCCGGCTGATCCGGGTGATCCGGCTGATCTGGCTGATCCCGTTGATCCGTGTGATTTGGTGGGTACCGTTCGGTTGATCGGTGTGATCTGGCTGATCTGGCTGATCTGGGTGAAGCGGGTGATCGGGATGACCCGGCTGATCCATATGTGTGGTCTCTGACGCGCATGGTGCACCCCGTGGTCTAGAGACTTCTGCTGGATTTTCCCAGTGGGCCGGAGGCTTCTGCTGACTCTGCCAACCCTGCGGGCCAGTTCCCACTTCACCCGTCGTGCCAGCGCCGTCCGACCCGCGAGAGGCTTCCAGTCCCCCCGTCTGACGCTCCAGGGGGGCCCCGCCAGACTGCGGCACGACTGGAGAAGCTGTTCCTTCTGATTGCTTCTGCTCACTCCTCCTCTTCTTCCTCCTCGTCCTCGTCGTCGTCGTCGTCGTCGTCGTCCTCCTCCTCCTCCTCCTCCTCATCCTCCTCCTCCTCCTCCTCCTCCCTTCTTCCTCACGCGTGGTCCCCACTCGATCGTCCTCTACCTTTCATATAGACTCCTCCTTGCTGCTCCTCCTGGTTGACAACGATGATGGTGGTGATGATGGTGGTCAGGACCATGACGACGATGATGGCGATGGCAATGATGATGACGATGATGAAGGAAAATGATGATGAGGAGGAGGATGAGGAGGAGAATGGTGATGGCGACGATGGTGATGGGTGATGGTGACGGTGATGGATATGATGGCGACGATGATGACGATCATGGTGACGATGGCGATGGCGATGACGATGATGATGATGATGATGATGATGATGATGATGATGATGATGATGATGATGATGATGATGATGATGATGATGATGATGATTGTTACTGTTATTGTTACTGTGATGATATCAAAGATGATGATAATGATGATGATAATGATGATGATGATGATGATGATGATGATGATGATGATGATGATGATGATGATGATGATGATGTAAATGGCGATGATGCTGATGAACATATGATGGTGATGATGATGGGGATGGTTCTGATGATGACGGCGACGTTGATTTTGATGCTGACGATGACGACGGCGAAGAGTTTGATGATGATTACCATGATGGGGGTGATGATGATGAGGGGGACTAGGCGTAGGAGGGCGAGGGGGGAAGAGAGGTCCTTTGGCCTAGGCTCGATCTGGCCCAGGCCTGCGTGTCGATCCGATGCTTGATCTTCCCCCTGCCACGTTGTCCCCGGAGAGGCGTCCGGGGCAACCGGTTACTTTTTCGAAAGTATGCGCAGTGCTCGCCCTCGGCATCCTCACAACTTCAGGTTGCATGATGCGGTTGTCGAAATGATCTGGCCCGTTTCGCGTGATACACCCACGCAATTCAAGGCTCTGAGATGCCCTGAGTTGAGGTGTTCTTGCCCGACTCGCTTTGGATCCTTTGAATTCAGGGTTGCAAGATGCGGTTCTGGCAATGTTCTGGCCCGTTTCGCGTAAGGCATCATCCCGACTGGTTTCCAACATGCCCTGACTTGAGGTGATCTGGCCCGATTCGTTTGGGACATTCTCACAACCCTTGGTTGAGAGACGCGGTTGTCGACGTGTTCTGGCCCGTTCCGCGTGAGACATCTTCGGAACTTTAGGTTACGAGATGCCCTGATTTGAGGTGCTCTGACCGGATTGGCCTGGGACTTCGTCAGTCCATATTGGAGGCATTGGGGGCCGGCTGCGAGTAGCTGCTCTTTCAACATCCCACGAGGATGTCTCAGGCGAGAGCCTACTGCTTAAATGTACGAGTTCGCGAGTTCATTCTGCATGCCCATTTTCTTTGGATGCCTGTAGCGAGAGTTCCATTTTGACAGAATGGCCTCGTACATATTATCTCCCGACATGTATTCGTTGTGCGGGTCTCGCAGGCGAAACGGGTGTTCTGAGCCATTCGACACCGTCTTTGTTTCCGTATGGCAGACGGTTTCGGCCCGAGGCCATTGGGTACATTCTCGAAGGTATCAAGTTGTGAACATCCAGCCGCAAACGAATCATCGAAAGTGCTCGGGAGCCCCGGACTCGGGCAGGAAGGGGGACAATAGAGCTGAAACCGAGGGGACCGACCATTCTCCCCCACCCCGCGCTCATACATACCCGCACCCCTGGCCCTTGGTCATTTGACTCCAGGTTGCGTCCGCTCGCCCTTAAAATACCCAAGGCCAGACACGCGAATCGATATGGGGTCCTCGTTAGTACCGTACTTGTTTTGGATCGAAGTGCGAGGAAGCAACGAATGAGCATGGACGGCCACGAGATATTGGCCTCGTTGCGCGCAGTTGCAGCATCCCCGGCACCCGTGGAGCACCAAGCTCGTGCGGCACGTTGCGGGGAGGAAACTGTGAGCACAGACCCGCCAGTGCAACGCGGCCAGAGCGCAGGCGACGCCGCTGGTGATATTGGTCGAGTACTTTCTGGCGGCAACAGACAGCCAGGCAAACGCACGTCTTCAATAGCGGGCGCTTCCAAGCGACCTTACCGGCCGAATCGCCCTTCGCGCAAGGGTGTGAAACACAAACCCCATAAGCCCCACAAGCCCCACAAGCCCCACACGGGCAAGAAGGATGGTTCAGCGCCTGTGCGGAAGCGCGCTGCCAAGCTGAAGCGGCGCGTGGGCATCCGCACGAACAGGCTTGAAGACGGCGGTGGTTTGCCGAAACGCGTTCGGCGTGCTGTGCGGCGCGATGCAGTTCTCAATCTGGTTCGCCCTGGCCGTGACAGCGCATCTTTGAAGCCGAGCTCGTCCGAAGCAGTGCCGGACACCGCATGGATGGCAGGCGTTGACAGATTGACGTGCGGAGCTCGCAATGACCGATTCGAGTTGTTACGGCGGCTCACATTGGCGAACATCCCCTTTGTCGCATCAATGCCTGGCGCCACAGCAGGGTCTTCCCCCCAAACATCGGGAGACTGGTGGCGGTCCTCAGTGGCCCGAGGTTGGCAGCTGAAGTTGAACGGTGGTGAGTTGGTCATCGCTGGCGGTCGCGCCAAGTGGCGGGGCGGTGGTTGCGGCGGCGGCGGCCGGTATGTTGTCGCCTCTACCAGCATGGCCCCGCGGGGCGCTGGCTACGTCCTCGGCGAAGAGATCATTGTCTCGCTGGATATGGTGAGCGAAGCCGGCGTCTTCGTGGATTGGCACGCGGCGGACTCCGTATTTGTGACGCGGGAGCCCCCGCTCATCTACTCCACTGCCGCGGCGCCCATACCGGGGCTCTCGGAGCAGGCGCTGCCGCCGCTACTTCATGACCATGACAGCGTTGTCGGCGCTGATAGGTTGGACGTCCTGGTGGTGCTGCCCAGTCAGCGCTGGCTGCGTGCGCAGCAGACGGCCACTCGCCGACGAAGTGCGGGTTGAGCAATGTCATGTGGGTGCTGGATGAGCCCGTTCCGCGGGCCATTCGAAAGGCTTTCTACCACTGCGCGGCCTGCAGGGACGCCCCGCGCGGGGAGGACGGGGAGCGCACTCGCCGTTACCGGAAAATTCCAACCTTGGCGGACGTGAACATGTACTTCCCCAAGATGGAGGACATGGACGCCGTGTTCCTCGCGGGGCAGACGTACTACACTATGTGGTTCATGATCGCCCTGGCCTCGCATTTCGTTCTGCGCCCTCAGGTCACCGAGATGAAGACCTGGTTGGCAGAACTTGGGGCCTTGCGTCAGTGGGGATGGCCCAGGGCGGCAGCGGGGCCGGCCGCGCCCTCCGAACCGACGTGACCGACGAGACCGGCGATGTTGCTGGCGCCGTTGCGGTTCCGTGGATTCTAGACGCCCTGCGCGGCCATGATGTGCTCGTCGGCCTGGTCGAGCGTTTCGTGGGGTGCTTCCTAGACGGGCTCTGCGAACAGATCGAGAGCGAAGCTTGGTTGGCAGATGGTGCCATATTTGGTGCCGATGTGTGCGTGAAGCTAGCGAAGGTAATTGTCACTAGAGTTCAGCTCCCCTCCCGGGGGCGGAAGAGTCGCGCCGTGCGGCTCTATACGGGCGTGTTGCTCCACATTGGAGCCCGGGGCATGCTGCTCTCCGTGCCGGAGCTCATCCGCCAGGAAACCAACCGGGCGTACAAGATGAGCCTGAAGCCGAAGTTGGCGCGTTTGCGTCGACAGGCGTCAGAGTTGGGCGCGCCCAATCCCTGTGGGCGCCTTTGTGGACACCTTGGGATTCGAGGCCGGGCTGAAAGAAGCTGTGCGCGAAGAATTTCACGGCGTCGCGGACTTCGGCGACCGTCGGCAATTGCTTGCAGACGGTTTCCAGGTCGGCAAGGACGGGAACCACCTGAACTGGCATTTCGAGAAGTATGCACCAAAGCACAGCACCGATTTCCATTTGGGGTCAGACTGCCACCGCGACATGATTGCGCGCCACAACAACCCGGATCGACCTGCCGACGCGCGGCGCGACTACCCCGGTGGTTCATGGCAAGCCGTGGGCGCTTTGGCCGTGCATCTGCGCGCGTTGCTGGATCGCTGGGCGGGTGCCGCTCGCAAATACATCCAGGGCTCTGTGGCGGGGCATGCGTGCGAGGAGTCGTTGAAGGACTTTGTGGGGCGGGCCGACGCTGTCATCCACCCGGGGCGGGGTCGCGTCTTTCCCGCAGCCGCCGCCAACAGGACGGCGAAGCGGAAGGGCGCAGCGAAGGTTCCCCGGGTATTTGTGGAACGCTTGGCCCACTTGTTCGACGCCACGGTGCACAAGGCTTCGCTTGCTTGGGGCTATGAGTCCGACCTGGAGTGGACCGAGGAGGTGGATTGCTTTCGGGCGTTCTTCACCACGGCTGTGTGCAGTTCGGGGCCGCCGAGCTGGTCCCAGGATGCCAGGGGCCATGTCCGCGACCTTGGGCGGCCCGGCGCGCCGCGCGCCTTGCGCGGCGCGCCGCGGGCCGCGGGCCGCGGGCCGAGCGTTCGCGAGCTGCGCGGTGTGCCCTTGGTGCTGATCCAGAATCTGTCACATCCGCGCGAGCGTCCTGGCCTTGACGCGCGCGCAGCGCCATCGTGTACGGATGTCGTTCCTCTCATGGTGCGACAAGTTGGATTTGGCGGCGGGCGCCTCGGCTGAAGGCGCCGATGGCATATCCCCCATTCTTCTGCATAGGGCGCGCGGCCGCGGATCGCGGTAACGATTGTGAAACATTTTTCGCGTCCGTTCGAGCCTTGAGCGATGGTTTGCGTGGGGGTGCCTGCTCTCCAAGCAGTGGCTGGATACGTCTGCGCCTTGACCATTGACCATCGCTCGGCGGGGGCAGTGGTGATGGGCCACAAGGCCAACGGCCTAGCCGGTGGGCGCGCGTCGTGGCCCGCGGGCGCAGTGCCATCGAGGCCGAGCGTTGAAGGTTCAGCCGCGCTCGCAGCGCCTTGCTTTCAACCGCGAGCCCGCGTCCGCAGACTCTGGCGCTGGCGCCAGGGCGATGGCGAACGCTGCTGGCCTCGCGCGCAGGGCCGAGCGCGCTGCCCGGCGAGCGCGTTGTTTCTTGCCACAGTTTGTGGCCTGGCGCGATGGGGTGGAGCCTCGGGCCATCGCCCGCGAGGTCTGGCCTGGCGCCCTCGCCGCTCATCTGCGGGCCCCGAGCCGTGTCCGAGGCGCGCGAGGCGCGATGCGCCGAGCAACGGACCTGACGTGGATTGGGCCGCGGCACCTCGCGATCGAGACCGCGACCGCGCAACCGCGGGGGCAATTCGCCGCTCGACCATTTGGCCCTTCTGCGGCGCGCCCAGGACGCAGAACGCGAGGGGCGCAGTGCGTCGACAAAGCCGCCTGCCATCAACCAGGGGCTCGGCACTGGGATCGTCTCGCGCGCGCGCGTGCGTCGAGGCGCCATGGCCGCCGACGTCGAGCCTCGGGCTTCCTGCAATAGGCGCTCGGCGCTGTGCCTGCAGCTTGTCGCCGCCGAGCGCGTGCGTCGAAATGCGCTCGTTGGCTCTCGATGAGGTGCCCGCGGATGCGGTCGCTGCGCGCTGCCCGCAGCTTTCTCGCGTGAGCCTTGCGAATGCGGACCGCAAGGGCGGGGCATTGGGGCCTGGCCTTTGCGCCCTTGCGAAGTGGCAGCGGGGTCGTGGTTCGGCCCGGCCAACGGGCCGCGCGCGGCCCGGCGCGGGCGGGGGCTCCTGCGCCGCGGGTCACGCGCCAGGGAGTTGCCGCATCGACCATATTGCCCAGGTGTCTCTGGGCGGTGTGCCTCTGGCAGCGCCTCCTGGCGCGCGCCGTCGACGGTCGAACAAAGGGCGCGCCGTCGCCTCTGGCGAGCCACTCTGGCGATGGAGTCTCGCAGGGCAGAGCGCGGCGGGGGTCTGAGACGGGGAGGGGCGGGGGGGGGCGGGCGCGGGGGGGCGCGAGTGGGCGTGGTGGGCGCGCGCGGCGGCGCTCGCGCGAGACGCCGTGGGTTAGTTTCGCTCCGCATGTCATCGGCGCCCGCGCGTCGCCATCAACGCGACGACGCAGTCCATGCTGCGCTTGCTCGTCGTTTGCAGCGCGCGCGTTGCCTTGGGGCTTTGATGCGGACGCGCGTCGGCGGCGCGCGGTATTTGTCATGGCCGCGTGCCCGCGTTCGCTTGCGCCCGCGCCCGTCGCGCCTCGCGGGGCGCGCCGAAACCGTGGTTCGCGAATCCTACTAATTAGAGACGCCCAAATGATCTAAGCAACGCGAGCAGGCATCGCGCCTTGGCCTGTCTACTGGACAGGCGGCGGAGTTTAAGCGTTGGGCTCCTCTGCGCGTAATCGCCAGCTGTCGCGGTGCAGGGTATCCACTGTTCGTTCGTGTTGATGCAGGGGCATGTGTGCCTTGCGGAGTTGGCATTGGCAAGAGGAACGTTCCCGCCTTCTCCTTGAGCATCGCACAGGGTTAAACTTCAGCGAAATAGTGCGTTTGTAAGATTATCCGTGCGTGTGCGATGGTGTTTCATCCTCCCCCCCCCCCTCCTCCACCGCCTCCCTCCCTCCTCCTCCTCCTCCTCCGCCGAGCCCGCCTCCTCCTCCTCCCTCCTCCCTCCTCCTCCCTTCTCCTCTCGCTTCCTCCCCCTCCTCCTCCCCCCTGCTCCTTCTCCCTCCTCCTCCTCTTTCTCCTACTCCCCCCCCTCTTCCTCTTCCTCCTCGCCTCGCTTCCAGGGCTGCGGCGCCCAGCGTCGCGGCGCGCTGCCGGGGGGGGAGGGGGGGGGGGGGGGGGGGGCGCGCGAGCAGCGGGGCGGGGGGTGGGGGAACGGGGTGGGGGTGGGGGTGGGGGCGGGGGTGGGGGTGGGGTGGGGGTGGGGGTGGGGGGGGGGGCGCGAGTAGTAGGTCCCCAGCAGGGCCCTGGCGGGGCCCGAGCAGGTCATTGGCAGCACCCCAGGTAGGACCTCATCAGGCTCCTAGGACCCTATCGCGGGCCATGGTCAGCCGAGCGAGGGGGGGGGGGGCGAGAGCCGCAGGGGTTGTCGCTACCCTTGCAGGTTGCGTCCTCGCCCATCTTTTGTGCACCTCGCGTCGCAGGCCCTCTGATCGGCCGCCACCTGGCCCCGGTGATTTCCACCTTCAGATGTTATTGGGTTGGCGCGACCTTCCATAGGCCGTCGATTTCCGCATATCGCCCAAGCCGCCTTCGGCGAACCCCCGCCTGTCCCAGGGGCCCGGGGGCAACGTGCACGCAGACCGTTGGCCTGGATCACTGAGGGCTGAGCGTTCGAACTGCATGCCCGTTGGCGCCGAGCGCCCTTCCTAATTGTTCGGCCCTGCCCGCCCTGTCCTGGACGGCCCTGCCCTGGGCGGCCCTGCCCTTCCCGTCCTGGACGGCCCTGCCCTTCCTGTTCTGGACAGTCCTGCCATTTCCTTCCGGGCGTTCCCTGGTCGGCCCTGCCCTTCCTGCCTTGGGCGGCCCTGCTACCGGGCCCGGGAAGCTGGGTGGCGGGGCTGGTCGCGCCATCTGGAGTCCTTGTCGGATTCGTTCGCGGACTCAGCCTGTTCGCCGCGCGTGTCTAAGAGAGAGAGAAGAGAGAGAGAGAGAGAGAGAGAGAGAGAGAGAGAGAGAGAGAGAGAGAGAGAGAGAGAGAGAGAGAGAGAGAGACAGAGACAGAGACAGAGACAGAGACAGAGAAACCAAACAAAAGGGGGGCTCCGTAGCGCCGAGCGTGGACGGCTCCGCCAGTGAGCGCAAAAGCGGCAGATGGTTCTTTCGACGCCGACGCGCTGCGCTTGCGGCGCGAAGAGCAATGCGACTGGAACCACCTGGGCCGACGCGCGCGCCGCAAAGGGCACGGGGGCCAAGTTGCCGACCCCGCGTGCTCTAAGAGCGATCGAGTATTCACGGATGCTGTCACGCGCCCTGGAACTTTTGAGCAGGCGTCCCAGATGAAGAACGACGGCGGGTTTGAGGTCGGAGGCGCGGGGCTCGCGCGGAATCGGCGATTGCAGGCGGCGCCGAGGACTTCGCGCCGACCGACGCGTTTGTTTCGAATTGCACCTCCATCGACATAGAGCAGTCTCTCGTCAGCCTGAGCAAGCAAGAATGCAAAACGCACCTCGGGGGGGGGGGGGAAAACAAAAACTGCCGGAAGAGTGCAACTTCAAGCCGATGGGGCCTGCCGAAACTAAATGGACCCATGTTCGCGGGCGTGCTCATGAAGACCCCGATGGCTCCAGGGGTGAAATGCGCCGTCAGGTCGACGCGCAGCGCGGGCTCGCGCAAACTCGAGCTGGATGGCGGGCGTCAGATGTTCGCGAGGCAGGCCGATGAGATCACCGCATTCAAGATTGATGATCTGAGAAGGACAAGCTTGTGACAGCAATGCGGAACTGCCAGGTGACGCATCGGTCGATCCTTGCGAAGTTGGTGGGGATGGGCGCCCGCGCTCCTGATCGCCCAGTCCTCGGCACCGTTGCCCCCGCCGCCCCGCCAGAAGCAGCGCGACCTGAGCCCGAACGGGGCGCCGGCGAAGTCGAGGGCATCTCGATCGAGGAGATCGAAGAAGAAGAGTAGTAAGAGGGCGCGCGCTCCCCCGCGCCCCGGCGGTCGCCAGATGCGAGGAGCGGAGCGCCGAGTGGTCTACGAGCTGGCCCTCGCCCCAGTCGCGGCGGGGCGCCTTTTGGAGCTCGCAGCGCCGTCGGGGCGCGCGCCGGCGGCTCGAGGCCCGTCGCCCCGAGGGGCGAGTTGCCCCGGGAGCTTGTGGGAGGAAGAAGGTTTCCCTTCCGATCGAGCAGACGCCAGCCACCAAATAGTCGCGCGGCGCGCAGATCCGTTTCGCCAGCGAGGCGGCGAAGTCTATTCCCTCGACAGGGCTCAAGGCTGAGTTCGATGAATTGAAGGGGCGCATCGAGCTAGCCCAGGTAGCAGCTCGGCTCAGCGAGAACAGCCTCAGGACGTCGCCGTGGCCAGAGGTCGCCTGGAGGACAACGGCCACGCACGACGGCGACCTCGTCTTCCCGTCTGGGTTCGAGGGGGAGCTCCACGACAGGAAGGTCCGGGATATCATGACGCGCGACAAGCTCGACATCACCGAGCGGGCTGCCGCGCTGAGCGCGCCAGAGGACAACTTGACGTTTAATCCAGAGATCTGCCCCATCCGGGGCTTGGATGGATCCAACCTCGACAAGTCTGCCAAGCGGTTGTCCGATTTCTACTTTGCCATCGGGAACCTCATCGATGGCGGCGGTGCCGACAAGTGCGGGGACATTCTCGAGCTCTCGGGGGAAATGCAGAATGCCTTTTCTGCTGACCTCGACAATCTGCCAGAGGAGTTGGACGCTGTGGCATCGGAATTGGAGTTCGTGCACAAGTGTTTTCAGATGATGGGAGCAGGTGGCGTTGACTGCCTCGACAGCGTCGTCGAACTGAACTCCACCAAGGTTAAAACGAAGGCAGTAACATAGGTGGCTTTGTTAAGGCTGCGCAGAAATCGCCGTTCTGGGGCAAGCGGCTGACAGAGATCGCGAAGCACGAGGATGCGATCGAGACGCGCGTGCCGAACATGAAGGCGGTGGAGAAGTTTGCGCACAGGGAAGCAGAGCTCAATGACGATTTTGT
>CAUYUJ010015243.1:299963-322463 GCA_963575745.1 Prorocentrum cordatum
ATGTTGGCGATGACGACGATGCTGGTGGTGGTGATGCTGATGACAATGCGGCTGATGCTGACGATGGTGGTGATGGCATTGTTGTTGATGATGATGGTGAGCGTGACGGTGGTGGTGATGGTGATGGTGTTGCTGTTGAGGACGATGGTGATGATGCTGATGCTGTTGGTGACGAGGGTAATGATGGTAATGCTGGTGGTGATGGTGATGATGGTAATGATGATGATGATGATGATGATGATGATGATGATGATGATGATGATGATGATGATGATGCTGATGATGATGATGATGATGATGATGATGATGATGATGATGATGGTGGTGATGACGGTTGTGGTAATGGTTGTCGTGGTGGTGATGAGACGGATAAGGAGCTGGAGGAGGAGGAGGTGGAGGAGGAGGAAAAGGAGAGGATGAGGCGGAGGAGGAAGGAGAAACATGGGTAAGATAACGAGCAGGAGCAGGAGAAAGAGGAGGAGAAGGAGGAAACGGAAAGAGCAGGAGGAACGGGGGGAAGATCAGGACGAAGGAGGAGGAGGAGGTGGAGGAGGAGGAGGAGGAGGAAGCGGAGGCAACAAAAGGAGTATACCACAAGGAGGACGAGGAAACCCGAGAGCGCGGGGGGTTCCAGGCTGCCTTTCCGGCGCAGCCGCCGCCAGCCGGCGGTTGTTGGGCGGACAGCATGGCGATGGGCGTGGCCACTTCCAAGGCTTTGGGGGACCCGGCCGAGGGGTTTTCGGGAACTTTCGACGAGGGCGGGGAGGAGGAGGATGAGGAGGAAGAGGAGCAGGAGGAGGAGGATAAATAATGGAACAAGGAAAATCATACATGAAAGAAGAAGGAGAGAAGGAGAGGGAGGAGGAGGCAGAGGAAGAAGAAGAGGAGAAGGAGGAGGAGGAGGAGGAAGTGCAGGAGGAGGAGGAGGACGAGGACGAGGACGAGGAGGAGTCTGGAGTCTGGAGTCCTGGGACGAAGTCCGAAACCACCTCAAGAAGGCCCGTTGTGGGTCCTGCGATCGAGCTCGGCTTTGCTGTAGGCCTTGGGGAAAAGACCCCGCTCGATACGATTCAGATATTCTCGACGAGTGGGAGTAACCTGTTCTAGGCACTCCTTGCTTAAACCCAAAATTTGTTGGTACCCGAACATCCCACAGCACGCGCAAAACCAAACTCCGAGGTTCTGATGCAGTCGCATGCGGTGGGAGGGGTGTACCCACCCCCCAGCAATGTGTACTCACGCCCCCTCTGGAAGGCCTCTGAGGGAGCCGTCAACCAAAAATAAACTGGGACACGAAGTCCTCCTCCACGCACGGACCAGGGATTTGGAAGCCGACCCGAAACACTGAGTGCAGCGGGGCCCCGTTTCGTCCAGGGCGTGAGAGGAGTCAAAGACAGAGACGGCAAAGTCGGATGGCGGCGGCAGCGAGGGCGGCGGAAGAGGCGGAGAAGGGACAGTCCTCGTGCTGTCGCCGGTCTGGCCGCGGCGGTGCCTGTGCAGCCGCCTGGACACGCCCTCCGCGTCAAGCTCCTTTTCACGAGCCAGCGCGTCGAGGGTGGCTGGCAGGAGCCGCATTCGAACCCAAAACACTTTCATCTCCCATTCATTCATTCGGAATCGGTCCTGCTTGGGTATCTGACACCGACTGGCTGCTTCACCTGCTATCAGGTCGGCATCAACATTTCCTTTCACCAGCCAGGTCAGCCCTCGACCTGCAGCTATATCAGAAGCTTCGAGGTTAGAGCGTGTGAACAGCAGCACTATGTGGCCGCGATTGCGGTTCTTCCTGATCTCTGAGATGCCCCCCAGAGGTCGTCATTCTCTCCTCTGGGGTGTCGGTTACGTCCTGCATGCCATCCGTCGTACACAGCTTGATTGCCCGTGATATAAATGAGGTCGTCACTGGCCCATTTCAGCGCGGTTATGAACATGTACAGCTCACCTCGTGGCACCGACTGGCGCGCACCAGGTAAAAGGCCCCCCCTACTGCACACAGCATGCATTCGCAACTCTCGTTTGCGAACTGAACCATTCCCAGGCCCACGCGTTGCAGCAAGGTCGAGCGGGAGTCCTCTCCACCGCTGGCGTCCCCGAGCAGCAGAACAAGACATTTCAGCACTGCTTGGCCCCAGGCATCCCTCGCCCGCGGTCTCGAGGTCGGAGCTCCACTACACCTCCTCGGCCGCTGGCGCTGGGACGCGCGTCGCATACTGAGGCAGCAGGCCTCGCAGCCAAGGTCCCTCCTCTGCCTGGTGCTGCGAGACCGCCTGGACCAGTGGGAAGTCCGAGCCCTGGTAGATCGGGCGACCATTGTCGGCAGAACACGTCCAGAACCTATGCAGCGCAATCTCCTCCTGCTCGCGGCAACGAGGACACAGAGGGCCCACCAGAACCTTGGAGGCTGCTTGGGCTCGGCGCGTGCGGGGCCAACTCCCGCCAGCGGCGATCGAGACCAGGAGCTCCGATTGTCGGCGGCCGTGCTTGGCCTCCTCCATCTGTCTCAGCAGCGCTCGGAGGGGCTCTGTGTCTACACCCGCTTCCAGCCCTGAGCCGCAGAAGTGCAGGGCTGCCTTTCCCCGCGACACAGCAGCTGAGGACCGATCGAAATCTCAGCAGAACTCGCGAGTGCAGTTGATCGCCATGATGCGAGAATATCCAGGATCAGGAAACTGCCGCTCGACACCGCGCGGCATGATCCAATGGGCTGGCGATAGGCGATGACCGCCGACATAGGTCCTCGAATCCTCCGGTTTCTCTGGGGGCAAGGAACCTTACGCAACTCAGCAACGACAGGGGGCCAGGCGCGGCGGGCGCCTGTGCGGATGCTGGGTTCGCTGAACCATTGTTCGAGCGAAACTGCCAAGCAGTCGCGCGGAACCTCGGTGCCAGGATCCTCCTCGGGCGACCGAATAGCCGGCAGGGGTGTCTTGCAGAGCCCGCGCCCTCCAGTGCTAGATACCGCGGCCCGGCCACGGCGGAAAAGGGTCCAGCGGCTTCCTAAATAAGCCGTGAATTTGGTGGCCGTGCAGTCCAGCAGCAGCTGCCCCAGTTTTCTCCGGCTTCCCAGTGATCCGATACTGCCGAGAGGCTCTGGAGAAACGGCGCAGCTTCCCGTGGATTCTGGAGTGGTTGGCGACTCTCTTGATTCTGGTCTGCCGTGCTATGCGGGCGCCTTTGCCCTGATCGATGCCGAGGAAGGGCGCCTCGAGCACGGCTCCGACCGAGAAGCCCCTCAACTTCAATTGAGCTGACGTGGCCTGGGCGCCGCCGTGCGCAGAGCATGGAATGGCCGACTTCGGGGTTGCATCCGGCGTCCGCTTCGCCAGCTCGTTGCGCGCGTCCGCCAGGCGCGCTGTCGCGTTGGACCTGGGCACTTCACTCGGCCCCGCCATGCGCTGAGATAAGTCGCCCACCCAGATGCGGTGGTTGATGCAGCTGTGCTCGTGGGCGATGGCTCCCAGGATGAAGTGAGTGAGGCATTTCGCAAACCTTGTGCCCCTTCGCAGCCCTTGGATGATGGGCCGCTGATCCTGGGGCGGAACGCAGACCGCGCCGAACTGTTCCAAGGTGCGGAGGTGGGGGGTGGGGGGGTGGGGGGGGGGTGGGGATATTGCGCCATCTTCATGTAGAGCACTGCTGCGGGGCACCTCGAACGCAGCGTTGCCGCGGGGAGAAGGCTTCGTCCAATGCAGTCATAACATCCCTTGATATATAGCATGCCTCGGGCGGCCCTGACGCGCGCGGCCGCTGCCACCTCGTCGCCCAACGCGCAGCAGAGAGGTTCCTGCAGCGAGGCATTGCCGAGCGCCGCCGCGCCCCATTGCTGCTCGGTGACAGCCGCCCGCGGCTTGACCTCGGCCTCTCTGATGAGCGACCGCGCGCGCAGCGGCGAGGTCAGCCCGATGGCGCGGCCGCCTTTGCTCTTCTTGTGCAGGAGCTTGCCCGCGATGAACTGGGTCTGGCGTGGCCAGGTCAAGGCGGCCTCGCAGAGATTGAGGAGCGCTGCAAGTTCGTCCTGCCCAGCTTCTGGCAGGCGCTCGATGTCAATGGGGGTCAGCCTGTCAGCTCCCATGCCAGTCCGCGCCGTCATGCGACTAACAACAATCCGGATATGATGACCTTGGATAGGCTCCAGGGGCGCGCTCTGCGCGGCTGCAGAAACGTCTTGGCGCGCAGTGCGGAGAGCCTCGAAATCGCAAACACGGGGTCCCCAGGTGGTGCTGCAATCCTCCCCTCGTGATCCAAAATCTCTTTGGGATGAGAGAGAAGCCCAGCCGCCGTGCGGGCGTCCTGCTGGGGCAGTGGATCACCTCGTAAGGATTTATGCACGGCGCCGAGGGTATTCTGATCCGTGGTCCAGGATCTGAAATGCTGCAAATATATTCAACGCTTTGCGAGATGCCCGACGCTCCACGCGCTGGGCCAGCTCTTGGAAACCTTCCAAGACCCGCAGGGTGCAGCTCGCCACGTTGCGGAGGAGGTTGGTCCACTCGCTCAGGGCGGGCTCCGAGACCTTGAGGCCGTCCCCGTGCGCGGTCAGGGCAGTCCTGAGCAAGGTGCAGACACGCCAAGTAGAGCTCCTGAAGTTGCTTCTCCCCATTGGCTCGGTGACCAGGTCGGTCATGCTGCGTTAGAGCGGAACGCACTCGCTTCCACCAGCCCGCAACGCGACCCCGAAGGGGAAGCTCACGCTGGCGGCCGCTGTGGCGCACGGGCTCCTCAGAGAACCTGCAGCCCTCGGCGCGGCTCGGGCCTCCCGACGGTGGCTGCTGGCGATGCGCACTCACCACCTGCTCAACAGTGCGAACCCACTGAGCGAACCACGTGCTCACAGCGCTCGCGCGCTGAGGGCTGAGCCCGCACCCTGCGGAGGGCGCGACGTGGGGCGGGCGGAGGTGGCCGAGCCTTTGATTCTGTTCGCGGAATCTGGCCCACAGCTCCTCAGGCATGCGACACGACGGCTCGACCTTGACCGAAGGGCCTTTTTCGAGAGGGGTCTCAGAACGCGGAGTGCGCCATTCGGCTGGGGGGGGGGGGGGGGTCCAGAGACATCATTGGCAGGAGGGTCCGACTGAACGCCCCCAACATCACAAGAGCTAAGGGGGGGCAGACATGTGCTCAACCATGCTGACGCGACCGATGCTGACGGCAGGCTGTTCGTTTTGCTGCACCCCTGGCGGATCGAAGTGGGGTTCGTCCGCCCACGGGCCTTCCCCGTCGTCTGACGGGAGGGGCTCCTCGAATCCTTCGCGCACAGAAACATGGAGAGCCCCCTCCAGACTTCCTGGTGGCGCCGGGGGAGACAGGTACACATTGCCACCAAACATGGCAGAGATCTGTTCCTGGCGATTAGCTGCTGCGAGCGCACGCTGCTGCTGTGCCTCAGCCTTGGCTCTCGAGCTCTTCGAGCCAGGCTGGGGTGAGCTAGAGGGCCGAGGCACCTGGGTCAACCGACCAGCGCAGACCAAACGTCTGGTAACCAGTTGCTGCCCGCCCCCTCGCACCTCCAACGCCAGATCAATATGTGGGCGCCGCGGTGCGTCGATGACGGGCCGCAACGAGATTATGTGCGGGATGGCGGCTTCGCTGGCCAGTGCGTAGTCCAACTTGCTTCCCTGCTGGCTGGCATCGCACGTGATGTCTACACCCTCGGGTGTGATGATCCTCCCCAGGACCTGATCAACGAACCCTGACTGATCAAGAATGGTGGGCTCCACGTTCCAATCGCCCAGGCTATCCACGGGGGCTTCGAGCTGGTGGGAAGTCCCCCCAATCGCTGATACCTTGCGAGATTGCGACCGCTGAGGCTGCTGGACGCGAACCCATAGGCGACGAAACTAATGAAGGAGAAACCCTTGCAGTGCACCGCCGCCGCATTGAACCCATCCAGCGCGGTAGATCCTGGAGCGCGAAGGGCGCGGGTCGCAAGCGCCTCCCCCAATCGAGTGGCTGGCCACGGGCTAACAGCCACTCGCCGCTCTTTTGCGCGATGCCCCGTGTCGGCAGTGCGATGCTTGCCTGAGCATCTGGCGGGGCCGGGTAGAAGACGCAGAGCTTGGCTGCGAGCACGAGCATCCCATTGTTGTAGCTGTGACTCGGGCACGTGAGTCTCGACGACACCCATAAGCTCGTGCTCCAGCGCGCGCTCGCAAAGATGAGACCATGACTTGTCACTCGTGGCGGTGCTATTTCTGAAAAAGATTCGGCACGAAGAGTCAGGTTGGTCCTGGCCGTCGAGCCGCGAGGGCAAAATTGGCGCCTGGCCGTGCGCCCGCCGACGGCGCGGTCGGCGCCGCCCCGAGCGCAGCCCGTCAATCGGCGGGTTCGCCGCCCTTGCTGCCCTTGCCGCCCTTGGGTGCCGCCCCCTTTTGGCCGCTGCCGCCGCTGCCTGGAACTTGGCGGCGGAGAGGCGCGCCGCCTCCTCTGCAACCCGCTGCTTGTGGGCGGCTTGCTCCTCGGGGGGCGTCGCCTCGGTCTCATGGGGGGCCGCGCCCGCTGGGCTGCTCGCCGAGGCGCCGGGGGGGGGCCCGCCCTCGGCGGCGGCGCCCGAGCTGTCGCCTCCCACCGCGGCGCCATCCTCCGCGCGCCGCTGCTTGCTGGCCAGGCGCTCGGCGATGTCCTGCTTGACCTTCGCGGCCTCCTCGAGCCAGGCCTGGACCTCCGCGCCCTTGGTGGTGAGCATCGCTTGCATTTTATCGAGCTCCGTTTTGATGCCGCGAAGCTGCTGCTTCTCGCCCTCCTCGACCTCTACCTGCTCCAGGCCGTCGAAGAGGCTGGTGTCCCATGATGCAGAAAAAGGCCGGCTGCGGTCCCTCGGCGGCTGGCGCGGCGTCAGGATTGAGACCCGCCGCTCGCGCCAATGCCGGGGCTGCTTGCCGTTTGCCGATCTCGGCCTCGGCGAGGGCCAAGGCAGCCGACTGCTCCTTTTCGACCGCCGCCTGGAGTGAAGCACGCAGCCGCTGTACGTTGGCCACCGCCTGGTCGTGCTTGTGGTTGCAATCGCGCCAGATGCCCTCGGCCCGCGACACCATGGCTGCCTCGGAGGGCGACGCCGTGGTGGCCTTGGGCTGGGCAGCTGCCAGCTGGTCCAACTGCTGCTTGATCGCCTGCGAGACCTTCGGGTCGGAGCTGGCCGCCAACGCCGCACGGAGGTGGTCAGCCACGGATCCAATGCTCGGCTGCGAGCTGGTCGTGACAGTCCTCCATGGGGTTGGGGAAGAAGATCGGCCTTTCGGTGCGGGAGTCTGCTGGTCCGCGGCGAAGGTGACCTTCTTGCCCTGGGAGCCCGATACATGTGGACCCATTCACCGCAGAGATAGTGTCCGTCGCGCTCTCTTGGCTGGTCACTTCATTCGCATCGATGGCATGCTGAGCACCGATTCCACAGACGTGGCGAGAAAGAAGACTGTGACATGATTATCTGGCTTTGGTTCCCGGATGATTCGTTCGAAAAGGAATGTAGACGGTATGCCTCAAGCGCCCCGTGCAGGCACCAGAGACTGGCGTGAGGTAGGGTGTCGGAAAGGTGTGCCCAAGACAACCCGCTAGCCCACTCGGGGCCGTCACCTCAAGCCAGTGTGGCTTGAGAGGAGGAGGAGGAGGAGGAGGAGGAGGAGGAGGAGGAGGAGGAGGAGGAGGAGGAGGAGGAGGAGGAGGAGGGGGAGGAGGAGAAGGGAGGAGGAGGAGGAGGAAGGGGAGAAGGAGGAGGAGGAGGAGGAGGAAGAGGACGAAGGGGAGGAGGAGGAGGAGGAGGAGGAGGAGGAGGAGGAGGAGGACAAGGCGAAAACTTGATGTACACAGTCAAAGTGGTTCGTTGTTCCTGCTGGGGGAGTAATTATGCCCAGATGGGAGTACTTCTCCGAGTGTATGGTATGCTCTGTTTCGCGCGGAAGGCAATCTTTTCAAGCACTTCGACATAATTAGCTACCCTCGTTTACCTTTCAGCCGCCGTCTCGGGACGTGGTCGACATGTAGTTCTAAAATCGTGGAATATAGCTTTGAAACTTGGCACATCACCACGCAGATGTTGCGAGATATCCGAATTTGGGAGTTTCCTATGTTACGCCGTGTGCTTCGTTTCCGCCGCCGGCCAGATGTAGCATTTCACCAATACGACGCTCGCGCCGCTGCTGTTATTTCCAATTGGTGCCAGCAGTCCGGGATTCAGATGGTTTACATCCGTGTTCTGAAGACGCGGCTGCTTGGAGGCCTCGTGTCTTTCAGTTGGACTCGGGGGCTTCTCCGCTGAGGCTGGCTCGTGAATTCCGGAACGCAGAGTGGTGGTGCAGGATCCGGGCGTGGGCTTCGGAGCGGAAGCGCCGACGGCCAGGACTCATCCGGGCCCGGAGCGGCAATCCAGCAGCTCATTGGGAGCATCCATTCGTCACCGTTTTCTGCGATAACTTGCACGACAAGCTCAACAGTTGCTCTTCGAAGGAAGAGTGGATGCGTGGGTTTCCAGACTCTTTGGAAGTTCCGTGTGCGAAGTGGAGTTTTCCAGTGCCCGCCACGGACATTTCGACGACCAGCGACCCGCGGGTCACAGCGGAGTTAGGCACCGGCATGCCTGAGCTGCCGGACAATCCCCGGGAACTGTCCTGGGGCGAAGGCGGCAGGAGAGTGTGGATCCATACGGATTGCCAAAGCCTGGGGGACATGTTCGGCGGCCGGGCAAAGCTATCTTGCAATAGTATACGACCTCCGTGCGTCAGGGTGGCTCGCATGTTCGAGTGCATGCTGAATGGAGGCTTCAGGCCTAGATTGGACGCGGTGGCTTTCATTGAGTGGAATCGCAGGTCGTTCAATATGTGCGCGGATCGCAAGGTTGCGTGGGTTCACCGAGACTCTCCGGCCATCGAGGCGGCGAAGTGTTCTGACATGTTGTTCCGCATTTGTTTTGACGGCACAGTTCGATACAGACCGGCGGCAGCGATGGGGATAGCGACCAGCGGCGGAGTGCGGAGACTGTTGACCATCGCTGGCAAGCGCTCTGCCTAGAAGGGTTCTTACTGTATAAGCTTAAAGGGGCCGGGCAGTGGACCACGCCCCGGGCGGTTCCCCCGGCATCCGCCCCGCGGTTCCCCCAGTTACGTCCCCTTAGCTTAGCGTTGCTTATCTCATATTAGCTTAGCTTATTTCATATTAGCTTAGCTTAGCTTATCTCATATTAGCTTAGCTTATCTCATCGTAGCTTAGCTTAGCTTAGCTTAGCTTAGCCGCTATTTAGCCTACCTTAGCATGGCTTGGCTTAGCTTAGCTTAGCTTATCTTATCTCATCTTAGCTTAGTTTAGCTTAGCTTAGCTTAGCCTAGCTTAGCCTAGCTTAGCTTAGCTTAGCTTGGCTTGGCTTAGCCTAGCTTAGCTTATCTCACATTAGCTTAGCTTAGCTTAGCTTATATCATATTAGCTTAGCTTAGCTTAGCCTAGCCTAGCCTAGCTTAGCCTAGCTTAGCTTAGCTTAGCTTATCTCATCTTAGTTTAGTTTAGCTTCGTTTAACTATTTTAGCTTAGCTTAGCTTAACTTAGCTTAGCTTAGCTGATGCTGCTTTCCTAGGGGCTCCAACTCCTAGGTAGGGTCGCACTGGGTTAATTGTGGAAATGCTGGCATTGGCATGGGGTCTATACACATTCAAATATCAGTGGCAATGTATCATCGTGGACTGATCAGTGGCGGCGGGTTACGTGTGTGTGTGTTTATGTATGTGTGTGTGTAAGCTCCACATTTGCACGAGTTGGACATGAAAGAAAGATGAGGAGGAGGAGGAGGAGGAGGAGGAGGAGGAGGAGGAGGAGAAGAAGGACAAGAGGAGGCCGAGGAGGAGGAGGAATAGGAGGAGGAGGAGGAGGAGGGAGGAGGAAAAGGAGAGAAGAGGGAGGGAGAGCAGAGAGGAGGAGGAGGAGAAGCAGGAGGAGAGGGAGGAGGAGGAGGAGGAGGAGGAGGAGGAGGACAATGAGACAGGGTGTGGGTGGTGGGAGACGTGCTCTTTCGCGCCAGGAGGAGGAGCAGACAGGACGAGGAGGAGGAAGATGAGGAGAAGGAGTTCCGATGATGCTGCTGATGATGATGAGAAGGAAGAGGAGGAGGAGGAGGAGGCGAAAAATAAGAAGAAGGAAAAGAAGGCTGAGGAGGGAGGGGAGGAGGAGGAGTAGAAGGAGGAGGAGGAGGAGGAGGTGGAGACGGGGGAGGAGGTGGAGGGGGAGGAGGACGAGTGGGAACATGGCTTCTCGATCTATTCCTCCTTTCCTCCTGTCGCAGCCCTAGACATCGGAGCGTGTGTGGTGGGACAGGGCGTGCAGTTCTATCTACGTCGGTCCTCCTTTTGCCGCCTGGCGGCTCAAGCGGTTATCCGTAAGGGCTTTGCCCCTTGCCGCCGACTCCTTTTCATAATGGGATATCTCAGAGTCGCGTCGGTGTCGTCTTGTCGTTGACTTGGCGCATGCGGGGGCGGATAGGGATCAGCAGCGCATATTGAGACTTTGGCGTTGTCGAAGACGCCTACGGCGAACCACCGCCGCCCCTGCCTTTTGGAGTCGTCAATGTAGCCGAGCGTTATGGCAAGAGCTCTGCTAAGCGATCGGGCCATGTGTTCCCTCATCCTTTGTAGAAACCCTTCGGGGAACACTTGGGGGAGGATGGAGGGGAAAATCAGGAGGAGGAGGAGGAGGTGGAGGAGGAGGGGGCATCTTGGGAGCTTCTGGGGGCACTCTTGGGGCCTCCTTGGTGTTTCCTGGGTGCCGGGACGTCGTCGTGTGGGGGGTCTCAAGAATTGAGCTCTCTTGGAGTGGGGGTGCGGGAACGTGGTGGGGGCGTGGTGGAGGCGCGGTGAGGGGTGTTGGTAAGTATCGGGCCAGGAATTGTCGTGTGGAGGGTCGAAGAACTGAGCTCTCGTGGAGTGGATGTGGCGGGATTTGGTGGGGAGGTGGTGGGCCAGTGGGGGCGCGGCGCAGTCTGTTCGGCGCCGCCTTTGCGCGGCGCCAGCGTTAAACCGACAGTGTTTGCGGCGGCAACCGCGTTGCCAGGGCATCCCGCTGCAGGGGTCGTTCGGCCGTCAGCGCCAGGGCGCCTAGCTCCGCAAAGGAAATCGGTCTTGGACCCCCCCCAACAATTTCTGGCCCAAACCTTACCGACACCTCCCACCGCGCCCCCACCACGCTCCCACCACGCACCGGCACCCCTTCCCCACGAGAGCTTCGTTCTTGGGATCCCCCCACACGACAATTTCTGGCCAGAAACCTACCGACACCCCCCACCGCGCTCCCACCACGCCCCCATGTCCCGGCACCACCACCCCACGAAAGCTAAGCTCTTGGGACCTCCCACACGAGAATTCCTAGCACGACACTTCCCGACACCCGCCACAGCGCCTCCACCACTCCCCCACCAAATCCCGGCACCCCCACTCCACGAGAGTTCAGTTCTTCAAATCCCCCACACGGCAATTCCTGGCCTGACACTTGCCGACACCTCCCACCGCGCCTCCACCACGCTCCCACCACGTCCCGGCACCCCCACCCCGCCAGAGCTCAGTCCCGGGGATCTTCACACGACAATTTTTGGCCCCAAACTGACAGACACAACCCACCGCACCGCCCCCACCACGCCCCCTCTACACCCCGGAACCCCCACCCCACGAGAGCTCAGTTCTAGGAAGCCCCCACACGACAATTTCTGGCCCAACACCTATAGTATACCAACACCCCCCCGCGCCCCCACCACGCTCCCACCACGTCCCGGCACCCCCACCCCACGGGAGCTACGTTTTTGGGACCCCCCACACGAGAATTCCTGGCCCGAAACTTCCCGACACCCCCCACCGCGCTCCTACCACTTCCCCACCACGTCCCGGCACCACCACTATACGAGAGCTCAGTTCTTCGGACCTCCCACACGACAATTTCTGGCCCGACACTTACCGAAACCCACCACCCCGCCTGCACCACGCCCCCACCACGTCCCGGCACTCCCACCCCACGAGAGCTCAATTCTTGGACCGCCCCGCACGCCAATTTCTGGCCCGAAATTTACCAACACCCCCCAGAGAGGCCAACCTTCGATCACTTCTTTGGGGTCGGCGGCAGAGGCGGCAGCCTGAAGATTGTCGTTTGGGAGGTCCCTAAAAACTGAGCTCTCGTGGGGTGGGGGTGCCGGGACGTTGTGGGGGCGTGGTGGGGGGTGTCGGTAAGGGTCGGGCCAGAAATTGTCGCGTGGGGAGTCCCAAGAACGGAGTTCTCGTGGGATGGGAGTGCCGGGACGTGGTCGTGTGTGGGGTCTCAAGAATTGAGCTCTCTTGGGGTTGGGGTGCGGGGATGTGGTGGGGGCGTGGTGGAGGCGCGGTGGGAGTGTCGGTAAGTGTCGGGCCAGGAATTGTCGTGTGGGGGGTCCAAGACTTGAACTCTCGTGGAGTGGATGTGCCGTGGTGGGGGCGCGGTGGGGGGTGTCGGGAAGTATCGGGCCAAGAATTTGTTTTTCGGGGGTCCCAAGAACTGAGCTCCCGTTGGGTGGGGGTGACGGGACGTGGTGGGGGCGTGGTGGGAGCGCGGTGCGGGGTGTCGGTAAGTTTCGGGCCGGAATGCCGGGGCGTGGAGGAGAGGGTCAAAATTTTGGGCAGCATCGATTTCAACTTTTTGGGCAGCAGCGATGATTGCAGACGGTGGTTGTAGCACGCCCCTTCATCTCACACGCGTCTGGGGTCGGCGGATATCGCAGTGATGAGATTCGCCCATATGGTGCTAAAGTATACATGCGTAATACCTGACTGCATGGTGCTGTGGTTCAGGATGTGCCTTTCGAGGGCCAGAGAGCTGGGTGTCAGCCAGCTGCTGGACCAGCCCGTCGCAGGGGCGTGGCTCTACCCCTGCCTGAAGGTGCCCCCCATGGGCTTCTCGTGGGCAACGCGGTGGACGCAGCAGGCCCATCGCGAGTTGCTGCGAAGAGGAGGCCTGGTCGAGGGTGAGTTGGTGCACCGCCATGTTGCGCATGAGGTGGGGGCGCTGACCGTGCCGCGCATCGCTCACGTTGACCGAGATGTTCGTCTCCTCCGGAGCTGGCGACACCGAGGCAGCCTGGAGGCAGGCGGCCAAGGTGATGGCGGACGTCGGCCTGCCCTTGCACGAGGTGGAGGACGGCCAGAGCTTCGTGGAGCCGCCAGGGCTCGAGCTGGTTAGGATCAATCTCAGGGCCGGGCTGGCGCGTGGCAGGCGCTGCCGCTTTGGCCTGGGCGCGCAGGCGCTGCTGAGGCGCAGGCGTGTCGCGGGTCGCGAGGTGGAGAACTTGATCGGCCACTTCACGCACGCCATGCTGCTCAACAGGCCGGCGCTGTGCGTGTTCAGGGCCGCCTGCGACTACGCGAGGAAGCACTGCCGCAACCTTGCGCCGCTGTGGGCTTCGGTGCGCCAGGAGCTCACCACTACCATGCACCTGCTGTCGCTGCTGGCCGTCCAATTCGACCTGCCGTTGTCCGGGCGCGTGACGTGTTCGGGTGCAACGCCCAGGGGCTTTATGCAGTGCAGGTGGCAGACGTGGAGCCCGTGGTCGTACGCAAGATAGGGCGCTGGAGTGAACGGTGGCGCTTTCGCGTTTCATCAGCCAGGCGCCCTCGAGACTTGGCGCTAGGCGTGGGCCTGACCGATGGTCTCGACGTTTCAGTCAACACGGTCCATCATTGAGAGTCTAGCGTGCAAAAGCCAGGTGGTAAGCACCTTCCTGGGATGAGACCGATCAAGATCTCCCCCGCACCTTGCTCCAGGAGATTCTGGGGCCGACTGCGGAGGTCAGCGTGGAGATCGACACCAACGATCAATTTCCAGGACTACCACAATCGTCCATCCAGGAGGCGGAGTGGAGGGCCATCCAGGCGAGGAGGTACCACACGGGGGCACTCGTGTTAAGTAATTACGAGCAGCACTATCGGAGTGGATGAGGAAATGCCGCCAAGTAAGACATCATCGCCACTGCCATCTGCCCTCGTTGCGTTGAGTTTGGAGAAGGGTCGGGCCGCGTCCCCGTCGGTGCTCCTGCGCTGGGAGCCTGGCGACGAGAGCGAGCTGAGGGAATCGCGAGCGCCTCCAGAGCCAGAGGGGCGGACTGGGGCTGGCCCGAGAGTCCTCGACGGCGCCGCGGCGGCCCTCATCGACGTGGTGTCGCCAATACCGTGCGCCAGACCGTCCACCGTCAGCCTCCGCCGCTTGCGCGGGCCAGGGGCGCGGGGATGGGGCGCAGGCTTGGAATTGGTGGGCTCGCGACCCTGAAGCAGGAGAGCATCACCCCGAAGACCAAGCAGGACTACGTGCGGAGGTTGGTTCGATTCGACGATTTCTGCAAGACCCACGGGCTCGCGACGGCGACCGACGACAGCTCGGAGGAGGCGCTCGTCGAGTACATGGACCTGCTGTTCTCGCGGGGGAAGCCGTCGAACCTGCTCTGGCCCTTGCTGCGTTCGGTTTCGGGCCCTGCTTGGTCCCCCTCGTCGCTGTGCGACCGCCGGGATTCAAACCCACGTCCACAACAAACATAATCCTGCTGCTGATCCTGCTCCTGCCTCATGATCATCCTCCAGTTCGCCCTGCTCATCCTCCTGCTCATCCGTCACGTCTTCCGATTCCTCCAATGTGCACGCCCTCCCTTCTGCTTGCGCACCGCACGATGGGGCGGCCATTTCGGGGATCATGGTCCTCGACGGAACCCCTGCCGACGGATGCAAAATAGTGCGGCGCAGTGGAAACGGACGGGTGGGATGGGTAGGATGTCCGCTATATGGCGCGAGCGCGCTCCCTTCCCCCGACAATGTCGTGTGGGGCTCCCACCGCTCCTGCGCAGTTGTCTCCGCACGCAGGGGCTCGTGATCCCAGCTGGAACCTCCAAGCGACGGGTAGTGTTCGGTTCTTCGAAATCGTGCTCCTGCCGGAGCGTTGGCCGCATGTCAGGATGGGTGCGCTGCTCCCCCCGCTCAGGGTGGCGTCCCCGCTCCAACACGAGCTACCCTTCTGGATCCGGTTCCTTCTCGTCGTTGCCGTGCCCCTCCTTTGCACTCTCCCGCCTTCTCCTGGTCCGCCTGCTCCTCCTGCTATTGCTCCTCCTTCTTTTTCCTCCTCCTCCTCCTGATCATCCGCCTTCCTCTTCTTCCTTCGCCAATGTACAACGTCCACTC
Organism: Prorocentrum cordatum; assembly: GCA_963575745.1. Lineage (NCBI taxonomy): Eukaryota > Dinophyceae > Prorocentrales > Prorocentraceae > Prorocentrum > Prorocentrum cordatum. Next base: position 315,110 of record CAUYUJ010015243.1, read on the forward strand.
TTCCCGATCGCTCGGCAAACGATGGATCAAGTCCTGGACTTGCTCTTTCGTGATCAAAGTCCCCCAGGACAGCCCAATCGGCGGCCCGAGAGGGATGGCACGCAATGGGAAGGGATGCGTGGGAGGGGTAGGATGTCAGATGTGGCGCGAGCGCGCCCAGCTTGCCCCTGTCCTCTCCCCCTCCTCCGACTCTCCTGCCCTCTCCTTCCTCTTCTCCTTCCCTCCAGCCAGCTGCGCGCCAGAAAGAGGGGGCTGCCTTGACTATGCAATAGGGGCAGCGCGGGGGAGGGCCCAACAGCCACGTGCGTTTGCGAGCATGGCCCAGCTGCATCAGCAACGCAGTGAGCCCTCCGATTGCCGCGCGACTGTCCCAATGAAGTTTGAATGCGATTGTCCTGTCTTGTCCTGTCTTGGCTTGGCGCCCTCCTCCCTCCTCCCTCTGCCCTCCGAGCGCGCCTGCCTCATCGCCAAGGAGGAAGGCGATCGGGTTGTTAGATTGTGCGCTCTCTCCTCCTCCTTCAAGAGGGGAGAATGGTGGTAACCTGTTCAGCCCTGCCTGAGGCTTGAAGAAACAAAGCCCCTCCTCCTCCTCCTCCTCGTCGTTCCTCTTTGTTGTTCGCCCTCTTGCTCTCTTTATTTGTTTTTCTCTATCTCACACTCTCTCTCTTTCTATCCCCCTCCATCCTCCATCCCAGGAGGAGGCAGAGATGAGGAGGATGAGGAGGGAGTAGCAGGGAGTAAGGAGGAGAGATGAGTGAGGCGGAGTGGGGAGGCCCTCCCTACCCTTCCTCATCCCCCTCCCCCCGCGCACGCTGCGAGGCGTCGCCGCCGTCCTTCTCCCCGCCACCGGGGCGGCCGCCGCCGATGCCAACGCCGCCGCCCAGACCGTCGTCGGCGATAGGCGCGCCGGCGATCGGCGCGCGGGCAGGAGGGCCGCCTGGCACCGCGGGGTCGCTCGCGTCGCCGCTCTGGATCACCGCGGGCGTTGCCAAGTGGGCGATGAGTGGACGCTTACAATCGAAAAAGAAGCATCGCGGCAAAAGCATAAACTTTCGGAGTTCTGCGCGAATTTCTCGGATCTGCGCGGGGGCCCACCTGGCGGCGCCTCCGGCGCCGATCCAAGAAATCATCGCGGCCCTTCGACAGTGTATGTTTATGTGGTTCTTTGTTCCTCTAGACTAAGTTGGGTCATAGTTTGCCATGCCTAGTTTATAAGTGGGTTGCAGGGTGTCCTGAATGGTGGCTTAGGAGGGTGCAGATCAGGGCTGAGGGCGTTCAGCCCATCTTGCGGAGTGATCCAATCCCTATTGGGGCATTTGTAAGCCACGTGTGAGTTAGGTCAGGCCAAATATAACCCACCTATGGATCCATTAGTCACCCCCTATCCCCTTAGCAACACCCGCGGTGATCCCAGAAGAGGGGGTTGAGGACCTGGGGTGTGTGGATATGGTACGGGAGGGGGATGCAATCTCGCAGATCTCATGCCACCTCACCTTCTTTCATTGCGTTCTCTGAGCCCCCAGGTCAGTGCACATGCCTCGGGCCATGATGCGTTACGTAATCTGCCTCTTCTTGGCCCCTCTCATCGGCGTTCCCGAGCCATGAAGCAAAACAAAGATCCTGAGAGAAACGAGTCCTGAGGCTTTTGGCCGTCTTTGGTCTCCCAGGGCCCTTCGTGGGCTCCAGGGCCGTCAGATCAACGACCCGGGATGAATGACGTGCTCTTGAGGGACGGCACCAGGGGTCCAGGATTTTTGTTCTTCAGGGCCTCTTTCCTTCATTGCAAGCGTGACGGTTCGCACCTACGGCAGGTTCTTGTCGTGTTGACGCGGCGTCGATCGAAGCGCGAGCGTTCCAGGCTGAGCGGCGCCAGACGAGGACGACCAGCGACAAAAATACCGCTTCCTCGAGAGTGCTGGTGCAGGGAGGGATGGGGGAGGAGATGATCAGAGAGGGGGGGGGAGAATGGGGGGGGGATGAGGAGGAGGAGGAGGAGGAGGAGGTCCAGTCCCATCATTGTCCATTTCTGAGGCGCAGCAGTTTTCCGCGCTCTCCTTCAAGGCGGGGGGCAAGCGAGGAGGTACGTATCACGCCGACATTGCGAAGCACCTGGAGCACGCGGCGCGCGTGCCCGAGATCATCATTCATCAAACGGTTCAGCAACACTATGCCGCAGTTCGGAGGCTGGAAAAAACACCGGGGGCAGAATTGGCGAAGCTCTGCCGCTGACGTGAAGAGACTCTGGCTTTCGAGAAGCAAGTCAAGGCTACTCGAGAGGAGCTTGAAGGCTGAGAAGGAGTACGCGGATGTTGTTCGCAAGCTTAAGCCGGAGTCGGACCCTCAGGATTCTCAAGTTGCAGCCACTTTGTCGATCAAGCCCGAGCAACTGCTGGACGACACTTTTCGACATGTCCTCGATGTTGAAAGTCGATTTGTTGGAGGAGTTGGACGGTTCGGATGAGTTCGAGCTCTCGCCTGAGAACAGGGATGAAGTTGCGAAGCTCACTGAGACACTCTCACGTGGATGTCAACATCTTGCGAAGCAGTTGTTCGAACAGATCCCCGAGCAAGCTAAGCAGGCGAATATTCAGCACGACAAGCACAACACGCGCCTGGCGGACAACCGACGTCGCACAGGGGAAGATGGTGGAGCTGCTGCAGGTGCTGTTGCTGCTCCAGACGCAGGTCAAGCCGCTGCACCAGCCGTTGCTGCTGCAGGGGCGCCTGAGGCCAGTGAGGCTGGTGGCGTTGGAGGCGCCCCACCCGCATCAGCCCCTGTCAGTGATATTCGCACACGTGCGGATGGCTCTCTGTCCTGCGCCCTTCCCCCCCCCCCTCGGAAAGGGGGGAGGGGATCAACAGTACTCAGGCCAGCACGAGCTCGAGTTAACTCGGAGACGTTTTTGATGTGTTCGCCAGTCGGGTCCTTCCCTTTGGCTGTACTTTTCGCAAATCAGGAGTGCGACTTTTTCGACGGTTCACGCAGCTGTGGCCGCTGAAAGTCTCAGGATTTGTTCATGCTCCTCTGCTTCCTGGTGAAAGTCGCGTCCCCCCAGGATCCCGAGAAAGGGAACCTCGCCCCTCTCCGCCCCAGGGGCAGCTGGTCAGATGCAGAGCTTGGATCGTGCTGCTACGGCAGCAGGTGCGCGCTTGCCGTAATCCGCTACTGCAGCCTGCCTGCCAGTGCACGCTACCTCTCCCCCCAGCGGGCTTCGGTTTTTAGTTGGGACAGGTGCGGTCAGGGCCTTCTGTCGGGGCGGGGTAACAGTCGGGTCAGCTCTCGCCCACGCGTTTCCACTTGCATCTGCCAGGTGTTCTGAAGGAACTGCCCTCGAGGAAGGCTTCTGCGTCGCGACCGTCAGCGCCAACTGCCGGGGCGCGCCAGCATTGTTCCTGGGATGCACGGAGGCCCGCATTGCGTTGGCCCAAGAGCACCGATTGAGGGGGCAGTCGGACCTTGATCGGGCTTCGAAGAGCTCCAAGTTCCTGGGCTGGAGGTCCTCATGTCGAGAAAGTGCCACACCTGCCACGCCCTGCGCCATGGCCCGCATAGACGCCGCGTTCGGAGACCACCCCTTGCGCACCCCCTACGGGGTGAGGAGGGTGCTACACCTGCCACGCCCTGCGCCATGGCCTGCACAGACTCCGCGCTCGGAGACCGCCCCCTGCGCACCCCCTACGAGGTCGAGAAAGTGCAGCACCTGCCATGCCTTGCGCCATGGCCCGCAAAGACGCCGCGCCCGGAGACCATCCCCAGCGCACCCCCTACGAGATCGAGAAAGTGCCACACCTGCCACGCCCTGCGCCATGGCCCGCATAGACGCCGCGCTCGGCTGCGCTGCGCTGTGCTGCGCTGTGCTGTGATGTGCAGCTGTGTGCTGTGCTGAGCTGTGTGCGTTGATGCGCTGTGCTTTGCTGCGCTGTGGGTGAGGGAGGAAGGAAGAGGAGGGGGAGGGGGAGGAAGAGGCGGGAGACGCGGGTGGGACGCGGCAGGGAAGACAATTATAACCCCACGAAACTTGTGGGGGGGAAAACCAGAACCCCACGATGCATGTGGGGAATGCGATGTGCTTGTGTGTTTATGTGTATGTGTGTATGTGTATGTGTATGTGTGTGCTGTGCTGTGCTGTGCTGTGCTGTATGCTGCGTGTGTGATTTTGTGTTTGTCTGTATGTGTGTATGTGTGTATGCGTGCGATTCGATGTGCTGTGCTGTGCTGCGCTGTGGGCGAGGGAGGAAGGAATATGATGGGGGAGGAGGGGGGGGAGGTGAGTCGCGGGCGCGGGGCGGCAGAGAAGAATGCAAAAACCCCACCAATCACGTGGGGACAACTATTTGTGCCGTTGACTGCCCCAGAAGGCGCGGCGACCCATGTCGCCGCTGAGTTTTTTTTTCAGGCGCCCCGCGTTTCTGCAGGCCGCTGCAGCCCGCTGCTTAAGCTGAGCCGACCGCTTAGCTCCTGGGGCTCGAAGGGCGCGCCCTGCTGCGTAGTCCACGCCTAAGTTGGCAACCCGAGCGCGCGCCCAGCCGCCTACAAGGGGCCCCAGCTCCGCGACCAACTGGTCGGCCACTGCCTTCGAACGAGAGACCATGCCTATCTTGCCCATGGCGAGCTGGCACCTACGAACAGTGCGCGCCGCGTTCTTCAGAGCCCTCGAGCCAGATATCATGGCGTCGGCAACAACTCGGGGCCTCCCCGTGCAACCGGGGCTAAGGTCGTCAATGTGGACGTCAATGTCACGCACGACAGCCCTAAGGATGGGGTCGAAAACCTCCACGGCGAACGCCTCGATGAGGCTGGTCGCAAAAGAACAGCCCGCGACGATGCCGTTGGACGCGAAATCGGGGCCGTCAACTACCCCTCAATGCAGTCCAGGCGCGCCAGGCAGGGAGGTAACCAGTGCTGCTGGCACTTATGCCACAAGTATTGAAGGTTGATGCGCCCACAATGCTGGCTGAGGTCCCCCCCCCAAAAAGGCACTGACTTGACCTCTGCGATTGCCCCGTGCAGCTCTCAGCGCCTGCCCCCGGGCAGCGCCCCTGGCCCCTCGGCGCGCCCACGCGGCCCAGTAGGGTTCGGCACGATGGAGCTCCCACCGTGGAGTTTCGGGACGGCGACGCCGCTCCCAAACTCGAAACCAACTCGGGAACCCGAGGGCCCCCCTAAAGAGAGCCATTAGAACCCAGGACAGCTGCAGGGGGAGGGCCCCGCAGCTCCCGCGACAGCACACCAGACAGCCATGGCCCTCGGGGCTTCATCAGGCAAAAGACAAACATGTCGGCAATGAAAGCCGTCTAGACAAACCGCACTGCTGGCGCGGTGCTTCTCAGAGACTTCGCGGAGGTCAGATGGCTCGAGAAGGTGGGCAAGCCAGAAACCACCGCGGACCCCCCTGCCTCCAAATCGCCGAAAACTCGCCCCTCCTCGGCTTTGAGAAAGCTGGATGGGTCGCGCACTATGACCCCGGCCCTGGAGAGCGTGGTGGAGGGCGCCCAAACTTCGGGGTCTCGGATGGCTCGCTCCGCGTGCCCGCGCATGCTCGCCTCCCTTCTCGAGCCCATTGCGCGCCCACTCTTGCCGCTCCCGCCTCGACGCAGTCGCGGCGGTGGCCATGGCAGGCGCGCGAGCAGATGCCATATCCTGGATGAGAACAGACGGTGCAGATCGGTGGCCAGCTCGGGACGCACCACCGAGCTAATGGCCCGGCGAAAGCCCGCCGCTGCCGCAGCACAGAAAGATCCAGCCCGAGCCTGCAGCAGGCTGAACAGAAGCAGGAGGCTGCGCCAGCGCCGCCAGAAAAGGACGGCCTCCTCCCAGAAGCCCTTGCTCCGAAAGGTAACACTTTGAAGCTTGCGACTGGCTCGAGAGCCACATGATAGACCTGATGCTGGGATCTTCAGCTCGGCCACCTGCCTTCAGAGTAGACTTCCAATGCGTAATGGGCCTTCCGCCGCGCATCCCCGCAGGGGCCGGGGCCCCCGGGAGAGCCGACAGGTCGCGCTCAACAGAGTTGGCCCACTCTTTGTAACATGGCATGAGCAAGCGACGGGCGTGGTTATCTCGCCGCCCCTCACCGCGCCTTTGGCCTCTTGGCCGAGGCTAAGGCCCCCCCCCGGGCGCCGGCCTGGGGCCGAGGGCCAATCGGGGCGGAGACGGGAAGGCCGGGGGGCCGACGGAAAGCGAGAGCCTTGAGATCACCGAGCGACGCGTGGAAGCGCATTGAAACAAACCGATGGGGGCCAGCGAGGCCCCCCCGCAACATCGACTGATTTTTACATGCGCTCATGCCATGAGAGACAACCAAATAATCAAACCTACATCGTTTCCAGAATCCCAAGGTTTGTTTCTGAAAGACCTTCGCAGTGGACCAGGTGGAGCGAGATGGCGCGCAACGCCGCGCAGCCAGGCACGCGCGCCATGACTGCGGCGGCCCCCCGTCGACCAGCGCGCGCCGATCCAGGGGGGGGTAAAGGCCGAAGGCGTCCTTGACCAGACCGCGCACACCAGAGGACGTGCCGCTTCCATCGCCAACGAGCCCTGGGGCCCCTCGTAGGGGGTGCGCTGTCGGTGGTCTCCGAGCGCGGCGTCTATGCGGGCCATGGCGCAGGGCGTGGCAGGTGTGGCACTTTCTCGATCTCGTAGGGGGTGCGCAGGGGGAGGTCTCCGAGCGCGGCGTCTGTGCGGGCCGTGGCGCAGGGCGTGGCTGGTGTAGCACTTTCTCGACCTCGTATGGGGGTGCGCTGGGGGTGGTTTCCGAGCGCGGCGCTTATGCGGGCCATGGCGCAGGGCGTGGCAGGTGTGGGACTTTCTCTATCTCGTAGGGGGTGCGCAGGGGGTGGTCTCCGAGCGCGGCGTCTACGCGGGCCATGGCGCAAGGCGTGGCAGGTGTGGCATATTCTCGACGCTACCGGGGGTGCGCAGGGGGCGGTCACCGAGCGGGGCGTTTATGCGGGCCATGGCGCAGGGCATGGCAGGCGCGGCATATTCTCGACACCACAGGGTGCGCGCAGGGGGTGGTCCTCGAACGCGGCGTCTATGCGGGCCATGGCGCAGAACGCGGCGCTTCTCCTCTTCCATCTCTCCCCTTGAGTGACGTCACCAACGGCGCCGGCGGGGCATCGGCCACCAACATCAGTCTCACAAGCTTCACTTCAGCTATCATCACTCCAGCCATAATATGAGTATGTGGCGGTTCTTCGGTAGCGTAGTTGGAATTCCAGACAGAGAACTCCTGGACCTGTGGAGGCTGGCCGCGTCGTCGATCAAACCTCGGGGCCAGGGGCGCTCTCTTTCGGTTCTGTGTCTTCTTGAAGGTGGCCCCACCAAGAGGGCCGGCTGCGCCCCAACAGTGGG
>CAUYUJ010015243.1:327463-345244 GCA_963575745.1 Prorocentrum cordatum
CCGAAGCCGAGATGCACATGCACTGGATTAAGATAACTATCTTCGGCATTCTATGGGTGATAATGGGATGTGCTGTGGGCTACATGCGGCAGGGGATGGACGACACGCGTACTACCGGCCCTTCGTGGGACCCAGCCGGTACTACGCCTTTTCGCGAGTACGTTCGCGAAGTACATGCATGGATAAACGTAACGAGCGGCAATATGACGCCACCTCAGCAAGCTGCAGCACTACAACGTGGCCTTCAAGGCCTTGCTCGTCGTATCGCCATGCAGGTCCCCTCCCAGATCATCAACTATGGTGTAACTGTCAACGGACAGCCAACGGATGCAGTTACTATATACTGTACCTATTGAGCACCAAATTTGAAAATCTGGAAGATGAGCGCCAGCTCAACTCTGGCACTGCCCTTATCGACTTTCGCGTCGAAAGGGGCGAGCGAATCGACTCAGTGTTAGCTCGATTCGAGATGGCCCGTGACGAGGCTAACTCTGTTGGCTTTGTCATCCCCAACTTTCAGATCCTAACGCTGATCCTTTTCAGAGCGTTAGGCGTTGGCGCGTCACGAGCCCAACACCTGCTGGAGCCCTTTAATCATCAGATGCCCAGAACACAAGCAGACTATGATAGGCTGCTGACCAGGATGAGGAACTACGGGCATGTTGCCGAGCGCTCTCCTGGCAACATTGCGGGTATCTTCACAGGGCACCACTCACATGCAGGTGTCTACGCCACGACTGCGGGGTCACCCGCTGGTCCTGGCGAGCCAAGTCCCTGGGCTGACCCAGCCGATATGCCCAACGAGGCCACTGCCTTCTTAGGGCAGACCGGCCAGGCATCGGCAGAGGCAGCTGAGGCGAACGCCTGGTCGAACTACTCGCCAGGCGCCGCCTACACTGCAAGCCCGCCCTCGGGCACAACCCTCTGGGGCCAAGCGGAGTCATCCGCTCAAGGGTCTCAGCCACCCTCTCCGTTTGAATCTGGCACTGACACAGATACCTCATCTGACGATGAGCACAATGGCATAGTCTCTGCTGGTAATGACTATCCAGCTGATGACACTCACCTTTCTGAACAACAAAGAGCGGAAGCCGCTTTTATGGCTTATCGCAAATCAAAACGCCGTTGGAGGCGCTTTATGAAGAAACCAGTCAGAAAAGTGAGACGTGCAGTACGCCGACATTTCAAACGATATGGAAAGGGTCGTGGCAAAGGGGGTCGCAGACGCCGTATGCATGGTAGGGGTATTACTGCTTTCCTCACGTCCTTAACTGATATAGTTTTTGAAGAAGTTCTTATCGGAGGCAAAGGTCGGGGTCACAGGCGGACCTCTGGTAAGGGAAAAGGGCGGAGGGGCAACCCTAGGGACGCTTCTGGCAATACTATGAAGTGTCATACATGCGGTAGCACAGAGCATTTGCGCGATCATTGCCCGAAAGGGAAAGGAAAGGGATCCGTACATTTGGCTCAAAACTCTTTTATGGATGACATAGACTACATTGACTACGAGTTTTACGTCAATCCAGAAGCGGCTCCCGCCGCGGGCTCCTCCACGTACTACGTGATGGCCCGCTACGCTGATGTGACCGTAGCCCTGGAAGAGTACGCGGTGACCCTCTTCGACGAGTTCCACGGCTGGGACGAAGTCGACGAGGTCGCGTTCAATGCCTGGTTCGGTCTTCCAGCGGGGCCACCCGCCGACGACGAGATCTCCGAAGCTGAGACCGTCCCGGCGACCGAGGAGGAGCTCGCCGCCGCGCTGGCACCGCAGGTGATTGGCATGCCGTTGCTGCCAGATCTTCCGCGAGCTGGCTCGGAAGCGGGAGACGCTGATGACGAAATGCGGGGCCATCCCGCTTATTCTGACTCTGAAGAGGCCGAAGAGGACCATAAGGACATGCTCCAAGAGCAGGTCGCAGAAGCGATCCAGCTCCTGAGTGCGCCAGCACATCAGCAGATAACCATGAACGACCTGCTGTCGCGCCCAGGGGCCGCAAGGCTGCGTCCATACCTGGATTCGGACATGTCGGCACCTCAGATGCTGACAGCACTCCAGGTCTAGCGGGGTCACCCGCCGAAGTGGCGCCAGCCGCAGCAGCGGGGCCACCCGCTTGGTCTATGGACGTATTCATGCAGGGCTGCGACCAGATGGACCTCAACGACCTCACGATGGAGCAGCTAAACGACATCGGGTACTTTCGAAGCCCGCATCAGCACGTATTCATGGTCCAGGACAGCTCAGAGGACTCGGAGGACAGGCGCCATGCCAAGAAGAACAGACGACCATCGCCACCCCGAGACCCAGAGCACCGTCATGAAGATGAAAGGCCCATGGAACGTGGCAGTGCGTCAGCGGGGCCAGCCCGCAGGAGGAGCCGTTCAGCTCCACGACGCCCTACACATGATGCATCTGGCTACCCGTACAGTACGGAGCACTCCGTAGGTGTATCCGCTCAGTACGTGCCGGAGTGGTACATCAATTGGTACCCCGGCTACTCGATGGACGTGATCCGCCACTGGTATTCTAAGGAGTACTGCACCAAACGGGACGAATCTGGCATGATAATACGTACCAAGGGTGGCAAGACTAAAACGCCAGAGGCTTGGGACCGAAGGGCTAAGAAACAGGAGATCATCAACGATCGCAAGACATACAGGAAGCAAGTATGTCAATGCGAGCCTTTCAAAGGTCACATGCGCGGCTGTCCAATGGACCGCCCCTCCAGGAGCCCTCATCACGGTGAGACCCCCTGGAATTGGTCTCATGGAGATGACGCTGGCAACGTCCATGACCCTAACAAGAAGGTCCCTGGAGGAGGAAAGCGCATCACTGAAGCCGATCGCGTCCCTATGACCGAGGAGGTTGCTGACGCTGTCAAGGAAAGTTGGGAACAGCTTCCCAACGACCATCGCCTCAAGGAATGGAACCGCCGATTCCATAAGGAGGCGGGGTCACCCGCAGAATCCAGCGGAGAAGCGGGGTCACCCGCAGACGCGGCGCCAGCCGCTGGGTCCGCGGACGAAGAGTGGATAGCTGTTGCATCTGCTGCCGGATCCGCCGCCGGCACTGACCAAACCGAACTGAATGAAGAATGGGCGGCGGAAGACGGCTCAGAGAATCCATTCCCTCATGGATGCGCCTGCTGGCACTACAGCTCCTCGGCGCAGAAGTGGTTTTGCACGAGGGTAATTCACCGCCACGAAAATGGCAAGTACAAGCTGGCCATAAAAGGTACTGCCAACATCGACCATATGAGGCAGATCATCCATGATCATGGCCAGCCAGAAGGCCCTCCTAAAGACCCTCCTGGTCCACAACCAGGCAAGGGCAGCAGACCACCTCCAGGACCTGAAGCCGACTCCTCGTCTCCACCGTCTCCTGCGAAGAGGTACCCTTCCAAGAGCCCCGAAGGCACGCAGGGGCGTGCGAAGGCCAGAGGGATCGCCAAGAAGGACGACCCTGAGCAGGGAGAGCCTACCGGCCCGTCCGTGACGGAGAGGAGGAAGGCTTTTGCTGGACCATCAACCCCGATGCCACCGGCTGCCCAAGGCGATGTCAAGGACGAAGTTCGCGACCAGCCTAAGGCAGCCTTCCGAGGTGACTGGACTCCAACTCTGCATCAGCCGCGCCTTGCACCACGACCAGGCTCGGCACGAATGAAAGCACAGCCGAAGCCCGAGGCTGGGATGAGGTCGGTGCGGGCAGAGGCAGCCGCCAAAGGTAAGGAGGACAAGGGCTCTGCGGGGCCACCCGCTAAAGCGGCGCCAGCTGCAGCAGCGGGGACACCCGCAGAAGGCACTCTCTCAAGAGAAGAACGCTTCAGAGCCCTCAAAGAATTTGGCGACCGACAGAAACTAGCCGACGATGCGTTGGCTGACCAAGGCCACCCGCACTCTGGCGCGGGGTCATCCGCTGGAGCTGCCTCGGCAGCCGCAGGCTCTGCGGGGCCACCCGCTAAAGCGGCGCCAGCTGCAGCGGCGGGGCCACCCGCGCGTCGGCAACCAGCGTCGTCTGTTCTCACGAACATCCCTCTGGGAGCCATTGGATATTGGCAAGGCATTGAAGGCAATGGCCCGAGACGCACCATAAACCCACGAGTCACTCGAGATGATGCAGATCGATACGAGGTCATTAATTGCCCCGATCGTCGTAACTTCGAGTGCCGTAACGATTGGGAACGTGAACAACAAGCCGTGGGAAATATGTTGCGGGACAGGCCGCCATTGCGCGTCGCGCAGCACAGGGCAGAGCTCATGAAGGTCATGGAGAAGTTTGACACTGATCCGACTCTGCCGCGCGATTGGCAAATGACCAAGGTGTCAATATGGTTCTCTACAGCCCTACGCCATAGTCCGTATTGGAAAGATGGATTCAGCCGACACTTCGAAAATATTGACACTTTCGATCCATACGATGGCTGGGTTGTTGTTGACGATTGGCTGACAAACTGGACTGAAAACGATCAGTGGAAAGGCTACCGGGACATGCATGATGTGCTGATCAAGGGCAACCCTCACTGTTCATACGTGTACTGGGTGTTGCTAAACTGCTGCGAGATGATCGACAACCATGGCATGCAGAAGGGCAGGCTCCAGATGAAGTGTGTCGAGGATAGCATGAAGCTACCTCCCAGATTCCGACCAACGGCACGCAGGCCACAATACTTCATCAGAGCCACGAACGGCCATAGCAGCCCAGGCATCCACTGCCCCGAGTCGCTCTATAAGCCGATCACAACATGGATGAAGGAACCAGATGACCCAGTATACTTCATCCACGGGACACAGTGGGAACATGTCAAGGGCATCCTTGATAATGGCCTTTCATGCCTCGCACAGAACAACCCTAAGGGGCAGGGGGGGCGCCAGTTCGTACACGGCTGCCCCTACCTCCCGGGTGACCCGAGGATTCAGTCGGGCATCCGTCCTGACTTTGAGGTGCTCATCTTCTGCAGCATCAGCAAGATGTTGTCCAGCGGCTTCTCTTTATGGAGGTCAGCAAATGACATCGTCATGACACGGGGCCACGACGGCCGCATACCGCCCGATCATATCCTCCAGATTGTGAGCATTGCAAAATATCGGGTCGGTGAAGCCTGGGGCAATCCGCTGGCGTATGACAAATCGCGGAAGCGGGGCCAACCCGCGGACAGGATTCGCACCGAGGACTACTTGCCACTTAAACTGTGTGACAGAACTCTGGGCGTGATGGAAGATCATGCCATGTACCTAAAGGGCTGGACTAAGACGGGCGGTCGCCCATTCAACCTGATCATGACCGAGCAAGATGTTGCTCCACGACCGTACCTCACACAGACAGTCCTCATGATCAATGCCCAGGACGACGAGGTCATGCCTGAGGCGGGGCCACCCGCAGGTGCGGGGACACCCGCGGCAGACACCTCGGATGGATCATAGCAGCAAGTGGTCACACCAGTAGCCGCGGTAGCATCTCCTTGGAGGCCGGACCAGCAGACATGGGTCCAGGCCCTCAACAGCTACCTGTCACCAGCCGACGTTTCTGGACTGACCGATCAGCTATATCGTGCTGACCCGTGGGCAGTGCATACAGGTATCCAAGACGCACAGCAGAGGAACCTGCGCACTCCTGCGGGGCCACCAGGCGCCCTAGGACCACAGCCACAACGCCCTCCGCAGCAGGCTGGAGGTGCGAGGTTTGTCCCTATGGGCGGCTCCGATGGTGGCTCGCCGTTCCGGACTCCGCCGTCTGAAACGAGCGAGAACAGCTTGTGGCAAAGACTCCAGGCGATTCGCGGGAATCCAGCACTCGCGGCAGCACTCCAAGCAACCAATCCCTTTGGCACTCCGAGGGGTAGTGAAGGAGGAGTGGCTGCGGGGTCACCCGCCGAGCGAACGCCTGCGGAGCCACCCGCTCAAGCGGGGCCACCCGCTGACGGACAGCAAGGTTCAGACTACGAACGTCTGGCAGCCAACTTAAGAGCACAGGCTACTTTTCTGCAGCAACAAGCTGATAGAGTGCCCAGCCTGTTGCGGAACCGCAACATAGATGTTACAAATCATGGCGACTTTCGACCTCTCTGGAGTTGGACTTCTGAAGATGCTCCAAATGCTGATCCCACGAATCCATATCGACAGGTGTTTATTCCAGGAATAGCATCACACCCGATATATGGATGGGGCAATCACGGTCCAGTAGAGGCGCAGGCCATGGACGCACCGATGTACCCTGAGTACTACGCGCAGATGAATAACACTCCTATTATTGCGGGGCCACCTGCGAACGAATACACTCGGAACCTAGCTAATGAGATGTTTCGTTTGCAGTTTACACGAGCGGTCGACGCGCAGTCTATGCCACACTACGCCTACATGCCCACGCCGACGGACCCCGAGACCATAGTTCAGCCAGCTGGTCTCGCGGTGCCAGCCGCTATGGGGGTGCATGCCAGACTACATCCGCGACGTGCACAACACGCAGCAAGCGATACTGGCATCCAGGCAGCAGGCTCGTGACAACACTAGGCTGCGCCAACAACGCGCGATCCAGAGAAGGATTGAGCGCGAGGCCCAAGCGGGGACACCCGCAGAAGCGGGGCCACCCGCTGAACGGCCAGACAGACGGCCGCCACCGACGCCATATCGGGAGGGCGAAACCACGTTCGAGCGCCAAGCTCGGACTCGCCCTGACGTGCCTGCTCCAGTCATCTCAGACTACAACTTCACTCAGTGCCCAATCTGCATGGACAACTACGAGATGGGCACTACAGTGTGGAGACTGGCGCGCGGGCACTTCTTTCACGACATATGCTGGGACCGTGTTGCACAGCAGCACGTCCGCAATCAGCGGCCAGGTGCGCCGAATGAGGCCCCCTGTGCCGTATGCCGTGGACCGGGCATAGTGATAGCACACTTCCCGTATGCTGGACAGCGCGATGCTGAGTCGGACCAAGCGCGCCAGCAGGAAAGGTACGTTGCAGATGCCCGAGAAATGCGTCGGTTACGCGAAGCAGTGGAGGCACTGGAGGCTCGAGTCGCACTATCGGCGGAGCCATCCGCACGTGCCCCAGCTGCACAGGCATGCCCCTGGCCAGCGCCAGAACAAGGCATTCAGATGCCGATCTTGTCCACGCTCCGAGCGCAGGGGCCCCCAGCTGCGGGGCCACCCGCTGAAGCGGCTCCCGCCGCCCAAGCGGGGCCACCCGCAAACGGACCTCCAAACCCAGGTTTCTTGAGGACCATGGAGGCCAACATCAGGCGGAGTGGCAGGAGCGGAGGCGGGATTCGGAGGCCAACTGGATCAACCAGGACCTCTCGAGTGGCAAGCCCGGTCAGCGCCAGAAGCCGGGCAAGCGCTGAGAGCGCAGAGGCAGCCCAGTTTCATTCCACGTTCATGATTGACACAGAGGGGCTGACCTACGCGCGTGACGATACTGACACGCTGCCACCAGGAGGCGAATGGATGTCCACGCTATCTGCAAACTATTGGGTCCTCCAGCAGGAACCGATTACTGTGGAGGAGCGCCGCCAGTACGAGCAGATGTGGTGCACCGAGCTGACCATGAGTCAATGGGTTCTTGAACAGCGCCTGTTGAGGGGTACACTCGGATCGCAGATCACGTACCACACCAACGACCACACTGGCGTACAGGTCGCTCTTGCAGCGCGCAATGGGACATTCTTTCCTGATGAAGATGGTATGCCCTGTATCTCGTTCATGCTGGACATTGGTTCTAATGTGAACATCATTGGATCCAACACGGCGCGGACCTTCCAGGAGATAATGGCCAGGTTCAACTACCGACCTGCCATCTGCACCCTGAGCAAGACCCTCTACATCAATGGTGTTGGGGAGGGCGCTGCGATATGTCGGAAGATGGGCAACTTCAAGATCGGGGTACAGTATGCCAATGAGGCGAGCCCCCGTATTGAGGAGTATGCCTCCAACATCGCAGAAGGCTCGGGTGCCATTCTCCCGGCCATCTGGGGCCTAGGAGCCATGGAGGCACGTGATACGATCATCGTGTTGAAGCCGGGCTACCAGAAGGTCATCTTCCCCAGCGGTGATTACACCCTGAAGCTGGGAAGAGGCGCCAAGGTCCTGAAGGCGAAGAAGACTCCCTCGGGACATCTCGCGATTCCCTGCGGGCTGTACGATGGGGCCAAAAGCCACGCGGTCACGAACACCTTCGCGATCCGCAGCAGTCGAGATGGCTGCACCGAGACGGAGAACGAAGAGGACCCCGTCAGTGCGGGGCCACCCGCTGAAGCAACAGCGGGGCCACACGCGACGGGACAGTCCGCGACCTTCACGACCGATACGTGCATCGTCGAGCCGTACATCGACAAGCAGCTCCTGGAGGACACGACCCGTTTGATCGTGAACAGGGCGCTGAACAGCTGGTGGGAGTGCCGACAGGGTCCCGAAGGGACTGGGCCACACATGAAGGCTGCCCTGAAGTCCAAGATCTTTTGGGCAGTCCAGGAGGCGGTGAGCAAATGGACGCCTGAGGATCCAGCGGGGCCACCCGCGTCACCGCCACCACCACCAAGCTACACGGGCGGAGGTTCGTCGGACTCTGCGGGGCCAACCCGCGTGGAGATCGTGGGTCACGCTACGGATCGGACGGAATACTTTGACACTTCTGAAAACAATCCGCCGATTCTGTCTGCGAGCGTGGCCACACCAGCGACTCCTGCGGAGCCATCCGCTAACAACATGCCTCCGAGCCAAGCGGCAACTTGGTCTCACGACCGCCGCTGACGGGGGCAGGCGGGCGCGCCGGCGGCGCTCGCTTGCGAAGAGAAGCCGAATACCGGCCTCCTCGCTACATACGTTGGCCGCGCTGAGGCCCGAGAGGAAAAATATCATTCAAAATGTCTTGTCATCGAAGATATTCGCACAGCTTGCGCTGAACTCCGAACCCGTGGATATATATGCGACCGGATTACCCATAATGAGGTAATGACTTCAACTGGAACACAGTATTTGGGAAATTTGTTGGCAGGAGACTACAATATGTTGTGGGTGGCCACACCCTCTGATTGGTACGTTCGTACTCCAGGAAAGAGGGCGGGACCACACTATCAACGTATACAAAATCTCCTGATCAAAGCGCGTGCTCTGAGAATGCAGATAGTTATCCTGGGGCCACCCGGGTATTTCTGGAAACAGGGTCCGATCAAAGATGTTATCGAAGATTTGAAGCTAAGCATTATACGAATGAGACTCTGTCATTTCGGTATCAAGTTTGACCGCTCCAGTAAATATCCCAGTGGTTCTTATATACAAGTTGCTACATCTTGTCCTCATATACCGATAAACTTATGGAGATGTATTTGTGGCTCACACAAAGAACATGATTTGGATTGGTATGGCCAAGATCAGCAACGTGCCGAGTTCCGGCATAGAACATTGGCTATCATCACTGCACGCTTCCTTGATCAACTCAATAAAGCCAACATGATTAGGAATGAGCGGAGTGCGGTACACCTCAGTGTGTGTACGCGCGTTGACAAAAAGGTAAGACACTACGTTCAATGTCCCCAAAAGGGCCCTCAATGGGACCATGTTGTTCGTAGAGTCACGACCGACCTGGACACGAATAAGATCGTTCAAGATATCAGAATCCAGGATCAGCCGACTGGGTACAATTATGTAGCTCCATTACCTGATGGGGTTACAAACATCAGTACTCGGTTATACTGGGAGCCTCCGGCTCCAGTTCTTCACGGCGACGGTGAGTCGCGAAGGCCACGCCCAAAGCGTGTGACGATCGTCGATGACGATCGGTCCCCTCCCCCTTCGATTGAGCGTTGCCAAACGCGACCCACCAACTTTCCTGAAATTCCGCCATTTCCTGACTTAACAGCGGATCCTTCCGCAGCGGATCTCTCCGCAGAAACTGCGTTGCCCACGGATGCCAGGATAAAACAGAAAGAAAAGCAGAAAGCTGACAAAGAAGCCGGCATCAAACCGAAGAAAATCCCGAAGAAAGTGGAAGACGGTAACGACGACTGTGGAGAGGACCTCAAAGGGCTTGACTGCTCCACATATTTCAACGACGTTCCTCTTGACGACTCGGACTCGGACAGCGAATCAGAGGACATCTTCATGATGTTACCGGCGGGGCAACCCGCTGACTCACATGCTGATGTCTTCTCGATGGTCCAGTCATTATGCTACGGCAGAAACAATCAAGTGGACATGCTTGAATTATGTGGGGGCAAGGGTGGTATATCCATATTAGCCTTCAAGAGGGGACTCTCGTCAGGCGGGAACCTTGACAAGATATCTATGGTTGACCTT
Organism: Prorocentrum cordatum; assembly: GCA_963575745.1. NCBI lineage: Eukaryota > Dinophyceae > Prorocentrales > Prorocentraceae > Prorocentrum > Prorocentrum cordatum. The sequence continues at coordinate 337,752 of CAUYUJ010015243.1, forward strand.
GGAAACTCGGAAGTACAAAGAGCAGTCCTCCACTACCTCAAGACTTGCTTTGTCAAGATCACGATTCTGCAGCCAAGCTGCAGAACTACTGGACTTCCTTCCTACTTCAATGCACAGGTCAATCATGATACGTGGCTTAAACACCACAAAGAGGACCTGCCTCATATCACGTTCTGCGGAACAGTCGCTCTATTACAAGACGACCTAAGACGTTTCTTTCTCAGGGAACAACCAATGGGCACGTGGGTGGATGAGATCCAGCCATGGAAGGAACTGGCACAACGCAAGGTCACTTGCCAAACGATAATTGATCAATGCACGACCGGTCTCAAAGATTCGTTTGGACAATGCATTCGCAAGCCAACACAGATGATGACAAACAAAGAAGAGTTGTTGGCACCCTTTAGAGGCAAGCGTTGTCCAGGTAATCATGTGCACGCCAATGCTTGCAACAAAGAACTAGCAAGGGCGGCACAGTATACCTACAGAATGCAGTCATTGATCGTTGATGCGGTGCAAATCGCCAAAGATCTGTTTGCTTACGGTCGCGATCCATTCGCGAATCGCGAACGCAGTTACGCGTTCGTAACAAACAGTGCTGGCTACGACTTGGACGACCCAACAATCCAGAGACACCCAAACGGAGAAATCCGGCGACCACCACCTGGCGGTCTTGGGTGTCCTGGCTGTGTAGACAACAACTACAACAATCACCAAGACACAGCAGGGATCCGAAGATGTGTCGATGGTATGATGTTGAACCATACTATTGGGACTGTCCAAGCTGTAAGAAGGAATATCAGAAGAGCAATCCTCACCATGCCAAGATATCTGGCCAATGCAGATTCGCCGAAAAATGGAAGCTGCCAGATAACTTTGGTCAGCCGCGCCCAGCGGGGCAAGCCGCTCCTGCGGCGCCAGCCGCGGAAGCGGCTCCAGCCGCAAAAGCGGCGCCAGCCGCAAAAGCGGCGCCGGCCGCGAAAGCGCGCATACGTGCGCCTAGGCCGCCGCGGCCCGGCGAGGGCGATCCAACCGCAGGCGCCAGCAGCCATGACATTACCAGGGCCGAGGGAGCTCATGGTAACACCACTGGCGCTGGTAGCTCTGACGATCACCGCAGACTGCCACAAGTTGCAGCAAGGCGCGGACGCATGGAGGGAGGAGATCCTCCACCGCCGCCGCAGCCTCAAGCAGAGCCGAGGCCAAGGCCAAGGCTTCCTGATTGGACTCGCTTCGACGTTCAGCTCAGCCTTCAAAACCTGCGCAGCTTTGACCCAGCTGTAGTGCAGCGAGAACTCCGCAAACTCCACTTGAGATGGTTTCATGCCAAGGAGCCAAAAATGCGGATGATTCTAACTAAGGTTGGTCTTGGTGAAACCCGTTTGAGTCTGATCAAAGGCATTTGCGACTCGTGTAGAGAATGTCGAGCCTGGGACAAACCAGGCAACACGGTGATGCCTTCTGTGTCACTGCCAGAACGTTTCAACGAGGAAGTCGAATGTGATCTTTTCTTTTACAAACAGGAACATATTGTTTTTCACATCATCGACCGTTGTATTCGCTGGGCAGCTGGCACAGAGATTCCTGATAAGACTATGCATACTGTTCTCGATGCCTATCACACAACTTGGATGCAACATGGCCCTGCTAAGATCCTATACTCCGATGGAGAAGGAGCGCTGAATAACGATACAGCAAAGGCCATCCTTAAATCCAAGGGAACAGAGCTTCGTATCCGAGCGCGTGGCCAACACGCCACGACTATCGAAGCTAGGAATGGCATCCTGCGACACCTCATACACGTGATGGGAGAAGAATTGAATAGATTGAATATTTTTCTGAATTTCACTCGTCTTTTACATGGAGCCTTGTTTGCCAGCAACGCATTTACCTTCTACAACGAAGTTTCTCCGTATAATGCGCTGTATGGCAGACAACCAGCTATGCTTCCCGATTTCCCTGTCTTGGATCATGATCAGTCCGCTGAATCATCAGATCACTCAAGGGAGGAGACAATCAGGAGGGTTAGTCTGGAGGCAATCACTCAGGCCACTGCGGTTGCCAAGACGAACAGGGCTCTCCGTACGAAGACTACTGCTACGGGTGAATTTCACTACAAAGAGGGAGATCTCGTGGACTATCATCGCCCGACCACCACGAAAGACGACTGGGGTGGATGGAGTGGTCCATACCCGGTCATCCGCCACGAACCTGACCGAGGCCAGGTACTCGTGAAGGTCGGTAGTCGCGAGGTGCGAGTACAGTATCCTGACACACGACACACGCTGTACATCGAAGCACTTATGGTCCGCGAGATAGGATCGGACAATGCGGCCCTTCGGACAGTATTGGCCTTTATTGCCGGTCTGCCAGCGGGGAAACCCGCCATGACTTTCGGATATCTACCAGCGAAACAGGGCCGGCTGCAGATGACTGCTGCGAGCCGGCTTTCGCCTAAGGTGCACTTGGCTCTTCAGTATCTCATTCGCAACTATTTTCGCATTGAAAACGTGGTTGCTGTACGACTTGCTAAGAGCCTGACTAAGTTGCCTGCTGCACCCTATGTAGACAGCTGTGCACTAGTGCACTATGATAACGATGTGACCCCTGGCTTTCATTATTATGAAGCTGATGGCACTGCCTTGAATATCTATGACATCACAGGATCTACACACTCACGCATCATCCAGTGTCTTAAATCCAAGAAGCCGCCTGCTGGATTCGACCGAGACCTCGCTAAATTTGAGGAACTCGCTGATGGTCCACCACCAAGCGAGTCACCTCCAGCAGCTGCTCCTGAGCAGCCTCCTGCGGAGAATGATGGTCGGCTCCCGACCATCATAGAGGAAACAGAAGAAGATCTGGATGCCTTTGTCTTGAAGTCGTGGTATGCTGAACTGATGGATGACAGAACGCTCCTTGAAGCTGACACAGAAGAAGTCATGCATACAGTTCCGACATACATGACAGACTCACAGTGCGTGTTGGTCTCTACGACCTGCGAAGATGTGCAAGGCCACTTGCCGGTGCGGGGTCACCCGCCAGGATACGACATGGACACTTCTTACTACGTTCCTTTGTGCTCCACGGTTCCGGACAGCCAATATGATCTGGACTCCGACGAGCACGGGAAGTACATCGAGCTTTGCTTCACAGCAGACATGTCCAAAGTCGTCCTGTCCGAGCAGCAACGCCGATTGTTGGATGACAGCAGCGTCACAACTATGCGAGTATATGTTAGTGCTGCCTCCAAACGTGCCGATCTACTCACGAAGGCCGATCTACTCACGAAGGCCGACATTCAAGCGAATCCGGTCAAAGTTTCCAAAGCCCTTTACACAGAATTGAAGACGTGGCTTGACAACAAATGCTTCCAGATGACTGACTTGAGCAAAGCGTCGAACATCATGACTTCACGCTACGTATACAAATGGAAGTCTGTCAAGAACGAGAAGGGCGAAATGGAACGGACGATCAGGTTACGCATGGTACTCCGTGGCTTCATGGACATTGAAGCCTTCGATGTCGAAGCCTTCTCTGGCACGGCAAGGAGGTCAAACCAGAGACTGCTCGCAAGTTCTGCTGCATGCAACAAAGCTTGGATCATCGCTTCCCTGGACATCAACATGGCTTTCTTGAAGGGACTGACCTATAGCGAGCTCGCCGCGGCAACGGGCGAGAAAGAGCGTGTGGTGTGCTTCGCGCTACCTCCTGGGTCAGCAGCTGTCCTTCGCACACTGCCAGGCTTTGAGTCATACGACGAATCAAAGCATTGTCTTCGGTGTCTGAAGCCGGGGACGGGCACGAAGGATGCTCCCAGGGCATTCTCGTTGAAGCTCAGATCCATCACTAGGAGCTTTGGACTACAGCCTACTTCATACGACGAAGAGTTCGAGATGAGCTCAAACCTCTTGACAGCCAAACACGTTGATGACATCAATATGACTGGGAAGGAAGATTCTATTGACAAGTATGTCAAGTGTGTTGAAGATACGTTTGGAAAGTGCAAACTGAACAAGCACACATGCACAAACTGTGCCGTTCGGTACAACAAGACCGATGATGGGAGCGTCACTCTTGATCAGGACGAACACATCAAACAGCTTCGTCCTATCACACATCCAGAACTCACAGGCGCTGATCCTGAGAGCAAAGCGACAAAGACGATTTCTGATATGTTCGTCAGTCTTCGTGGCGCTCTAGCCTATGCGTTGATCACGCAGGTATTGCTGATGGTCTATATTGTCTCACTACAACGTATCCAGGAACCGACAAACATCCAGGTACGACGACTAAACGCGGTTACCAGGAAATTGCAGGCAGGTCCGAAGAAGATCGTGTATCAAGCTATGACTCCAACAGGAGAGGTCGACCTGCATAGCGATTCTGGCTATCGTCGTCTCAACGGAGATGAAGACGACGAAGTCAAAGGCTACGGTATCCGCGGGGCTAACCTTCTGAGGCGTGGCCACACGCAAGCGGGGAAACCCGTCGTGCACCTGGTGGACGCATACTGCAAGTCTCATCGACTGCAGGTGCGTTCGAGTTACTCTGCGGAAACACTGGCAGCAGCCCACAACTTGGAAGACTGCTACCCGACCATTGTAACGCTCCACGAGCTACACTCGGGACCATTGACCCCCACACAGTTAAAGAACATATTGGAAATGGGTGGTCTATGTATCAAAATCACTCTGACTATTGATGCCGAGTCTGTCTTCAAGTCTTTGTCTAGCAAAGATCTGAAGAAGCCCACAGAATGTACTCTGCTTGGGCACATTAGCTGGATCCGCCAGATGATGGAGCGCGGAATCGTTGAAAGCGTTCAATGGTGTGACACTCGGGATATGACTGCCGATGGTCATACCAAAGGTAGTATTGACCGCGCGTTGCTCCTACAAGTAATGGCCGGCCAGCAATCCTTCAAGCACGAGCTGAAGAAACATACCCCGTATAGGGCGGGCAGGTCGTCTCAGGACGGCCCTGCCTCCCGAGCTAGCGGGGAAACCCGCATGCAGGTGCGCTCTAGTAGCGAGGAAACTCGCCGGTAGCGAGGCTACTCGCGCGCCCTTGCCTTGTAGGCAGCCGCTGTTGCCTAGCACTGTTTTTTCCGCGTAATGAAGAAGTGCGGTGCTTGCTCGTCTCCTCCCCCTCCAACTTTAAACGGAGAGGGTTAAAGGCGAGATGTATATCGAGCATGCACCGCTGCCGTGCCTGGCTCAAGCCGGGCCCGGCCTAATATGTGATTGTGCCTCACCGAGGCGCACGACTTGTATCTGAGATCGGAAAATACCTTTTCCATTGACGATGCCCCTTCTATCCTTTACTCCAGATCCCATGCTTCGTCTTGCTCTCTTGCTCATGCGATATGAGACAAAGCCTGGGATATGGGAGCGCCTAAGGCGGAACATATATCTTGGCTTACCAGTGCGTTTTCGACTGGGTGAGCCAAACGAGCCTCAGCTCATGCTGGGTAAGCACGCGGACGTCAAAGGGGAAATGAAGGCGGAGGAGTTGGGTGTTATTGGTTTGTCCGATCACTGATACGGTATGTTCATGGAACTCGCAGCCTTGGCCGACATCTATGGCGCGGGCACGGGAGCGTGCGATAATCGAGAAGTGTGGGTGTGGCGTGGTGTTGTGGTGCTCCAGGGAGCGCGCGGCATCGCGGTTTCCGGAAAAGGTCCGGAAGTCGTCGTCGTCCTCCTCGTCCTCCTCGACGACCCTTTCGTCGTCGTCGTCGCCTCATCTGGGGGGGGAGGCCGTGGAAGTCCCGGGCTTATCCCATTTGGGGGGTGGGCCCCGCGTTTCCTGAGCTCTCGAGCAAATACGGACGATGGGTGGAGGAGGAGGAGGAGGAGGAGGAGGAGGAGGAGGAGGAGGCGGAGGAGGAAAAGGAGGACGCGCACTCGACTGCATGGGGACGGGAGCGTGCCGTGAGACTGGGGACCTCGACGACGCTGACGTAGGTGAGAGTCCTAAGAGATTCTTCGTGGGGTCACTCGGGAGCGCTCCCACGGGTTTCTGGGAGGGAGTTCGGGGGGCCTTTTGGGGGCATTTTGGAAGCGCCCGGGGAGCCCTGGGCGTTTTTTGGGGGTCTCTTCGGGGCCTCATGCGGCGGAGGCTCGAAACTGTCGTTCGGGTCCCCCGTCTGGGCACTCTTTTGGAGCCGTTATGGGAGCGTCTTGGGCTGTCGTGGGGGCTTCTTGGGCGGTCTTGGGACCCCTCGGGCCGTTTTGGGACCCTCTTGGGGATTTTTTAGACCGTCTGGGGGGATATTGGGGGCCTCTGGGCCCGTCCTGGAGCATCGCAAAGCGGAATACTGGTAAACGCCAGCCACTGTGAAAACCGCATGGGGAATCAATTTTCTCCCTTGGGGCTCTCTTGGGAGAGCGGGCGTGGCCCGTAGGCCGTCTGGATGCGTCAGCGTCTTGAACCCGTTCGAACGCTTCGGGCTTCTTGGATGTCCTGTGTGCCCTACTTGTACCTCTTCGCGGTCGCCGCTGTCCCCTTCTCGCCCCGGCGGGAAGAGTAAAGACAAAGGGCTTTCCCTCGACTCAGCTACGACGTTGCTCAATTTCGCTTCTTCCCTTCGAATCAGCTGCGACGCTTGCTCGATTTCGCTTGGTTTCGCTTTTTGGCTGGTGGCGCTGAAGAGGGCGACGAAGTCCGGACGACGACGAATGGAAGAGAATCGACGACGACGACGACGACGACGACGACGACGACGACGACGACGACGACGACGACGACGACGGCGGCGGCGACGACGACGACGACGATGACGACGGCGTCGACGACGACGACGACGACGATGTTGACGTGGGTCAGAGTCCCCAGGGATGCTTTTTGAGTCTCTTCGGAGCGCTCTCGGGGGCCCTCTGAAGGCTAGTTTTGGGGCCCCTTGGGAGCCTCTTTGGAGCCTCTTGGGAACGTGTTGGGAAGCTCATGTGGGCCTCTTGGGGCTTCCTGGGGGCCTCTTGGGGGTCTCGTGGTGGCCTCTTGGGGGCATCTTGGGGCTTCCTGGGAGCCTCTGTCGCCGAGGGCTCGTCGGGGCCCCCCGTCTGGGCACCCTGTTGGAGCCGTTTGGGGAGCCTCTGGGGCCATCTTGGAGGCATCTTGGGCGGTCTTGAGGCTCACTTGGGTCATTTTGGGGCTCTCTTGAGGCCTCTTGGGCTATCTTGGGGCAATCTTGGGGGCATCTGGGGCCGTCTTGGAGCGTGGGCAAGTTGAAACGGCGAGAACGCCAAAATCTGTCAAAAACTTAAGGAAATCATTGATTTTTCCCTCTTTGTGCCCTCTTGGGAGTGCTCTTGGAGACTTCTTGGAGCGTCTTGGCAATCTCTTGGGCCGTCTGGAGGCTACTTTGGCGTCGTCGACCGATGGTTCGGCGATTCGGGGCCCTCTGGAGCCGTCTTGGAAGCCTCTTGGGGCACTCTTGGCCAGTCTGGGGGCTTTTCTGAGTCCCGGGACATCCAGGGGTGGATGCGTAT
>CAUYUJ010015244.1:0-20000 GCA_963575745.1 Prorocentrum cordatum
ATCATCATCAACAGCATCGACATCATCATCATCATCATCATCATCATCATCATCATCATCATCATCATCATCATCATCATCATCATCATCATCATCATCATCATCATCATCATCATCATCATCATCATCATCATCATCATCATCATCATCATCATCTTCATCTTCATCTTCATCTTCATCATCATCAGCATCATCATCAGCAGCAGCATCATCAGCATATTCTTCTTCATATTATTATTGTTATCATTCTGAGGATTACTAGTATTAGTACTATCAGTATTAGTCTTGTCATGTGTATTATTAATTGTGTCCGTCTTCTCAGTATTGTTATTATTACTCTTATGTTTCGTAATAGCCTTCATGCCATCATTAGTAGTACGCGCTGACGTCATCTTAGTAATATTAATTTAACCCGAAGTAGTATGAATGGTCTTAGTATTCTTATTTGTCTTATCACTCTTACTTGTAATATATCATTAATAGTCATATTCATCTTATTACTATTATTAAAGTATTCATCTTCTTCGTATGAGTATGATTATTATTATGTTTAGTATTATCCTTCTTAGTCATAGTATTAGTCGCATTAGTAGTATCAATGTTCTTACTTAGTATGACCATTATCATTATCCGTAGTATTCTTATTATTGCTAGTTTTGTCTTAGAAGTCAGAGTACTAATACCATCACTCGCAGTCTTCGCATTACTAGTCTTGGTATCATCATTATTATTCATCGTCTTCGTGGTTTGATGAATAGTGGCATTAGTATTCTTGGTCGTATTTGCATGATAATTACTATGACTATGATTCGCATTATTCCTCATATTGCATGTGATCCTCGTTGGTCGTCTTATTGTGCCTAGTATTACTAAGATGGTCTGTACTACCCGTTTGCGTAGTATGATGCTTGGTTTTCGTATTATTAGTCTACGTGTTCTTCTTAGTATTACGGATATGAGTCTTAGTATGCTTCTTACCAGTATGGTTACTGGGATTCGTCTTCTTATACATAGTATCAGTAGTGTTATTATTGTCAAGATTATTCGTACGATTCGTATTAGTATTCAGTTAGTCGTATTCGTATTATGAGTGATCTTCTTATGCGTCCTCTTATGATTAGTATTGTGCTTACGATGTTTACTCGTATTACTATCAATAGCATTCCTCTTCATAGTATCCATAATATCCGTATAATTCGTATTCGTCTTCTCGTTCGTGTCCTCATAATTCGCACGGGCTTGCTTCTTATTAGTACTAATAGTGGGTTACTTGTGCTTATTCGTCTTGTGGTTGTTCGTCTCGTTCGTCTTAGTATTATTATGATGCTTATGCTCAGTATTCGTTTTATCATTGATATTACTAGTATTGTTATGTTGTTTATTCTTAGTATTCTTATTAGTCGTGTTAGTATTGTATTGTTTCTTATTCCTCCTCCTCCTCCTTCTTCCTCCTCCTCCTCCTCCTCCCCCTCCTCCTCATCCTCCTCCTCCATTCATTCGCATTAGAAATACCATGTCGCACCCCGAAGCCAGTTTTAGGGCGGGCCAGGCGTTTCGCCTGAGACTTCCCCACAATCTATGACTCCGACGTTTTTAAACACTACTCTCACAGATGGAGGGCGGGTCGTTTTCAAAATGTGGCTCTCGCCTTGGCACCGCGCACATTCGTCTTAAATATTTGCATGAGCTTCACGAATTGAGGGCGGTTCCTTTTCAAATGTGGCTCTCGCCTTAGCGCCGCTCACATTCGTTTTAAACATGTGCACGGGTTTCACGAATTCCCATGATCAACGTACCAGAAATTGCGTTTTGGAAGGATTCAAGCTTTTGTGGGCGCACAAACTATGTTGATTCGCAGAATCGTCGGCGCAAGAATAGCGTTCTGGCACAGCACAATCCAGGATCGTCAAGACGCAACAATCAGGTTGATCCGTGGCGCTGGAATCCCGAGAACAATAGTTTGGCATGCTTCACGGTCTTCAAAAAGTTGTCTTCCAACGAGGCAATCCGTCAGTACACATGAACCGTTGTAGGGGCCTATGAACAGGGAGCTTCGAGGGAGGGTTTATTCCAACATCGTTGATGCCTCTTGGGTTTGCACTGGTCCTCCTCCTCCTCCTCCTCCTCCTCTAACTCCTCCTCCTCCTCCTCCTATTCCTCGTCCTCCTCCTCCTCCTCATCATCATCATTAGCATCATCCTCATCGCCATAGTGTCATTGTTAAGATTCGTATTCGTAGTATTCTTCACCTTCGTATTAGTACTCTTATTCGTAATGTTCGTTATCGTTTTGATTAGTCGTCGCATTATCATTCGTATTACAATTACTAATAATGTTATTAGTCGTATGTATCTAATTGTTATTCGCGTTAGTAGTACTCTTGTTCTTAATGTTCTGTATAGTAATAATGTTGTTGTTACTAGCATTACTAATGGTAGAAAAAATACTAGTTGCATCATCATCCGTAGTTTTACTACTAGCATTACGAATAGCATTACTACTATCAGTATTCCCAACCATCCTGTGGTGTTGGGTCCCCGTTTTGAAGAGACGGTCCCGGCGTTCACTTCTCCTCCTCCTCCTCCCGCTGTCCCCTCCCTCCCCTTCCTCCTCCGATCCCTAGAGCTGCCCTCCGAACCAGTCAACCATGTTGGCACCCCCCTCACACGTTTCGTGGCCCCACAAGGAACCCTACCGAAGGCCCACATGCCAGCATGCGCATGCGCCCGCACCAATTTTAGCACACCCCTCACACCTTTCGTGGCCCCACAGGGAACCCTACCGAAAGCCCACATGCCAGCGTTCGCATGCGGCCGCCGCACCCATTTTGGCACACCCCTCACACGCTATGTGGCCCCACAGGGAGCCCTACCGAAGGCCCACATGCCAGCGTTCGCATGCGGCCAACGCACCCATTTTGGCACACCCCTCACACGCTACGTGGCCCCACAGGGAGCCCTACCGAAGGCCCATATGCCAGCGTTCGCATGCGCCCACCGCACCCATTGTGGCACACCCCTCACACGCTTCGTGACCCCACAAAGAGCCCGACCAAAGGCCCAAATGCCAGCGTTCGCACGCGGCCACCGCACCCATTTTGGCGCACCCGTCACACGCTTCGTGGCTCCATTGGGAGCCCCACCGAAGGCCCAAGTGCCAGTGTTCGCATGCACCCACCGCACCCATTTTGGCACACACACACACACACAACACGTTCGGTAGCCCCATAAGGGGCGCCACCCAGTGCGGTGCATACAAAGACGGTGCCCACAACTGCAGATGATTGGGTTTTCGCAAAGCTGGTGATACGAAAAATAACAAGCCTAAGAAATTAATAAAATTATAAAAACAAATACTTGAATGAATACACAAATAAAAGCACAACCGTCTGCATGATAATTAATAATCACTATAAGGAAAACAATGGAAATATAGAATGATAATGCTAATGATGCTACGCATGATCCGTATTAATATTAGCCGTATTAGTAGTGGTGGCCGTCGGATGAATGGTATTCGTATTACTGCGATTATTATTATTATTATTATTACTAGTATTATTATTATTAATATTATTATTATTAATAATAATAGTATCATTATTATTAACATTATTACTATTAGTTGTGCCACTGCTAATCGTGTGGTATCAGTGTGCTATTAGCCTTAGTTGTCGTATGCTTCGTATGGTTTGTATTATGATGATGAGTGATTCGTGTTAGTGTTCGGCCCCTTAGTCTTACGACTTGGCGTATCCAGTTTCTTAATATGAGAATTTGAAATATTAGTCGTAGAAGTCGCATTTCTGTTATTACACATTGTGTTATTAGTATTCCGATGCTCTCCTTACTCTTACTAGTCGTAATCTGACTCGTGCAAGTATGGGTATGATTCCTCCTGCTCCTCCTCACCCTCCAGCTCCTCCTCCTCCTCTCCTCCTCCTCCTCCTCCTCCTCCTCCTCCTCCTCCGCCTCCTCCTCGTCCTCCGCCGCCTCCTCCTCCTCCGCCTCCTCCTCATCCTCCTCCTCCTCCTCCTCGTCCTCGTCTCCTCCTCCTCCTCCTCCTACTCCTCCTCCTGATCTTCTCCTCCTACTCCTACTCCTACTCCCACTCCTACTCCTACTCCCCCCTCCTGTTCCTCCTCCCCTGCCATCCGCCCTCTGCATTCCTCCCTCCTTTCTCTTCCCTCGTCCCTCCTCCTTCCTCCTTCCTCCCTCCGCTCTCCGCCCTCTGCCGTCCACCCTCCGCCCTACCCTCGGGACTTCTGAAGCAATCTGGGGAATCCGAAGGCATCCTGCCGAATCCTGGGAAACCTGGACGAACCATGCGGAATCCCTCGAGATCCTGCGGGCCCGTCGGGAACCACGAGGACCCAGGAGGAACCCCGAGGAACCCCAGGGATCGAGAGACCATCGGCCACACAGGAACCCAGAGGAACCCTGAGGAATCCACAAGAACCCTAGCGAATCCTGAGCCATCACGAGGCACCCCCCCTCCCCGCGACGCGGCGCGGCGCGTCGCGTCGTGGGGATTGGGGGACCCACTGGGCAGCCTGGGTTCCCTGCGGAACACTGAAGAATCCGACTCGATCCTGCGGGATCATGGGGCTTCCCAAAGATTCCGTTGGAATCTTGATTGGGGAATTCGGAACAAATACGGGAAACCTGAAAAGACATTCTTCCATTGTCGTCAGGATTCCGTTCGGTTCGTTCGGGATCACCCAGAATTCAAAGGGTCCCTGAAAGACTCCAAACGGTTACCTGCTGGGCAAGATGATGAAAGCCGCGGCTAGAGCACTGCTCCAACACTTACAAGAAGACTCGCCAGGAGGTGACGTTTAGAACTACGCTTCCCTTCACTGAACCCGACCACGACCCAGTGCATCCACATTGCATGGGGTTAACGCGTGAGCCCAGCCCAGAGGTGATGTTACCCTACTACGATTACGACGAACTCTACTACTACTACTACTACTACTACTACTACTACTACTACTACTACTACTACTACTACTACTACTACTACTACTACTACTACTACTACTACTACTACTACTACTACTACTACTACTACTACTACTACTACTACTACTACTACTACTACTCTACTACTACTACTACTACTACTACTACTACTACTACTACTACTACTACTACTACTACTACTACTACTACTACTACTACTACTACTACTACTACTACTACTACTACTACTACTACTACTACTACTACTACTACTACTACTACTACTACTACTACTACTACTTCGATTACGAGTACGACTACTCCCAACTCGCTTTTTCCCCCTCTATCGTGGTCGTCGCCGCCGCCGCCACCAGCATCGCCGTGGTTATCGTCGTCGTCGTGGTCGTCGTCGCCGTCTCCGTCGTGGCCATCAACATCACCAACGTGATCGTCGCCGTCGCCGCGGTCGCCGCTGCCGCCGCTGCCGTCGCCTCCGCCGCGGCTGGCCCAGAGACCTCTCCTAGAGCGCGTTCTGGCCAGGGCCTTCGGTCTGGAGCCCACCGCGGCGACGCGGGCCCTCCAGGGTGTCCACGGGGAAATCCGTAATCTTTCTCTGGGGATCCCAGGAGGCCTCCAGGACCCTGGGAGTTCCCTGGAGGCCCCTGGAGGTCCCGGGAGAACCCCGGAGGTCCTCACAGGCCTCCAGAGGCCCCAGATGCCTAGGAGGGCACAGAGGCATTCAGAACGCACCGAAAGGACTCCAAAGGGAGCCCAAGCCGTCAATCAAAATCTCGGCGTCCCCAAGGGTTCCCTTCTGAGCCCACTCGTCGTCTGAGCTCGCTCGGCCGCCAAGTGGGCAGGCAGCCGAAAGTTGGCTGCGCGCGCACTCGGCTGGCGCCAGGGGGGCGCCCTTCTAAGAAGCCTCTTAGGAGCCTTCTTAAAAGCATCTGTGACTTTCTACGTAGGTCCCTGCCTTCTAGGAAGCCCCCCGCCTCCTGAGAAGGCCACCCCCCTTCGCGCGACCCCCTCGTGCCCGCCGCCACGAACGGGTTCAATCCCATATTGCCAGCGCATCGGCCCCGGCGGCAATCGGCCCCGCGGGGCGGCCGACCAGGCTCGATCAGGGGCCCGCTCGTCGGCCGGATGGGTTCGGACGCCGCGTGGGCACAGAAGGGGCCGCCGTCGCCGCGCGCGCGGCGCCGCGGTGGCGAGCCGGTCCTGGCCCTCATCCTGTCCTACGTCGTCTCCCTTGGCCTCCCCGTTGTGAGAAAGGCCCCCCGCGCCCGGGGGGCCGCCGGCGGGGGGGCAGAGCGCGGGGGGCCCGCTCTCCTGGCGCGCGCGCGAGGAGGCGGGAAAGCAGGGGAGGCCGTCGTCGTCCTCCTCCTCCTCCTCCTCTCCTCCTCCTCCTCCTCCTCCTCCTCCTCCTCCTCCTCCTCCTCCTCCTCCTCCTCCTCCTCCTCCTCCTCCTCCTCCCCTCCTCCTGCTCCTCCTCTCCTCCTCTCCTCCTCCTCCCTCTCCTCCTCCTCCTCCTCCTCCTCCTCCTCCTCCTCCTCCTCCACCTCCTCCTCTCTCCTCCTCCTCGTCCTCCTCCTCCCCTCCTCCTCTACCTCCTCCTCCTCCTCCTCCACCTCCTCCTCCTCCTCTTCCTCCTCCTCCGCCTCCTCCTCCTCTTCCTCCTCCTTCTCGTCCTCCTCCTCGTCCTCCTCCTCCTCCTCCTCTTCCTCCTCGCATCATCATCATCATCATCATCATCATCATCATCATCATCATCATCATCATCATCATCATCATCATCATCGTCATCATCATCAGCAGCATCAGCATCATCATCATCATCGTCATCATCGTCATCATCATCAGCATCAGCATCAGCATCGGCATCATCATCATCATCATCACCATCATCATCATCAACATCATCGTCATCATCAGCATCATCATCATAATCATCCTCATCGTCGTCAGCAGCATCATCGTCATCATAATCATAATCAGGATCATAATCAGAGACATAATCATCATCATCAACAACATCATCGTCATCATCATAATCATCATCAACACCATCATCAGCATCATCATAAGTATCACTACCATCACCTTTACCAATCATCGTCATCACCATCACCATCATAAAAAATCATCATAATCATCCGCATCACCTCCACCACCATCATGATCGTCATCATCGTCAGCATCAGCATCACCACCAGTATCGTCATCGTTGCCATCACGTTTGCCGTCATCATCATCATCATCATCATCATCATCATCATCATCATCATCATTAGCATCCTCCTACTCACCATCATCATCATCATCCTCATCATCACCCTCAGCACCATCATCAACCTCGACAACATCATCACAAGCATCACCAGCAGCATCAACAACAACTGCACCAGCATCACCACAAGCACCACCATCATCATCATCATCATCATCATCATCATCACCATCACCATCGTAATCATCATCGTCATCAGCATCAACATGACCATCGTCATCATCATAGTCCGCATAATCAACATCATCACTACCATCATAATGTCATGCCCATATCATCATCACCACCATCACCCACCATCATCCACCACCACCCGCCATCATCCATCATCATTCATTATGAATTCTCACCCTCATTATATTTCCCGAATCGACATCACAACCATCATGATCACCGTCGTCGCTACCATCATCATCATCATCATCATCATCATCATCATCCGCATTCGGGACAGCAGCATCGTCATCACCCGCACCTTCGTCATTGGCAGAAGCTTCATCATCATCATCAGCATCATCATCAGCATCCACAACATGACCATCGGAATCTCACCATCATGCACCATCCACCAATCAATCCAGCATCGCCATCATCACCTTCATCATCATCATCGTCGTCACGGCCGTCATCGTTAGCGTCACCATCAGCATTCTCAACACCGTCATGATAATATCAATGAGAATACTGAGCTAAGAGATCTCATCGATCTCATCACCTTCAGCATCATCATCCTTATCAGAATCATTCTCCCGCACGTGGCGCAAGCGATCAGGCCCTGGAGGCGGTCGCGGGGCGCGCGCGCGCGGCGCCCCGTGAAGGATGACGGGACGCCGCGCCCAAGCCGCGCGGCGCCGTCAGACGACCTCGTCCAACGAGGCCATCTGGACGGCCAGGTGGCCGCAACAGCGCCGCAGGCCCGCCTGCGCAAGGCGGGCCGGGTGGAGGGGGCCGGGAAGCTGCAGGACCTGAAGGGGCGCAAGCGGCAAGGAGAAGAGAAAGACGCAGCCTCCCGCGTACGGGGAAAACGCGGTCAAACCACGGGGGAGGGCGCAGGGCGCGCGCGCGCGGCGCCCCGAGAAGGATGACGGGACGCCGCGCCCAAGCCGCGCGGCGCCCTCAGACGACCTCGTCCAACGAGGCCATCTGGACGGCCAGGTGGCCGTAGCAGCCATGCCCATGCTCAGAGCCCTTGCGCAGTGATAAGGTTTCAGCGGGCGGCCGAAAGCTGGATGGACCACGCAGATGGGCCGGCATCCAGGAAGGCAGGGACAACGAACAAAAAAACGACTCCAGGACAAGCGGAACGCCCAGAGCCGAAAGTAAAAAACACCACCGAATACGGAAGCCGCACGCCCGAAAGGTGCGAGCGGATCGGCGGGGCGCCAATGCTGAAACACCTGCTCCAGGAGCCCCTCCGCGGAGACGTTCGCGCAGCGAGCGTGCTGCGTCGGAAAAGCCAACGGGCCCCGAGCGCAAGACTGGAGAGGACGGCGACCCCTCTGGGCTGAGCAGGGAAGCAAAACGCAGGCCCAACAGCGCGCCGAGTGGTGGCGAGGACCCGCGCAGGCGGGAGCCGCTCCGCCACAGGGCACCGAGCGCCCACGCTCGAGAGCTCCCCGACCTCGAGCGCGAAGCAGCGCAGGAACGGGGCCGACGCACGAGGAGGGCGCGGACGGAGGCGAGACCAACGCGCGAAGAACAGGCACGTGCGATCCGCGGACGAGGGCTGCAACGCCCCGGGCCCGGCCGGAATCAAGCCGCCGCCGCGCGGGCGCGCGCTGGGGCAGCGAACGACGGGACAGATGGAAGAGACGTCGCGCCGTCTCAAGCGGCCTGGACCCTAGTGGGCCCTGGAAACGACAGGGCCGTTTTTTTACCGATTCCGACGCCGTTTTTTTACCGGTTCCGTCGCCGTTTTTGGCCGGTTCCGTCGCCGTTTTTGGCCGGTTCCGGCTCCAGTTCCAATCCCGGAGCCGTTTTTCTTGCCGTTTCCGGTCGCCGTTTTTTCTCGTTTCCATTTTCAAGGGACCTTTTTTTGGCAACGGCGAAAAAACGGCCCTGCCGCTCCAGGGGCCCACAAGGGCCTGGACGCCCCCAGGCTGCGTGGGCCCGAGACGCCCCTGATGCTGCGCCAGCGGCCGCGCAGCCGGAGGGGGCCCCGTGGCTGGCCGTCCCGGGAGCGGGCGCCCCGCGGCGAGCAGCGCCCCGAGAGCGCCGACGCCGCGCGGCTCTGGAGAGGCCTGGGGCTCGGCCTGGCGGGCGGGCGGCGCTCCGACCCGCGCCCTCTCGCCGGGACCTCGCGGAGCCCGCGCGCACGCGCAGCGCGCGCACGCGCAGCGCGCGCACGCGCGCGGGCGCGCACGCAGCCCAGCACGCGCGCGCAGCACGCACGCGCAGCACGCACGCGCAGCACGCGCGCGCAGCACGCGCACGCTGCACCTCTCCAGGGAGCCGCAGCCACCGGCGACGGAGACGACAGTGGCGGGCCGCTTGGTCCCAACGCCCGCGGCGGCAGGGGCCCGGCGGCGCTGCCGCCGCCGCTCCGGGCGCGCAGCAGCCGGAGGCCCCGCGGGCGCCGCCTCGCCAGAAGGCGCCGCGGGCGCCGCCGGCGACGTCGCCGCGAGCGGGGGGGCGTCCCGCCCACCCCGACGGCGGCGCGCTTTTTCCCGACGGGGCCGCAGCAGCATCGCTGGAAAGACTCGTGCCAACCGACGAGAGCGGACGCGTCCCGGGCGCGCGAGGCGGCGAAGAGGCCACGACCTCCGCACAGGCGGGCTCGCCACGAGAACAGGAGCGCTCCCGACGCGGAGGCGCGGCAGGGCGCGGGGGCGATCCCGTTCCCCTCGCCGACACCTGCGGCGGCCAGCTGCGGGGAGCAGCGGGCTGGTTCACACTGGAGACCTTGGCGAAAGCCGCTTTGGGATCAGAGGTTCTCCCGGAGCTAAGCCTATCACCCTCACGGGTCGACCCTCGGTACCCGATGCATGGTCGGCCGCTCTCCCCGCCAGCGGCGGTCGCCCCCGCGGCCGCTCCCGCCGCCAACACCGCGCCGTCGATGCGCAGGGGCGCCTCCGACGGCGTCGCGAAATCGCTGGGCTGCCCTGACAGCCGATGAGGACCGTCTGAGTCGAAGCCCAACGCGAGCGGCCCAGCAGCTGCGGCGGCTGCCCGAACCACCCCGGCATGCGCCGACAGGGCGGCGTGGGCCGAGGGGCCCGAGGCAAGCGCAGGGGCCCTGGCTCAGACTTCCAGGCCGGACGCACGGCTGGGACCCAGCGGCCTCGATGGTGAAGGCGCGCGCGGGCGCGGCGTCTCGGCGGGGCCCCCCGGTGCCGGCTTCATGCCAATGGCAACGGCGGGCTTGGGGCGGAGTCCCGCAGGCGGCCGCGCAGAGGGCACCGCCTGAGGCGGCGGGCCCAGGAGCGCGCGAGGGGCCGCCGAAGGCGTCGCGCCCCCAGGCGCGCGAGGGGCAGGGGCCGCGGCGGATCCCTGGCCCCTCGAGGGCGCCCCCGCGCCCGCGCTCAGCAAAGCGAAGCGCGTCCGCTGCATAGGAGATGTGTCGACCTGCGCGGCGGTGGCCACCGCACGCCCCTGGCGCCCTGGCCGCGCGCGCGAGGCGGGGGAGCAGGGGGCGAGCGGGGCAAGCTTACGGCGGCAAAGCTGCAGGACCTGAACCGGCACAGGAGAATAAAGAGACGCTGCATCATCACCGTCATCGTCACCATCATCATCACCACCACCACCACCATCATCATCATCATCATCATCATCATCATCATCATCATCATCATCATGGTCCTCCTCATCATCATCATCATCATCATCATCATCATCATCATCAGCAGCAGCAGCAGCATCATCATCCTCACCATCACCACCATCAGAATCATCAACAACATCATCATCATCATCAGCAGCAGCATCGTCATCATCATCATCCATCATGACTACCACCACCATCATCATGAGCCTCACCGTCATCATCAGCATCAGCATCAGCATCAGCATTAGCATCAGCATCAGCATCAGCATCAGCATCAGCATCATCCTCAGCATCATCATCCCCAGCATCACTATCATCAGCATCAGCATCAACATCAGCATCATCAACATCATAATCATCATATTCATCCTCATGCTAATCCTCATCCTCATCCTCATCATCATCAGCAGCATCAGCATTATCAAAACCACAATCACCATCACCATCACCATCATCATAATCATCATCATCATCATCATCATCATCATCATCATCATCATCATCATCATCATCATCATCATCATCATCATCATCATCATCATCATCATCATCATCTCCATGATCATTATCATCATCATCATCATCATCATCATCATCATCATCATCATCATCATCGTCATCATCATCATCATCAACATCATCATCATCGTCGTCGTCGTCGCCCACGTGTTCGACGTCGTGGTCGACATGGTTATCGTCATCATCATCATCATCATCATCATCATCATCATCATCATCTTCATCATGATGATCATCATCATCACAATTATCATTATCATATTCATCATCGTCATCACCATCATCATAATCATCAGCATCAGCTGCATCGTCATGGGCATCATCATCATCAGCAGCATCGGCATCATCAGCATCATCATCAACATCATCGTCGTCATCGTCAGCAGCATCAGCATCAGCATCATCATCACCATCATCATCATCAGCATCAGCACCACCACCACCACCATCATCATCATCATCATCATCATCATCAGCATCATCATCATGAACATCAACATCATCAGCATCATCATCGTTGTCATGGTCATCGTCATCGTCTTCGTCATCATCAGCATTGACAACGACATCATCATCATCACACTCATCATCGTCATCATCATCACCACCACCACCATCATCATCATCACCATCGTCGTCGTCGTCGCCGTCATCATCATCGCCACCAATATCATCCTCATCATCAGCATCACCAACATCACCATCGTCATCATCATCAGCATCCTCATTCTCATCATGATCATCATCAGCAGCATCATCATCACCATCAGCATCACCACCAGCACCATCATCATCATCATCATCATCATCATCATCATCATCATCATCATCATAATCGTCATCATCATCCTTGTCGTCGTCGTGGTAATCATCCTCATCATCACCATCATCACCATCATCACCACCACCATCACCATCACCACCATGACCATCATCATCATCATCACCATCATCATCATCATCATCATCATCATCTTCACCTTCAGTATCATCATCAGCATGATCAACGTCATCATCATCATCCTCATCGTCCTCATCATCATCAGCATCCTCATCATTATCAGCATCATCATCACCATCATCATCACCACCACCAGCATCATCATCAGCATCGTTATCATCATCACCATCATCATCGTCATGGTCATCGTCATCGTCATCGTGAGCATCCTCATCATCAGCATCTTCATCATCGTCATTATCACCATCATCATCAGTTTGATCACCATCGTCGACGTCGTCGTTGTCGTTCTCTTCGTCATCATCGTCATCGTCGTCGTCAGTCCTCATCATCCTCATAATCATCAGCATTATCATCATCATCATCATACTCATCAGCATAATCCTTCTCAACCATGGTCATCATCATCATCATCATCATCATCATCATCACTATCACAATCACCATCACCATCAGCATAATAATCATCACCACCACCACCAGCACCACCACTATCATCATCATCAGCATCAGCAGCATCATCATGATCATTATATCATCACCTAAGCACCATCACCATCCCGTTCCTCCTCTCCCTCCGTCCTTCTCCTCCGGCTCCTCATCATCATCTTCCTCCTCCTCATTCTCATCTCCTCCTCATTCTCCCTCGTCCTCTCTCCCTCCTTGCCTCTCTGGCTCCCCCCTCCCGTCTGCAACCCGCAACCCCGACGCCCACCACAATATGTAGGGCGGATGACCACTGGGGCCAGGATCGTCAGACGCTGTCCGATGCACCAGACTGCCCGTCGACTCCAGACGCCACTCGTTTTCTTTGTCTGGGACGCGAGAAGGAGAGGAGCACTGCCACCCGATGACTGGCCCAGCGTCACGCTGGACCGCGCTGAACTCAGATCAGGAGATGCGCCTCGGTCGCTACACGGGCGCACGCCTTCAAGCGAGCAGTGCGACCCCGTCGCGCAGAGCCATCCCATGCGGGGCAAATTGCCGACCCCAAACAAACGCCGCCGTGTCAGGCACCACTCGTCTGCAACGACGGCTTCTCGGAGCAGGGCGAGCTGAGACAACGGCAGCTCAAGATCGGCCCCACACATCCCAAACTTTTCCGAGCTGGGTCCAGCCGTGGCGATGGGTGGCTCCCCCCCGAAGGCGTCCAAACGCACAACTGTTCCAAACCGCGCCCAGCCGTGGCGACGAGGGGGTCCCCCGAAGACCAACTACCGTTGTCACGCAGCCCCGTCTACATCAGAGGGGTGTTTTGACCGAAACATTGCTTGAAGATCTGCCCAAGTGTGACCGAAACTGGCGCCCCTTTTTTTCCGAACGCGCTGGCGTGTGACCGACATTCTGGGTTTGAAACTGCAGCGACGTTCGAGTTCGGTCACAACTTCGGTCACCCCACGTGTTCGGTCGTGATGTCGGACACGTTTTCGGTCACTAGGGGGCCACATGCGAACCCTACCCCTACCCCCCACGATCTCTGAGGGGTTGGTGGGGCGCTCGGGAGCTCCCGAGCGAAGTGAGCCCCACCCTCCCCCTCAGAAATCGTGGGGGGTAGGGGTGGATTCGCATGTGGCCCCCTAGTCCTCCTCCTCCTCCTCCTCCTCCTCCTCCTCCTCCTCCTCCTCCTCCTTCTCCTCGCTCTCGGCGACAGGGGCTGGGCGCCACGACCGTGGCCTCGCCCCGCCCCCCTCGGACACGCCGGCTTGTGCGGCGCCGGCATCGGCGCTCGCACGCCAGGCCTCTCGGCACGGGCCGCCTCCACGGGCAGACCGCTCCGAGGCGAGGCGGGGCGCGGCGAGGCGAGGCACCCGTGCGGAGCATCGTCGGGGCCTCTCCGAGGCTGGGGGGGGCGAGGCTGCGGCTTCTATGCAGCTCCGTGGCGTCGGCCGTGGCCGTGGGCCGACCACTCCGGAGGGGCCCCTCGCTCGAAGACAGCTCGTGCGAGCTGCCGGCAGGGCCGCCACCGCCCCACCTGCGGAGGAGGGGCGGCACCGCAGGCAGCCAGCAGGGGCGGCCAGGCAGCAAGGGCAGCCGCGTTCGCGCGTCGCGCCGCGCGGGGAGCGCAGCGCGCCCCGAGAGGAGAAGAGGAGGGCGAGGAGGAGGAGGAGGACGAGGAGGAGGAGGAGGAGGAGGTGGACGAGGAGGAGTAGGAGGAGGAGGAGGAGGAGGAGGAGGGCGAGGAGGATGAGGAGGATGAGGACGAGGCGTCAGGAATCACAGACCGCGAGCAGCTGCGCGCCGTCGTGGCGGCCCGCGGGGAGGGGCAGAAGAATGCGAGGGGGGAGGCGGGGATCGGTCGTCGCGTCGTCGAGTGTCGCGGTTGTCGTGGACGGCGCAGCCGTGTTCACTTGGCACACGCAGGTCGAGGAGTCGTAGAGGTCACAGTGGTAGTCGTGGTGGTCATCAGGATCAGAGTCGGGAGGCGGGGTACCTCCGAAGAAAGCGGGCGCAGAAAGCCACACTACGCTAAGAAAAACGCTCATGGAAACGGACGGCCCGCTGACACACTCTGAACTACAGAAGCACACACCGCCCCTGCAGCAGAGACGGGAGGCCAAAAACAGGCTAAAAGATGGCAGGAAATATGTCCTGCCGTGTTGCCAGCAAAGGTAGAGGAGAACGAATATGGCGCGGAGATACAAAGGCGCGGCTCAACAGCACGCAGCAGTAGAACCGATCTGCAACCTGACAAGTCACACCTAACTGCGGGATCGGCGACTGCCAATCCTTGGATCCAAATACCTCCTCCTCCTCCTCCTCCTCATCATCCTCCTCATCATCATCATCATCATCATCATCATCACTATCATCATCGTCATCATCATCATCTTCATCATCAGCATCATCATCATCATCATCATCATCAGCATCAGCATCAGCATCATGATCATCATGATCATCATGATCATCATCATCATCATCATCATCATCATCATCATCATCATCATCATCATCATCATCATCATCGTCATCATCATCATCATCGTCATCATCATCATCATCATCATCATCATCATCATCATCATCATCATCCTCATCCTCCTCATCATCATCATCATCATCATCATCATCTTTGTCATCATCATCATCATCATCATCATCATCATCATCATCATCATCATCATCATCATCATCGTCGTCATCGTCATCATCGACATCATCATCAGAAGCAGCAGCAGCAGCATTATCAGCATCAGCATCATCATAATCAGCAGCATCATCATAATCGTCATCAGCATCATCACCATCCCCAGCGTAATCAGCATCATCATCATCATCATCAGCAGCGGCATCATCATCATAATCATCATCATCACCACCATCATCCGTCATCATCACCATCAGCATCATCGTCCTCAGCACAACCATCATCAAATTAAAACTAAGAATAATGACAATAATAGTAATAGTGATAATAACAATAAGTAATGATAGGAATAATGAAAATATATATAAATAAAAATGAGAATAATAATAACCAAAAAAAATATTACTAAAAGTAATTATAATAAGAAGAAGAAGACCACTACTAATAATCAGCATCATCCTCATCATCAGCAGCAGCATCATCATCGTCATCGTCATCGTCATCATCATCATCATCATCATCATCATCATCATCATCATCATCAGCTTCATCATCATCGTCCTCCACATCCTCGTCCACATCATCATTACCAGCAGCAGCGTCATCAGCATCATCAGTATAATGTTGATCAGCATCAGCATCATCATCACTATCATCATCAGCAGCAGCGTCATCAGCATCATCATCATCACCATCATCATCATCATCCTCATCATCATCATCATCATCATCATTAGCATCATCATCATCAGCATCATCGCAATCAGCAGCAGCATCATCATCAGCATCATCAGCCTCACCATCATCAGCAGCAACAGCAGCAGTATTTTCGCCATCATTATAGGACAATAATCATCAGCATCATCACCACCATTAGCCTCCTCATCATCATCATCATCAGAAGCAGCAGCATCAGCAGCATCATCATGTTCCTCCGCCCCCTCCTCCGCCTCCTCGCCCTACCCTCCTCATCCTCGTCACCACTATCATCATCAGCTTCATCATCATCATCGTCATCACTAGTAGCAGCATCAGCATCATCATCATCAGCAGCATCGTCATAATATGCGTAAACATCATTATAATCAGCATCATCATCATCATCATCATCATCATCATCATCATCATCATCATCATCATCAGTGACATCATCATCATCAGCATCATCAACATCATCCTCTGCATCGTCATCAACATCATCAGCATCATCATCGGCATCAACAACCACATCAGCATCAACCTCATCATCGTCGTCGTCATCGCCAACAACATCGTCATTGTCATCGTCATCTTCATCATCATATTGTTCACCATCATCATCCGCAGCAGCAGCACCAGCATCATCATCAGCCTATCATCAGCATCGTCATCATCATGAGCACCATCATCATACTCAGAGTCAGCATCATCATTATCACGACCATATCATCATCTCTATCATCATCGTCATCATCGTCATCGTACTCATTATCATCGTCATCGTCATCATCATCGTCATCGTCGTTACCATCATCATCATCATCATCATCATCATCATCATCATCATCATCATCATCACAACCATCAGCATCGTCACCACCCCCACCGTCATCAGAATCATCATAATCAGAATCATGATCAGAGTTATCGTCATCATCATCATCATCATCTTCATCATCATCATCATCATCATCATCATCATCATCACTACCACCATCATCATCATCACCACCACCACCACCATCATGATTATCACCACCACCATCATCAGCATCATCATCATCGTCATCATCATTATCAGCAGCATCGTCATCATCAGCAGCATCATCATCATCGTCGACAGCAGCAGCATCCGCATCATCATCATCATCATCATCATCATCATCATCATCATCGAGAGAGCGTGATCCACCGCCGCTTTAGCGTGGGAAATTCCCCCCCCTCTTCCTCCGGAACCCGGGGGTCCCCCCCCTTCGAAAATCCCCACCCTGCTGGACCCCCCCCCTCCCCCCCCCTTCCACCGGCAAAACCCCTCCCCTCCTAACCCCTCCGCCCCCCCCTCCAGAAAACCGGGGGGGTCACTACTGGTTCGAAACCCCCCCCTCCAGAAACTGGGGGGGGTCACTACCGGTTCGAACCCCCCCCCCCCACCCGTTCATTCACCGCTGGCAAACGACTGCCGGATCCTCACCACCGTCCGCACCACATCCCCCACCGCTGTCCCCAGCACCACTGTCCCCACCACCACTGTCCCCACTTTTCTCACCACCACTGTCCCCACTGTCCACACCAGTGCCCCCACCACTGTCGCACTGTCCCCACTGTCCCCACCACTGTTCCCACCACGGTCCCACTCTCCCCACTTCCCCCACGGTCCCCACCACTCTCCCACTGTCCCCACTGTCCCCACCACTGTCCCAGTCCCCGCCGCTGTCCCACTGAGCTGTGCCACTGTTCCCACCAGTCCCCACTGTCCCCACCACTCTCCCCACTGTACAACTGTCCCATTGTCCCACTACCGTCCTCACCACCGCCCTCACCACTGTCCCCACCACCACCGTCCCCACCACTGTCCCACTGTCCCCACTGTCCCCACCACTGTCCCACTGTCCCCACACCTCTGTCCCCAGCACCACCGTCCCCACCACTGTCCCACTGTCCCCACCACAGTCCCACTGCCCCCGCTGTCCCCACCAGTGTCTCCACCAGTGTCTCACTGTCCCCACTGTCCCCACCATTGTCCCACCACGGTCCCACTCTCCCCACTGTCCCCACTGTCCCCACCACGGTCCCACTGTCCCCACTGATCCCACCAGTGTCCCACTGTCCCCACTGTCCCCGCCGCTGTCCCACTGTACTGTCCCGCTGTCCCCACTGTCCCCACCACTGTCTCACTGTCCCCACTGTCCCCACCACTCTCCCCACTGTACCATTGTCCCACCACCGTCCTCACCACCGCCCTCACCACTGTCCCCACCACTACCGTCCCCACCTCTGTCCTGCTGTCCCCACTGTCGTCACCAGTGTCCCGCTGTCCCCTCACTACTGTCCCCACCACCACCGTCCCACCACTGACCCACAGTCCCCACCACTGCCCCACTGTCCCCGCACCACTGTCCCCACCACCACCGTCCCCACCACTGTCCCACTGTCCCAAGGAGCGGCAATCGTTTGCCGGCGGCGAGGGGGGGATTCGAACCAGTAGTGACCCTCACTCTTTTCATGATGACTGAGACTGGGGGGGGGGAGGGGGGGGGTCGAACCAGTAGTGACCCTCCCCCCTCCCCCCTGCTTTCGAGGGAGGGGGGGGGACGGGTTGGGAACCCCCAGTGGCCACCACCCCCAGTTTTCCGCCAGCAGCGGTAGAACGCGCTAATTATCCTCCTCCTCCTCCTCCTCCTCCTCCTCCTCCTCCATCATCTCCATCCTCCATCATCTCATCATCATCATATCATCATCATCATCATCATCATCATCAGCACATCATCATCATCATCATCATCATCATCATCAGCATCATCATCATCATCATCATCATCATCATCATCATCTCATCATCATCATCATCATCATCATCATCATCATCATCATCATCATCATCATCATCATCATCATCATCATCATCATCATCAGCATCATCATCATCAGCATCATCATCAGCATCATCATCATCAGCATCAGCATCAGCATCAGCATCAGCATCAGCAATCAGCATCAGCATCAGCATCAGCATCATCAGCATCAGCATCAGCATCATATCATCATCATCCATCGTCATCGTCATCATCATCATCACCATCACCACCACCACCACCACCACCATCATCATCATCATCATCATCATCATCATCATCATCATCACTACCACCATCATCATCATCACCATCGTCATCATCACCAGCATCAGCATCAGCAGCAACATCATGATCATCAGCACCAGCATCGTCATCATCAGCAGCATCAGCATCAGCATCACCATCAGCATCAGCAGCATCATCATCATCACCAGCATCATCATCATCATCATCCTCATCATCATCAGCATCATCATCATCATCATTGTCATCATCAGCAGCAGCAGCATCATCATCATTGTCGTCGTCACCATCATCATCATCATTGTCATCATCATCAGCATCATTATCATCATCATCATCATCATCACCATGATCATCATCATCAGCATCATCGTCATCACCATCATCATCATCATCATCATCATCATCATCATCATCATCGTCATCATCCTTCGGACGTCGGAAGAGGGGTGGCTCAAGCAGGAGGGGGGGAGCTGGAGGAAAATCGCGATGAACACACCCCGAATCGAGGAAACGCCGCTTCCAGCTGGATGTGCTTCCCAACCTCACCTTGGACCTTGGGGCGTACCCACCCCTCTCGAGACCCTCTGACTCCTGGGCAACCTCCTGAGCATCGTCCGA
>CAUYUJ010015244.1:25000-40000 GCA_963575745.1 Prorocentrum cordatum
GAGGCGCCGCCGGGGGGGGGGCCCAGCGCGGATCCGAGAAACCCGCGCGGAGCGCGAAAAAGTTGATGTCTGTGGCGCTCTCTCTGCTTCGAGGCGAGCGGCAGCGGGCCAGGGGCTCCTCCTCCCCCGCCTCATCCTCGCTGTCCCAATCACTCTCGTCGTCCTGCGGGCGGGCGGCGACGATCCGCGGCGCCAAGCGACGGCCAACGACCCACGACGTCGACGACGACCACGACGAAGACGACGACGAGGACGACGACGGCGGCGGCAGCGACTGCGACGATGATAACGACGACAGCCCGCGGCGACACCGACAGCGACAACAATCGACTACAATCATCTTGCGAACATGTGATCTAACAAGCTGCTTTCTCCCTGTGGAGCCACGAAGCGTGTAAGGAGTCCGCCGACATGGACATGCGGAGGGCACAGGCAGGGATGGGAGGAGGGAAAAGGAGGAGGAACAAGGAGGAGTGAGGAACACGGGGCGCTGTCTCTTTACAACGAAGACCCAACACCACAGGATGGTTGGGAGAAAACGCTTGAAGATGAGAAGTTGTTTTTGCCCCAAAACCCCAGGGCCCAGGACAGGTTTCCTCAGGACCCCTCTGTCATGACAAGGTGGCGACTGTTTGCTGCTGCTCCATTGCTGCCCCTGCTACTGTTCCAGCTCGCACAGCTAACGTTTGCGATGCAATCGTTGCCACCGCTACTGTCAGTGCTGTTCATGCAGGTATTGTTTCTGCCGTTGCCATTACCATTTCCATTGCCACTAATCTGGTGCAAGTTCCCTTCAAGACCCCAATACGTTCATGGCGCGGGGATCGAATGGCGAGAAGCCTATGAGCCAGGCGCAGGAAGGACCCCATATTGGACGAGCTTAAAGAAGTCCACGTTTGGTATCCTCCTCCTCCTCCTCCTCCTCCTCCTCATCATCATCATCATCATCATCATCATCATCATCATCATCATCAGCATCAGCATCAGCATCAGCATCAGCATCATCATCGTCATCATCATCATCATCATCATCATCATCATCATCATCATCATCATCATCATCATCATCATCATCATCCTCATCCTCATCCTCATCCTCATCCTCATCCTCATCCTCATCCTCATCCTCATCCTCTTCCTCTTCCTCCTCTTCCTCCTCTTCCTACTCCTCCTGCTCATCCTCCTGATCCTCCGTATCTCCATCATACTGCTTATCCCCGTTCTCCTTCTTGGGAGATCGGGGCTGGGAGCCCGCCCGGTGGGTCACTGAAGGGTTCCAAGAAGCGGCATTCGTCTTTGTCGAATGGGTTGGGGCGGAGACCTTTGCGTACGGCTCGTTCCTATCGTGGCGACTTGCGCGATGGATTCCAACACCGCGTGGATCGTTCAACCTCTAACGATCGCGGCGTGCTGATAGCGCGGACCACTCGACATTGGCCGACGAAGGGCCGGGGGCCGCTAGCGGCGTTCAACACTGAATGTTCGCGCCAGGATCGCCGCCGCGTCAACGCGGCTAGCCAGGAGTGTGAGCGGCGACGAGGAGCAGGGCCGAGTCGCGGACTGAGGCGTTCGGGCAGGGCTCTCTCGGTGGGCCGCCGCCAGAACGCCCCGGTCGCGTGCTGCGGGCCGGGGCTAACAGGGGATCCGTCCACCCTTACCCCAGATTTCGTGATGTCGTCGCGTGGACCCGAAACTGGGGGCCCAGCCCTGGGGTATACCGTGGGGGGCACCCATCCTCGACACGGGTGCGTCCGAATTGCCCGTTGTGGGGTGTATCCCACGGCCCCCGTGCTATTCTGAGAGGTTTCACTTTTCTGGGGGTCCACATGCGAACCCTGCCCTTACCCCCACGACTTCTGAGGGGGAGGGCGGGGTTCACCCTGTTCAAGAGCTCCCGAGCGACGCGAACCCCACCCTCCCCCTCAGAAATCGTGGGTGGTAGGTGGTAGGGGTACTGCAGATTTCGTAATAAAGGGAGGGGGGTCTCATTTCGGGGGGGGGTCTCTTCCAGGCTATCTTGGAGGGCCTGGGGGGGTCTGTGGACGATGTTTTGGAGGGTTCTCCCACGGGGGAGGTCTGAAACTTCTCGTCTGGGAGGGTTGGGACACCCTCCCTTTTATTACGAATCTGGAGTAGGGTTCGCATGTGGACCCCTGTGTTCGTCGACAGGTCGGGGGCTTGGGGGAAGCAACTCGCCCGCGAGCCTCGGCCGCGTGCTGCCACAGATGCTTGGCCGGCCCGACCTCCGCGCCCCTCCAACGGGGACTCCACGCACGGGAACTCTCGCCAGCGACCCGGCGAACCCAACCCTCCCCGATGTGGGCCGCGCTACAAATGCTTAGGTCGGGCATGTCGCCCTACAGGCGGAGTGTGGGCAAAAACATAAAAATATTAATAATACGACTAATACTAAAAATAATAATCATAATAATAATACGAATAATAATAATACTAATAATAATAATAATGATAATAATAATAATAACAATAATAATAATGATAAATGATGTTAATAATAATAATAATAATGATGATGATGATGATAATAATACTAATAATAAGCATAGTAATAATAATAAAAAAAGAAGAAGAATTTCAACACAAAAAATGCAACCAAAAACCGAAAGTGTTTTCCTTTTGCATGGAAACGCATGGATCCATTTGGAAACAATTACGCGCGTGCGAGAGTCACGTGGATCCAATTTCCGTGTCTTCTGGATCCTTGGCGTGCAAGCTTCGCGGATCCAATTCTTCGGTTGGAGTAAGTTTATACGAATAATTAATTTAAGGGGCCCACGGGGAAATGGATCCACGACGCATTGGACCTGCAGCCCAAGCTATGACTCTACGGGGAAAGGGTTTCCCTACCGAGAGACACAACACACGGGGACGAGTAGGGAAACACAAACCAGGGGCGGGCGAAGAGGAAGCTGAGGGAGGAAGGACGGAGAGGAGGGAGAGGACGACGACGTGGAAGAATAGGAGAGACGAGAAAGAAGGGGGCAAACAAAGAGTCTGGAGGAGGGGAGGAGGAGAGCGGAGGAGGGAGGGAGAGGAGGGAGGAGGGAAGTGTAAGGAAGGCAGGAGAGGAGGAGGGCGGAGGGAAGAGGAGGAGGACGAGTGAGGGGGAGGGAGGCATAAGGAGGGCGGGAGGAGGAAGAGGTAGGATGGACGAGGAGGAGGAGGAGGAGGACTCTCACCCGTGGGGGGGCCGCGTCCTGGCTCCACGAACGACTAGCGGAGCAGCCCCTGCAATTGAAGGGACCTCCGAACAATTACCTTGAGACGTGCCTTGACCGTCTGACGGGATAGAACAGCAGAGGGGACAGGGCGAGCGCGCAGAGCCTGAAAAGCAGAGTGGAGGCAATCTAGAGCAGTGAGACAGGATGGGAGAGCCGTATCATTCGCGGGAGGGAGGAGATGAGGGAGGAAGACGCCCAGTGGATCATGACCCCAATGCGGTGGAAGAGCAGGTAGAAGCTGGACAAGAAGAGGCTGAACGATGGGGCATACAACGTAGTGAAGTAAATCGTCTCCGCCAACACATGCACAACCGAACTTACAGCCTTGGGCGCCTTGGCGAAAGCGCTTCGTGGTGTTCCAACTGTTGAAACACGATTTCAGCAGAGCAACAAAGACGAAGGGCGGCACCATACTGCTGCTTTGCAGCAAGACTCTGAATGAGGTGTCAATCTGGGCTCCAGTTAAAGAGGGTACCCATTTTCTGAGTCTTGGGGCGATAATACCAGAGATGGGCTCGGAGTGAAAGTCGGGAGTGATCAGCTGGACCAGTTTTGTTTGACATTTTTCTTCTGGATGTCTCCGGGGAGCCTCTGAATGTACCTCGGGCCCAGGAAATCTTGATACACTTGCCAGAAGAGGGAGTCCTTCAGATAAGGGGACCACCGAAAAGCAATACAATACTCATCACCTTCAAGGGTGTCTTGAAGTTGAGAGACAAGCCGAGGAAAGAGGTCAGAATTGATAGCTACTCGAGGACGTGCAGCAAGGCTACGAATACGAAGGTCGCCTGCCTGCACTTTGAAGCCTATTTCCTTGAATCGTGAGAAGATCGCTGGCGGAAAAGAGTGCCTCGGAGCACACGTATAAACTTGCAGAGCTTCTCTTTCAGCGCGCAGGATCTGTGGGGTCGGGCGGAAACCTTGAGATATATAACCAGTAACGGATAGAGCATACACATTATGAGCGGTGATACTGCTAGCCAGGCCAAGCCCCATTTTTTTGATGGCGAGGGACCTCTGGGTAAGCTTGTGGGCGACAGGATTCCAGGAAAGGCTGGGAGCGTTCCACCCAAGATAGAACCCAAGATATTTCCCATGATATTGAATTTTGAATTGGTTGACACGAATCCCCATTCTTTTGAATTCATCTCTGGCTGATTCAGCGCTGCCAGGATCCAGGAGAACGAGGACGCACTTCTTGAGATTTAAAATAAGCCCAGCACCATTCCCAAAGAGACATATCTGACGAGCGACGGCAGGGAGAGCGGCATAAATATCAGCGGAGGTGAGGCCAAGGTCGTCGGCAAAAACTGTGACCCTCTTAGGGACCTCGATGGGGAGCTGGTGCAACTGTCTCAGGAGCGGGTCGAGGGCAAATGCAAATAGAACACCTGAGAGCGGGCAGCCCTGCTTAACGCCCCCCAGGGCGGTGAAAAAGACAGGGTCAGAACCTCGAAAGGAAATGATACAATGCATATTAGTATAAAGTAATGTGATGGCGGTGATCATGAATGTGGGAAAGTTGTACGCCCTCAGAATCCTGAAGATCCAAGAGTGGTGCACAGATGGGAAGGCGGCGCGAAAATCAAAGAAGCAAGCTCCAGCTCGCCTCTCTCCACATACGGCATACCAGTGAGCAAGATTGAAATCGACCTCGAGAGAATTATCGATAATTTGACGACCCTTAATAAACCCACGCTGAGTTTCATGAAGACGGTCACGGGCGACTTCCGAAATTGGGGAGGCGATAAGACAGCTGATCAGTTTATTGTCGGTATTCGATAGCGCGATCGGTCTCGTGTCTTCGACGGTTTTGTAGACGTGATCCGAGTCCCCGAGGTCCCCTTTCGGCAAGAGGGCGAGCTTGGCTGCATTGAAATCCGAGCTCATCGGGTTCCCCGCGAGGAGGTGGAGATAAACGTCGTAGACTGCTTCCTGTGCCACAGGTCCAGCGGCCCTCCAGGCGCTGTAGCACAAGCCGTCGGGTCCTGGGGCTGAATATTTTCCTGTGCAGGAGGTCGAGAAATAGAACAAACGAAAGGGCCCAGGGGAACCTTGGGTGGGGAGGAAGAAGGAGGACGAGGAGGAGGACGAAGGAGGAGGGAGGAGGACGAGGAGGGAGGAGGACGAGGAGCGAGGACGGAAGAGGCGGATGAGGGAGGAGGGAGGAGGAGGGAAAGCAACCGCGGTGCCCAAGTCGGGAGCTCGAGCGCCAGCGGGCCTGGCCACCTCTCCGAACCCCTCCCATAACATGTCGATGCTCGAGCGCCACAGCTGCCCCGGCCAACTCCCGCAGCCTCCATAACATGTGGGTGCTCGAGCGCCACAGCGGGCCTGGCCACGCCCGCAGCCTCCCATAACATATGCCGCACCCCACCTCGACGCGAGCGCGATATAATCGCTGCGTCCGCATTCGCTAAAGCCAACGACACTTCGCATTTGTCACGTGGGCCTCAAGAGGAAAATCTTTCGGCCTGCTCAAGTAGTCCCCTCACTATTTTTCCTATTTTTGAATACTCCTCCTGTAGAGGGACAAGCCCGACTTAATACAAAGCACGAAAAAAGACCCAAAAATGGTAACTTTCGGCAGTTCTCCAAAGAGCCCCGTTA
The DNA here is from genome assembly GCA_963575745.1 of Prorocentrum cordatum. NCBI lineage: Eukaryota > Dinophyceae > Prorocentrales > Prorocentraceae > Prorocentrum > Prorocentrum cordatum. Next base: position 30,853 of record CAUYUJ010015244.1, read on the forward strand.
GTGAGTACCCGCTACGGTGCCGGAGACGACTGCCTTGCCGTAAGCCGCCGGGGGTCTCAAGCGGCGGGGGAGCGGGGAGCATTCTCTGGTTGCGGCGCTGGCGGACGCTCCGCGCGGTCGAAGCGGCAGGCCAGGCCGCGGGAGCACGGGGTCCATTGCAGGGCAGGTCTGGTGCCAGCAGCCGCGGCCATTCCAGCTCCGAAAGCGTTTTCGAAAGTTGTTTCTGTTTGGGTTCCGCCCGTGAGGCCATGGGCGGGCAGCCTCTGGCCTGCCACCTGCGCCGCGCTAGGACTCCATTGCGTCAGAGGCTGGGCGCAAAGCAGGAGGACGCCTTGCCTCTGCGCGCCGAGCGCGCAAGGGCACGCTGTGCACGCCGAGCGTGCCCAAATCGTGAAAGTTGCCGCGGTAAAGAAGCTCAGAGCTGCAGTTCGGCCGAGGGCGGCCCGTCCGCACTCTGGGTGAGCACATCGGGCCAGGCCCACGGGCATCTCCCCGGAGAAGGCACGGGAGGGGCCGAAGAGTGAGGGAGGAGGGGGCGGTCGCGAGAAGGACGGGGGGGTAGAGATACGCGCTCAGCTCGCGCACGCCCTTCGAGCAACCCGTAGAAGGAGGATGCGCGGTAAAGATGCAAGGGCCTTAGAAGGCCATGTTGACGATTTTTTCGAGCGAGACTGGCCAGCGAAAGTCGCTGAGGATGGGCCGAAGGGACAAGGATGCAAGGGCAACCTTGGAGAACCACTCATCCTCAATATGCGGGTTGACTGTGTGAGGGTAGGAGCTGCGCGCGCAGATCGTTCACGCCCTTCGCGGGCAGTACGAATGGCCTGCGGAGGGGAGAGAGCAGACAGACAGCGCCTCTGGAGGCTTCAGCATGTGAGCGACGACAAGAGACGGTTCTTAATCTAGATGGCATAGCGACCGTACGCGGTTACTTACGCGGGCCACCAGCGCGGCAAGCCACAGTGGAGACAAGGGCGCTCACGCGCGACCTCACGCGGGCGGCTTTCGCGCCAATGTCAGCGCAGACGACCCTGTTTTTGTTGCGTCGCTCATGTGGCGTTCTAGAGCTGAACTGCCCTAGGGACGATCTACGATCGCTGCTTCGAGCTGCAGCTAGATCCCCTTCGACCTTCTGGCCAAAACTCACCCCTGGACAGGTCTAGGGGGGATTCTTGAGGCCTGGGGCCGATACCTCCATCGTCTTGGATATTAGATGCGGAAATCCTCGATAAAACTTGAGTACTGGGCCAAAAAGGGTGCTTCACCTTAGACATCTCCACAATGTGTGCACAAGACGGCCCGTGCTAAACCTTCTGGCGGTCCCCGTCGGATTGCCCGAATGCCGTGCTTGCTACATCGCGATGACCATGGGGCTCTGAAAAGAAATCCCACCAGCCCTCTGGGCGTCGGTGGTCTAGAGAGTTTCCTCTGCCAACCCCCTTCTTCCCCTTCGGGGAGGGGTTTACCCCTCCCCCTACCCCCTCCCCTGGACCTGGGCGGAGGGTTCCGCGGGTCGTTGGGGCGTCCAAGATGGCCCAAGACGGCTCCAAGAGCGAAAAGGCGAGAAAGCAAAAAAACATTGATTTCCCTAGGTTTGGGAAGGATGTTGGCCTCTTTTGGGGCCCAAGAGGCGATTCGAGGCACTCTAGAGGGGCAGCGCTAATTGACACCCCCCCTTCTTTGACAGATCCCCTCCAACATGGCCCCAAGAGCGCCCCGAAGGCTCCCAAGAGCGCCCCAAGAGCGCCCCAAGAGGGCCCAAGAGGCCCCAAGAGGCGCCCAAGAGTCCTCCAAAAGGCTCCCAAGAGACCCGCAAGAGGCCCCAAGGGGCTCCACGAGATACGCAAGAGGCCCCAAAGACGGCCCAAGAGGCCCCCAAGCTCGCCATTGTCCTCCTCCTCCTCCTCCTCCTTATCCTCCTCCTCCTCCTCCTCCTCCTCCTCCTCCTCCTCCTCCTCCTCCTCCTCCTCCTCCTCCTCTCCTCCTCTCCTCCTCCGCCTCCTCCGCCTCCTCTCCTCCTCCTCCTCCTCCTCCTCCTCCTCCTCCTCCTCCTCCTCTCCTCCTCCTCCTCTTCCTCCTCGTTGTTTACTTCCTCCTCCCTCCTCCTCCCTCTCCTCCTCCTCCTCCTCCTCCCTCTCTCCTCCTCCTCCTCCTCCTCCTCCTCCTCCTCCTCCTCCTCCTCCTCCTCCTTCTCCTTCTCCTCCTTCTCGTCCTCCACGTCCTCGCCCTCCTCCATCTCCTCCTCATCTTGCTCCTCCTCTTCCGCCTCCTCCTTCCCTCCTCCTCCTGCTCCTCCTCATGCTCCTCATCTTCCTTTTCCTACTCCGACGACGACGACGACTCCTACATCCTCCCCCTCTTGGGGTATATGGCGGCTTACCCCGCCCTTTGTTTTTCTGCATGCTCCCCCGCTTCCCTGGGACTCATTTCTGGACGGGCTGGTGGGGATACGCGAAGCGTTTAGAATTCGCATGTCTTCAAGAACGGCCGTTTGATTTGACAGGTCCCATCAATTTGGGCGCGAACGGGCCCGTGATATACGCCCTGACGGCTCCCAATTATGGATGAGTATGTGTATGAAGGATGAGAGCGAGTGTGAGTGCAAGTAAGAATGCCTGTGCGCAAGCCTAAGTGTGAGTGAAGCCGAGTATGATGTGGTCTGAATGAGGGTGGGTATGATATGAGTGATCTGAATTCGAGCGACTCTAAAACATGAAAACGTAATAACGAAGCATGAGTGAGCGGGTCTGCATGAAATATGATTGAGTCTGACTTTTGAGTGTCTCAGTGAGAGAAAACCTACTGTGAGTTACTGAGCTTGATTGGATGAGAGTGAGCCTGGGTATGAGAGGGAGAGGGAAAGAGGCACGCATGACGTGAGAAGAGAGGAGGCGAGGCGTCACACTGATAACAAGAATCCCACGTTTAGGATACGGGGGGGGAAGCAAAAGATGCATTCCCCACCTCCGACCTCTGCGGGCCACTTTCGACTGGAGACTTACGAATTCCTCCCTCCCTCCTCTTCCTCCTCCTCCTCCTCCTCATCCTCATCCTCATCCTCATCATCATCATCTTCCTCCTCCTCCTCCACCTCCTCCTCCTCCTCCTCCTCCTCCTCCTCCTCCTCCTCCTCTTCCACCCTCCTCCTCCTCCTCCGTTGGTCTCCGCCACCTGGATCTGTCCCCAGACGGCCGTTCGGGGGGATTCGGAACCCTTTGGGGGACTCTCGACCTGGCGCACCTGGTGGAAACTACCCCGGAGCCAGGGGAACGCCCAGGAACCCAGAGAGAACCTCGAAAAGCCTACACCTCCCTTGGAAATCATGTACATCCTCCCTCTCTCCCTCCCTCCTTCCCTCCCCGCTTCCGTTCCCCCTCCCCCAAAACACCGCGCTGGTCGCGGTGCGCGCGGATCTTCTCCCACGGAGGCCACCGCGCCGCAAGCTGCGCGGTCCGCGAGCGCACGCATGCCCTCACGCGCCACCTCTGGCCGCCGCACCCGCGGCGGCCGCTGGGGCTCGCGCCGGCGCTTGCGGCCGGCGCACGCGCGGACTGGGGCCGCGGCCCGGGGGCGCGCCAGCCGCGAGGGGCCCCAGCCGCGAAGGGCCCGCGCCAGCCGCGAGGGGCCCCAGCGCCGCGCCCGCGCCGAAGGCGGCCGCGACCTCATTGGTACACCGCGGCCTTGCTCTTCCGCTTCTTCAGCTTCCTCCCCCCCCTGCTGGACGCATCGTCGGAGGCGCCGCCCTCGGGCCTGCGCCTGCGCCTGCGGCTGCGGCTGCGGCTGCCGCGGCGGGCCCCCGACACGGACTGCTGCCAGGCGCGGAACTGCTCGGCCGACAGCATGCAGGGCTGCAGAGGGGGAGCCGCGGGCAGCCCCGCGGGCGCCAGCCCCGCGGGCGGCGGCCCGGCCGGCGGCCACCCCAGCGCGCCGGGGGGCTGCGCCAGCATGCCGCCGAACTGGGCGGCCTGGGCCGCCAGCTGGGCCGCGGCGAGCGCGCCGCCCTCCCCGGGCAGCGGCGCCGGCGGGCGGGCGGGGACCGCTGGGGCCGGCGGCGGCTCGGGCGCCTCGGGCGCGCTGCCTTCGGCGCCGGGCTCCTCCTTGCAGCCGGGCAGGGTGAAGTACCGCAGGTCCAGCGAGGACACGGACGCCGCCAGCCGCGGGTTGGGCACGGGCCTGGAGCCGCCCGCACAGGGCTGCCCGCACAGCGGGCAGGACTCGCCCGCGTGCCTCGGGGAGGCACCGGCCGCACGCCAACGCCAGCACTGCACGGCAGGAGGGCGTCCTGAGGCGTCCTGAGGGGACCGGGTCCTGGCCCCCGGAGCTTTCCCCGGGGCCAGTTTTTCGCCCCGAGCCGTCTGTCTGGATGACCCCTGGGCCCCTGGGAGGAGCCCAGGGAGGTCAAGGACTGCAAAAAAAGCCTCTGGGCCCCTCCCCCCTCGGGGCCCTGTCTTCGCGCGGCGAAGACAGTGGGCCTAGGACTGGCCTGGCTGGGATTGGCGCTGGTGTGATGTCGGGCGCACCCGGGAGGGGATCGTGTACCCCCTGCATGACAGCCTCTAAACGATTGCCTTTCTTATAGAAGTTGTTATAAGAATCATGTGTGCAGCGGACGGGAGGAAAGGTGAAAGAAGATCGGGGGGAAAGGGGGGAATAGCAAAGGGTAGGGTAGAGAATCAGCTCACGTAGCTGATTTTCCCAGCGCCTCCCGGCGCCAGGAGGCGCCCATGTATCGAGGAATGGGCCCGGCGGCGGGGCCGAAACCAGCTGCACGCAGCAGATTTCGGAGCCCCCCCTTCCCCTATCCCCCCTTTTTCGCTCGGCCCGGGAGGGCGAGGTGAAAGAAGAGGGGGGCCATGGAATCTCCCAGCTTGCGTGGCTCAAGCCATGGCACCCGCACGCACCCCGAGTCCTCCACCCCTTCGTCGACACCCCCCGATCATGCACAGGAACCAGAAAACCGTCGGGCCAGCGACGGGCTCCACGGGAGCTGCTCGGGTGCCACCGGAGCCGCCCGAGCACTGACCTGGCCGGTCAGCCGTGGAACCGACGCCTCAGGGCCAAGGAGTCCGGGCACGGCTCGGGCCTCCCAGGCCTCACGCCGAGCCGAGCGCTGACCAGCTCCTCTTCTTAAAACAGGGCTAGGATCGGGATAAATCGCTCCAGAGCGTTCCGGAGCGCTGTGAGAGCGTTCCGGAACGCTCTGGAGCGGCCGCGGCGCCCAATACATCCTCCAAACCCGCCGATTCTCAGAGATTTCGAGTTATCCCGATCCGATTTTGTCCCGATCTTCGCGTCGTTTGACTTCTGCTCCAGCCGCCCCGGGAGGCCTCGCGAAGCACCGGGAGCAGGCCGAGCGGCCGCAGCACAGCGCGATGCGGGGGTCGTCGAACAGGGAGCGGCACACGGGGCAGAGGTACTCCGGCGGCAGGCTCTTCCTGGCGCAGGGAGGCACCCGCTGCACCGCCCGTGCCCGGCCAGGGCAGGCCTGGGCCCCGGCGCCCCGAAAGAGGATGGGCCTGCTTTCCACCACCACCATCAGAAGTAGGAGGGGGAGGGGGTCCTCCTCCTCCTCCTCCTCCTCCTCCTCCTCCCTCCTCCTCCTCCTCCTCCTCCTCCTCCTCCTCCTCCTCCTCCTCCTCTCCTCCTCCTCCTCCTCCTCCTCCTCCTCCTCCTCCTCCTCCTCCTCCTCCTCCGCCTCCTCCTCCTCCCTCCTCCTCCTCCTCCTCCTCCTCGTCCCTCCTCCTCCTCCTCCTGCTCCTCCTCCTCTCCTCTCTCGTCCTCCTCCTCCTCCTCCTCATCCTCCTCCTCCTCCGCCTCCTCTCCTCCTCCTCCTCCTCCTCCTCCTCCGCCTCCTCCTCCTCCTCCTCCTCCTCCTCCTCCTCCTCCTCCTCCTCCTCCTCCTCCTCCTCCTCCTCCTCCTCTTCGTCCTCCTCCTCCTCGTCCTCCTCCTCCTCCCCCCTCCAACTTGTGGTGGTGGTGGTGGAAAGCACGCCCATCAAAAAGAGTCGGGTCGCCCAGGTCGTCGCCGCGCCCTCTGGAGGCTGGCGCTGGGCCTCGGGCCGTCGCGAGAGCCGCTCGGGGCACAGCAGCAAAAATCTGCCGCGAGGAAGGGGTCGAGAGGTCCGGGGGGCCCGCGCATATTTAGCGGCGCGCAGAGGGGGGTAGGAGGAGGGGGGAAGGCTTCTTAGAAGCACCCCTGCTTCTTAGAAGGCCCCGGCCTTACGTCAATAGAGAAGGCCAGCGCCTTCTAAGAAGCAGGGCTGCTTCTAAGAAGCCGTCCCCCCTCCTCCTACCCCCCCTCTTCGCGTGGCCGACATATCGAAAAGCACGAGGCGTCGGGATGGCTGGGCATGTGCCCTCCTTGCCGAGGGCCAGGAGGGTCGATATGAAGGGGCCTTGGGACACACAAGTAAATGCACACAAAACAAAAAGCAGGACTTCCCATGTTGTCCCGTATCTTCTGGGTGTTTGTCTTCTCCCCCACTTCCCATATTTTCCCATATTTTCTGGGGAATCGACGATGAATTGTGTCTGTGTGTTTTTTCCCCTCCTGACGACACACCATCCTGGGGCCCAGCCCTGTCTGGCCATGGTGGTGGGGCATACAGGTGCCCTCTGCGGACTCCTGGGGATCGGCACCGCATCCGGCCTGCTCTGCCTCTGCTCCGCCGGGGTGCTGTCCGGCGCGCTGTCCCAGACGTCGACGTTCTCCACGTGCAGCACGGAGGGCCTGCCGCCCAAGCCCAGGCCCACGACTGCGCTGGCGCAGGCGCCTACCCTGAGATCCGACGTCGCGAAAAACTCGCCAGGTCTATCCGACCTCGCGAACAACTTGCAGCGTCGGGAAAAATCACGAACCAGAGCTCTGGACCCCCTCGGCTTGCGGCGCTCCTCGAGCCGGATCGACCCGCGAGGGTCCCGTGTTTCACAGATTGCGACGCCAGGAGCGAAGGGTACGCGTGCACCCACGCTCTCGCCCACGCCCACCCGCGCGTGTGCCCACGACTGCGCATACGCCTGCCCCCCCCCCCTCTCCCGGGGGTCGGCGAGGAGGGTCGAGTCTTGGCAGGGCGAGCGGGGGGATGAGGAGGGTCGGGGAGGGTCGAGGAGGAAGGCCGAGAAGGAGGTTAGCGGAGCACCGAGCACGAAGGACGAGGAGAAGGAGGCGGAGGAGGAGGATCGAGGAGCATCGAGGAGGAGGTGGGAGGAGCGAAAGGAGGATCGAGGACCTGGGAAGAGCACATGTGGAGGAGCAGGACGAGGAGAGGGCCTTTAGGAGAAGGAAGAGGACCAAGGGGGGACAAGGGAAGGACGGAGGGGGACGTAGAGGAGAGAAGAGGAGGACGGAGGGAGAGGAAGGCAGGCGGAGGGGGAAGCAGGAGAGGGGAAGACAGCCTGGTCAGCAATTCGGTCAGATTCCGTTTCCCGCAACAACACTCTGAGGTAAGAAACCCAAGGAACGGAAAACACTTCTAACGACAAGGGCACCCAGCTTCGCGCTTCGCGCTGCCCGAAGCGCGAAGCGCGACTGACTTCGCGCTCTTGCACCGTCCCCCAGGGGAGAAATGGAGGATGAGGGGGAATCGGAGCCGAACCGCGAAGCGCGATGCGCACATGACTTCGCGCCCTCGAGGGCGCCCCTGAAACAAGGAGCAGCCTGTGCACCACGATGAGGGCAGCAGCATAGCTGCGAGGAGGGCAGCAGTGATTGTTATGGTCGCGGCGCCAGCGGTCGCACACGGCGCGGTCGAAGCCTGCGCTGGGCAAGCTGAAGGCGAATTGTACACAAGCTTGCGAGGAAAATGCTACATAGCCTCAAGATGGCTCCAAGAGAGTGCCTCAGAGAGCTCAAGATGGCCTCCAAGATGCCTCAAGATACTTCAGGATAGTTCAAGATAGCCTCCGACACACATCCGAGAGGCCTCTAGCCGAACATGGCTCACGATAGCCCCCAAGAGGCCTCAAGAAAGCCTACGATCGTGTCTGGACAGGCTGGTGGAGATACTTTTTTTGATCTGCGGACCGCAAGGAAGAGTCCAGAGGGCGTGTCAATCGGGCTGACTGGGGCACAGAGCCAGATAATTTGCGAACCCAGCCGTCACTGTCGACAGCCGACCGCACATGCAAGCATGCAGAGTAAATTAGCGGAGACGCATCTTGGCGTCGGCCGGGAAGGCTGGTGGAGATACGCGACGCGTCAAGAATTGTACACAAGCGGGCGAGAAGAAGGTCACGTAGCCTCGTCACTATCAGGGAGGCGTCGTGACAGAAACTGTACCCGAAAATCGGCCCGAGCCTGACCGAGACTGGCGCCCGAGATTTTCAGACCGCGCCCGAATGTGATGGAAATGCTTGATCCAATATCGAAACGATGTTCGATGTCGGTCACAAGTTCGGTCACTACCGTTTTTGTCGGTCACTTGCCTTTGCGGCTGATAGGGGCTGGATGCCATGGAAGAGGAGGGAGAGCAGCAAGACAATTGAGCTAGTGAAGGTAAAGGCGACGAATGCGAAGACAAGGGACGGCACGGATGACAGACGGGGTACGAATGCAAAGACAGAAAGCATGAGTAGAAGGGAAGAGGACCCGGCGCCTCTTCCTGCTAATTGTAGGACATCTTCGGACAAGGACCTGGCTACCCAGTGATTGCGCTGAGGTATTGGTACAGCCCTTCTGCCGAAACAGCTTTACACATGCACACGCTTACAACAATCGTTATCCCTATCATGTCTCCACATGCTAATCTCTGCTCCTCCTATATCCGCTTGCCTTGGCGATCTTACCGCAATGCGACGATACTCGCGGCTCCAAGCATCATGCCACCAGCCCTCTGGGCGACAGGTGGTCCAACGAGGGTCCCTTTCCTCTTCCATAACCCCTCTTCCCTTCGGGGAGGGGAACCCTCCCTCTCCCCTCCCTGAGGTTTTTGAGGAGGGGCCCCGATGTGTCAGAGGGTCCTTTTTCGGCCCCTGGGAGGGCCAATTTCTGACACCCCTCACGAGGATGTGGCCCCCGAGGGGGGGGAGCTACATCGAGATAGAGGGCGGGCGGTTTTCAAAACATGCCTCTCGCCTTAGCGCCGCGCACATTGGTCTTAAAACGTTGCAAGGAGTTTCACGGATTGAGGGCGGGCGGTTTTCAAAATGT
>CAUYUJ010015244.1:42500-49639 GCA_963575745.1 Prorocentrum cordatum
ACAAAGCGAAGCAGGCGTGGCAGATCCTCGAGTCCACAGGGGGTACGCTGGAGGTGAGAGCGCTACCTGGTTCTGGCTCGCAAAGCGTGGCAGGCGTGGCACTTCCTCGACACCATAGGGGGTGAGCTGGGGATTGGAGCGCTATCCGTTGCGGGCTCGTACAGCGTGGCAGGCGTGGCACTTCCTCGACACCACAGGGGGTACGCTGGGGGTGGGAGCGCTATCCGGTTCGGGCTCGCAAGGCGTGGCAAGCGTGCACATCCTCGACACCGTAGGGGGTGAGCTGGGGGTGGGAGCGCTACCCGCTTCGGGCTCGCAAAGCGTGGCAGGCGTGGCACTTCCTCGACACCATAGGGGGGGAGCTGGGGATTGGAGCGCTATCCGTTGCGGGCTCGTACAGCGTGGCAGGCGTGGCAGTTCCACGACACCACACGGGATGCGCTGGTGGTGGGAGCGCTATCCGTTCTGGGCTCGCAAAACGTGGCAAGCGTAGCACTTCCTCGAAACCATAAGAAAATCAGATGGTGGTGGGAGTGCTAATTGTTTCGGGACCGCAAAGCGTGGCAAGCCTGGCACATCCTCGACACCATAGGGGATGCGCTGGAAGTGGGAACGCCATCCGATTCGGGTTCCCAAAGCGTGGCAGGCGTGGCACTTCCTCGACACCACAGGGGGTGCGCTGTGGGTGGGAGCGATATCCGCTTCGGGCCCGCAAAGGGTGGCAAGCGTGGCATTTCCTCGACACCGTACGGGGCGCACTAGGGGTGGGAGCGATATCCGTTTCAGGCTCGTACAGCGTGGCCGGCGTGGCACTTCCTCGACACCATAGGGGGTGAGCTGGGGGTGGGAGCGCTACCCGCTTCGGGCTCGCAAAGCGTGGCAGGCGTGGCACTTCCTCGACACCATAGGGGGGGAGATGGGGATTGGAGCGCTATCCGTTACGGGCTCGTACAGCGTGGCAGGCGTGGCAGTTCCACGACACCACAGGGGATGCGCTGGTGGTGGGAACGCTATCCGCTTCGGGCTCCCAAAGCGCGGCTGGCGTGGCACATCCTCGACACCATAGGGGGTGAGCTGGGAGTGGGAGCGCTCTCGGTTTCGGGCTCGCGAGGCGTGGCAGGCGTGGCACGTCCTCGACACCACTGGGGGCGCGCTGAGGATGGGAGCGCTATCCGTTTCGGGCTCGCAAAGCGTGGCAAACGTGGCAGTTCCTCAACACCACAGGGGATGCGCTGGGGGTGGGAACGCTATCCGCTTCGGGTTCGCACAGCGCGGCAGGCGTAGCAGTTCCACGACACCACAGGGGATGCGCACTGGGGGTGGGGGGTGGGAGCGCTATCCGTTTCGGGCTCGCACAGCGTGGCACGCGTGGCAGTTCCACGACTCCACAGGGATGCGCTGTTGGTGGGAGCGGTATCCGTTTCGGGACCGCAGAGCATGCCAAGCCTGCCACATCCTCGACACCATAGGGGATGCGCTGCTGGGGGTGGGAACGCTATTCGTTTCGGGTTCCCAAAGCGCGGCTGGCGTGGCACTTCCTCGACACCACTGGGTGCGCACTAGGGGTGGGAGCGATATGCATTTCGGGCTCGTACAGCGTGACAGGCGTGGCAGTTCCTCGACACCACTGGGGGTACGCTGGGGGTGGGAGAGCCATCCGTTTCGGGCTCGCGAAGCGTGGCAAGCGCGGCACTTCCTCGACACCACAGGGGGTGAGCTGGGGCGGGAGCGCTACCCGCAACTGGCTCGCAAAGCGTGGCAGGCGCGGCACTTCCTCGACACCACAGGGAGCGCGCTGGGGGGAGAGCGTTATCCGTTCTGGGCTCGCACAGCGTGGCAGGCGTGGCAATTCCTCGACACCACACGGGATGCGCTGGAGGTGGAAGCGCTATCCGTTTCGGGCTCGCAAAGCGTGGCAGGCGTAGCACACCATCGACACTATAGGGAGTGAGCTAGGGGTGGGGGCGCTTCGGGCTCGCAAAACGTGGCAGGCGTGGCATTTCTCGACACCACAAGGGATGCGCTGGGGGGGTATCCCTATCCGATTCGAGCTCGCCACACGGGGTGGTCTCTGAGCGCGGCATCGATTCTCTGCGAGACGCGGAAGGGCCAGGCCATACATCTTGTAAGTATGTGGGGTTCCTCGGTCGCGTATTCTCGTTATTCCTGTGACGTTCTTACTATCACAACCAACATCATCTTCGCCATCGCCGACAAAACTAGACCATCACCACCACCATAACAATCATCATCGTCAGCATCGTCAGCATCGCAGTCGTGTTGCTCCTCCTGCCCCAAGTACACTCCGAGTCCAACATGCAAGAATGGCGCTCCAGATCCGCGCATCACAAGTGGGAATATTGGAGGGACAACGACGACCCGCAGGTAGGCCCAACAAATCCCAGCCTTTCCCCCACCGCAAGATCCTTCCATAATGAAGTGGCGCGCGCAAGAGCGCAGGGCGAGGCGAGCAGACTTCTGAGGGCCCTATGTATACATGTGATTATATGTGTGAGTATCAGAGTGAAGGGGGCCGAACTGCCATTCCATGTCTCAGGGTGCGTGGCTGAAGTGGGGTTCCGCGGTTCGGGGTGTTGTTGTTGCTTGTGTGTTGTGCTTGCTTGTTTGTGTGTGTATGGGTTGTTCGTTGTTGCTGTTCCTGTTGCTGGTGGTGTTGGTGGTGACGTTGTTGAGGCTGCTGCTGTTGTTGTTGCTGTTGTTGTTGGTGCTGTTGTTGAGTTGTCATTTCAAAGAAAAAACAATTGATTTCTACGGTGACCTTTGCATTTTTCCATTGACGCGCCCCTTTCCCAGGGCTCGCGTTCTGATTGTTCTCAGGGAAAGCCTGTGGTCACCAAACTGCGTCCCTGGCCCCCGATTTACAACAACAACAACAACAACAACAACAACGACAACAACATCAACAACAACAACAACAATCATTTAAGACTGGGGACACTCCGTTCTCACCAGTGCCAGGGTTTTCATAGGAGGCGGGCAATACCCCCACTTTGTGGGGGGGCCGGTTCAAGCTCTACCAAATTTCCAACGACTCTTCGCCACCACCCACACCCAGCTTCCCGCCCTATGACGTTCGGACACTTCACTTCGTGGCATGCGGACGACCGTGGCTACTATTCAGGGCCCCGCGGCCGACGACGACGGCGTGCGCGCGCGAAGAAAAAACGAATGTGTCCAATATGGTATTATTTGACAGGGATGATGGCCCTGGCATGCGCGCAACCGTTGTTGCAGAAGTTCGAAGCACGTGAAAAAGTTGTTCGCAAGAGCCCGTTTGACAGAAATGTTGAAAAAATAGTGGGTTTCCTCAGAAATCCGCAAGAGCGCGCAAGATGATGTTTTGAAACTTTTTTTTTGAAAAACCATTGGGTTTTTCATGTTTTTATGTTAAAATCGCTACGAAAACTAAGGTTTTGGAAGGATTTCATCTTGCGCGCGCGAGTGTGCACTTCGTGTCATTTTTTGCAAAGGATTCTTGAAGTTTGGTTATGTTAGAACAAGACATGTCATTTTATAGTGTTTTTTGACAGGGAAAGCGGGCGTCAACAAAACAACCGGATCTGGATGACATCGTTTTACCTGAGACTTCCTCACGAAAATTATGAAAATGTGGCTGCGGCCTAGGCGCGGGGGGGGGGGCGTGCACCAGGGGGCCCAACAATAATTATTCTTTAGAATTAATAATGTTCAACAACAACAACAAACAGTTTAAGACTTTTCGCTCTTATCCGCTCGAATGTCCGTCAACGTGTATTTCCCAAACCCTCGATACCCGCCCTCTTCGTTTCCGATCGTACCCCTTTGGGGGGATATGTCTTCCCTGCAGGCCGGGCCCCGGCAAGCGGCGGGGCGGCCGCGGACCGTCGGCCTGGCCAGCGGCACCGCTGATCGGCGGCAACCCGACCCCACGAGGGACGGACAGGTGACCGACCACGACCACGACGACGACGACGACGACGACGACGACGACGACGACGACGACGACGACAACGACGAAGACGACGAGCGAAAGCGAGAGCGAGAACGAGAACGAGAGCGACAGCGGGGCCACGAAGGGCAGGAAGGGGGCCACGAAGGGCGACAGCGGGCCAAGAAGGGCATGCGTATGGGGCCATGAAGGGCGCGAACGAGCGGAGGCCACGAAGGGCAGATAATGCGGGGCCACAAAGGGCAACGACGAGCCCACCCAGGGTAGCAGCGGGGCCACGTAGGGCAGCGAGGGGGCCACAAAGGGCGACAGCGGGGCCACGAAGGGCACGCACATGGGGCCACGACGGGCGCGAACGAGCGGGGGCCACGAAGGGCATACGTATATTGGGCCGCAGAGGGCAAGGACGGGGCCGCTGAGGGCAGCAAAGGGGCCACGAAGGGCAGCGAGGGGGCCACGACGGGCGACAGCGGGGCCACGAAGCGCATGCATATGGGGCCACGACGGGCGCGAACAAGCGGGGGCCACGAAGCGCATACATATATGGGCCACGAAGAGTAGCGAGGGGGCCACGAAGGGCTGCAACGAGGCCACGAAGGGCATACATATATGGCCCACGAAGAGTAGCGAGGGGGCCACGAAGGGCTGCAACGGGGCCACGAAGGGCAGCGAGGGGAGCATGAAGAGATGCAACGGGACCACGAAGGGCAGCGAGGGGGCCACGAAGGACTGCAACGGGGCCACGAAGGTCAGCGAGGGGAGCACGAAGGGCTGCAACGGGGCCACGAAGGGCAGCGAGGGGAGCGCGAAGGGCTGCAACGGGGCCACGAAGAGCAGCGAGGGGGCCACGGAGGGCTGCATCCGAGCCATGAAGGACAGCGAGGGGGCCACGAAGGGCTGCAATGGGGACACGAAGGACAGCGAGGGGGCCACGAAGGGCAGCGAGGGGGCCACGAATGGCTGCAACGGGGCCACGAAGGGCAGCGAGATCCCGATTCCTAAGTAAGCTGTGAGGGAGTCCTAAGCGTGAGCGCGACTCCTGGGTGCCTGAGTGTCCGGAGCGCGGCGCTTGACTAAATTGCGGGAAACTCCAACGCAAGAGCGCGATGTTTTAGTAAGTTGCCAACTGATCTCCAGCGAGAACGCGACTCCAGAGCGCCGAGAGAACGATCCCGTAAGAAAGATGAGTCCGAAGCGAGAGCGCCATTCTTTGTAAAAATGCGAGGAACTCGCAGACAGGGGAGCGGGGGTCCTGGCTAAATTGTAAGAAAATGTCAGGCGGGAGCCGTTGTTGCTGTAATCCAGGGGCCAACAACCCAGCTTGCGCCCCATAACTTCCCCGGTGCGAGCCCGGGAAGAAGCACTGTGATTGAAAAACACAATGGTCACAGGAGGGGGGATCCACTGTACTTATCCTTCAGTATTGGAAACTCAACAACAACAACAACAACAACAACAACAACAACAACAACAACAACAACAACAACAACAACAACAACAACAACAACAACGACAACAACAACAACAACAACAACAACCACAACCACAACACCAACACCAACAACAACAACAACCACAACCACAACAACAACAACAACCACAACAACAACACCAACAACAACAACAGCAACAACAACAACAACAACAACAACAACAACAACAACAACAACAACAACAACAACAACAACGACGACGACGACGACGACGACGACGACAACAACAACAAAACAACAACAACAACAAATTACTAGCACGTGGGGACACTCCGTTCTCACCAGTGCCAGGGTTTTCATAGGAGGGCGGGCAATACCCCCACTTTGTGGGGGGGCCGGTTCAAGCTCTACCAAATTTCCAACGACTCTTCGCCACCACCCACACCCAGCTTCCCGCCCTATGACGTTCGGACACTTCACTTCGTGGCATGCGGACGACCGTGGCTACTATTCAGGGCCCCGCGGCCGACGACGACGGCGTGCGCGCGCGAAAAAAAACGAATGTGTCCCGCATGGTATTATTTGACAGGGATGATGGCCCTGGCAGGTGCGCAACCGTTGTTGCAGAAGTTCGAAAAAGTTGCTCGCAAAAGCCCGTTTGACAGAAATGTTTAAAAAGTGTTGGGTTTCCTACGAATCCGCAAGAGCGCGCGGGATGAAATTTTGACAAGTTATATATATATAAAAAAAAAAAAAAAAAAAAAAAAAAAAAAAAAAAAAAAAAAAAAAAAAAAATGTTGTTTGATGTTTTCATGTTAAAATCGCTACGAAAACTAAGGTTTTGGAAGGATTTCGTCTTGCGCGCGCGAATGTCAATTTTACCTTATTTGTTGCAAGGGATTCTTGAAGTTTGGTTATGTTAGAACAAGAAATGTCCACTTTAGCTTATTTTTTGCAAGGGAAAGCGGGCCGTAACAAAACAACCGGATCCGGACCAACCCGTTTTGCCTGAGACTTCCTCACGAAAATGATGAAAATGTGGCTGCGGCCTAGGCGCGGCGGGGGGGTCGTGCACCAGGGGCCCCAACAATAATTATTCTTTAGAAGTAATAATATTCAACAGTCATGCTAAGACTGTTCGCTCTTATCTGCTCGAGTGTCCGTGAACGCGTATTGTCCAAACCATCGATACCCGCCCTCTTCGTCTTCGATCGTACCCCTACTAGGGCGGTATACCTTTCTTCCCTGCAGGCCGGGCCCCAGCAAGCGGCGGGGCGGCCGCGGACCGTGGCCAGAGGCAGCGCTGATCGGCGGCAACCCGACCCCAAGAGGGACGGACAGGGGACCGACCACGACCACGACGACGACGACGACGACGACGACGACGACGACGACGACGACGACGACGACTACGACGAGCGAAAGCGAGAGCGAGAGAAAGAACGACAGCAGGGCCACGAAGGGCACGAAGTAGGCCACGAAGGGCGACAGCGGGGCCACGAAGGGAATGCGTATGGGGCCACGAAGAGTGCAAACGAGCGGGGGCCACGAAGGGCAGATAATGCGGGGCCACAGAAGGCAACGACGGGGCCACTGAGGGTAGCAACTGAGGACAGCGAGGGGGCCACAACAAAGGGCGACAGCGGGGCCACGAAGCGCATGCATATGGGGCCACGACGGGCGCGAACGAGCGGGGGCCACGCAGGGCATACATATATGGAGCCACGAAAGGCAGCGAGGGGGCCACGAAGAGCTGC
>CAUYUJ010015244.1:49739-52239 GCA_963575745.1 Prorocentrum cordatum
CTCCTCCTCCTCCTCTTATTATTCGTATTATGTTTCTTCTTAGTTTTATTATTATTCTTCTTCTTATTATTATTATTATTCTTAGTATTATTCTGCTTCTTATTATTAATTATTATTATTATTAGTCTTAGTCTTAGTATTATTATTATTATTCTTATTAGTATTATTATTCTTAGTCTTCTTTTTATTATTATTAGTCTTATGATTATTAGTATGCTTCTTCTTATTATTATTATTCGCATTATTCTTCAACTTCTGGTTATTATTATTACTATTACTACTACTATTACTATTACTATGATTATTAGTATTATTATCTTATTATTACTATTAGTATTACTATTACTGTTACTATTAGTATTATTAGTGTGTTTATTCGTCTTAGGATTCTGATTATTAGTCTTATCCGTATTGTGATTAGTAGTGTTACTAATGTTAGTAGTATTAGTATCACTACTACTAGTATTAATACTATTAGTACTATTACTAGTATTAGTATTAGTATTATTGCCATGACTATTATTAGTAGCATTAATATTATTATTAATAGTATTATTAGTAGTAGTACTATTAGTATTAGTATTATAATAATTATTATTATATTATTATTCGTATTATTATTGTTGTTATTATTATAATATGATTAGTAGTACTACTATTAGTATTATCATCATCATTAGTATTAGTATTATTATTAGTAGTGGTATTAGTATCATGATTTTCATTATTAGTATTAATAAAATTATTATGATTGCTGATATCAATATTATTATTAATAATATATGTACGATTATTATTATTAGTAGTATTATTGTTGTTGTTAGTATTACTAGTATTATTATTATCAGTAGTAGTAGTAGTATTAGTATTATCATTATTAGTATTATTATCATCATTATTATCATTACTATTATTAATATTATTATTATTAGTATTAGTATTGTTGGCATTAGTATTATTAGTATTAATAAAATTATTATTGTTAGTGTTATTATTAGTAGTAGTAATCGTAGTAGTATTCTTATTATTCTGATTATTCTTATTAGTATTAGTCTTATTCGTATTATTCTTGTTCTTATTATTAGAGAGAGAGAGCGTGACCCACCGCCGCTTTACTGTGAATTGCCAGCGTTTTCCTCCGGAACCCGGGGGTCGCCCACCCCCCCCTCCGAAAATCCCCCCCCCCCACCTGCTGGAACCCTTCCCCCCCCCCTCCCCTCCCCGGCAACCCCCCCCCCATCCCCTAACCCCTCCCCCCCTTTCCTCCCCCTCGAAAACCGGGGGGGTCACTACCGGTTCGAACCCCCCCCCCCACTCGAAAACCGGAGGGGGGGTCACTACCGGTTCGAACCCCTCCCCACCCTCCCCCACTCACCGCCAGCAAACGACTCCCGGTCCCTACCACCGTCCGCACCACATCCCCCACTGTTGTTCCCAGCACCACTGTCCTCACCACCACTGTCCCCACTGGTTCCACCACCGTCCCTACTGTCCCCACCAGTGCCCCCACCACTGTCGCACTGTCCCCACTGTCCCCACCACTGTTCCCACCACGGTTCCACTCTCCCCACTGTCTCCACGGCCCTAACCACTGCCCGACTATCCCCACTGTCCCCACTGTCCCACTGACTCCTCCGCTGTCCCACTGAGCTGTCCCACTGTTCCCACCACTGTCCCCACTGTCCCTACCACTGTCCCCACTGTACCTCTGTCCCATTGTCCCACCGCCGTCCTCGCCACCGCCTTCACCACTGTCCCCACCACCATTGTCCCACCCCGTTCGCCACCGCCTACCACTGTCCCCACCACCATTGTACCCTCCACTGTCCCACTGTTTCCACCTCATTCCCACTGTCCCCACACCAGTCCCCACCACCACCGTCCCCACCACTGTCCACTGTCCCCACTGTTCCCACCATTGTCCTCACCACTGTCCCCACCACTACCGTCCCCACCACTGCCCCACTGTCCCCACCACTGTCCCGCTGTCCCCTCACCACTGTCCCCACCACCACCGTCCCCACCACTGTCCGCACCCCCCCTCGGTTTTCGAGGGGGGGGGGGGTTCGAACCGGCAGTGACACCCTCGGTTTTCGAGCTCGAGGGGGAGGGTGGGGGGGGGGTTCGAACCGGTAGTGACCCCCCCCCTTTTCATGATGAACTGGGGGGGGGGGAGGGGTTCGAACCGGTAGTGACCCCCCCGGTTTTCCGGAGGGGGGGGGGAGGGGTTCGAACCGGTAGTACCCCCCCCCGGTTTTCCGCCAGCAGCGGTAAAACACGCTCTATTATTATTATGTTTATTCTTATTATTCTTCTTATTATTATGATTATTATTCCCCATATCCTAAGGATTGGGGTTCTTGTTATTACTCTGACGCCTCCCACTCCTCCTCCTCCTCCTTGTTCCTCCCGCCCGCGCCTCCCTCCTCCCAATGATAATCACCAGATAAGTCAAGACAAGATAAGATACTACAAGATAAGATAAGATAGCACAAGATAT
>CAUYUJ010015244.1:59739-62239 GCA_963575745.1 Prorocentrum cordatum
ATCTCGTCCGAGTTCCAATGTCAGACTGCAGAGATCGTGGTCAAGGCCGGCCCGACTCAGGCCGCCAGTGGCTCTCAAACGTGGGCGCTCGCGCCGTCGTCGCCGCCGCGCCGAGGCGACACGGACCTGTCGAGGACCGCTTCCGCTCAAAGTCGATCCCCGACGACCCCTCCGCGGCACCATCCAGACCAGTCTCCCTCCAAAGAGAAAGATCTCGCGGCGTCGCCGCTGCGTTGGCGCGCCGCTGCGTTGACACACCGATCCGAATCCCAAGACCAGGCCTTGCAAAGATCGGCATCGGGGCGCGCCATCGGCGCCCCCCCGACCCTTCTCCTCCGTCCTCCCCGCTGCCGTCGTCGCCGCCTCATGGTTATCGTCATCGTGGTGGTGGTCGTCATTGGTATCACGATCACGGTTCCGTGTCGTCCTCCGGACCAATACCAGAGCGGTATCCAATGCCAAGGTGAGCAGGAACGCACAAACATGGTGGCGCAATCATGGCGGGACAACGTCACCAGCAGTTTGACTTTGGAGTGTCAGCTGAGGTCGCCAACAAAATCACACGCATGACCGTCCGACGATCATGTTGTCAGTTACAGCACATAAACTCAGGAAGGCTCGTGCCATCTAGCGGGCAAGTGGTAATGCACCGTCGCACATCCTGCGGGGCACCAAGCAGCGGTGCCCACACTCCACCCCATCCTGCTGCTCCGCATCCTCCCCTCGTTCGTCCTCCCCTGGGCGCACTCGTCATCCCCGCCGGCGGACTCGGAGTCGCTTGCTTCATCCTCGCGCGGCCGGGAAGCGCAGGGCGCTGCTTCTGCCGTGGGCAAAAAAAAAACAAACCCTAAAAGACATGCAAGCACGATGAGAAGGAGAATATTCCGAGTAGTTCAGTAAGTGGGAGGGGGGGGGGGGGGAATTTCGCGGGGATGTAGGAATAGGCTGTCCTTCGCGGAGGCCCCCAACATGCTCCCAAAAGGACAACAATGAAGCCCCGACAGAGCCCCAGACAGCTGCACGGAGCTTTGAAATAACTCCAAGAGGCCGCCCCCCAGGGGTCCAAGAGGCCCCCAAAGAGGACCCGAAACAAACGCGGAGGAAAACGTCGACGAATCAGCAAGTACACGCAGGCAGCACGACTGAGCGTGTCGAACACCGCACATCTCCTAGTCAGGGAGTCGACGGAATGGCATAAGCCTCTTGAATAGGCTGTCCTTCGGGGCAGTGCAGCTCGGGCGAGCAGCTGCAGGGCGGGCAGGGCGCAGTGGAGGCACGCAGAACCAACCCCGTCGACAGGCCCCGGGCCAGCTCCGCAGCAGCCACGCGGGCCGCCGCTTGCATGGGCCGGTCCTCTCCCGAGGTCTGAGGGGTGCCAGCATGAGCAAGGACGGCGTGAGACAAAGTCGCCGTGCGGCCGCTGTCCTGTCGCCCATTGCTTCCGGTTGTGAAAACTGCACAGGAGGAGGAGGAGTGGGAAAGTAGGAGGGGTGAGGGGGAGGAGCAGCAGCAGCAACAGAAGAAGACGAAGAAGAAGAAGAAGAAGAAGCAGCAGCAGCAGCAGCACCCCGCTCAGGCGCACGCGTGCAGAGGGAGAGGAGGGCATCCTCGGTTACGAACGAAAATAAACCCAGCTGCCAAGTGCTTCTGCATCAAACCTGTCCCGATTTCGATGGGCCTGGAATCTCGCTCGCACGCTCCACATCGAGACGCCCAACAGAGATACTCCCTACAAAACCGGCACTGGCCGCTTTTGGGTAGGCGACTCACGTCTCGAATGGCACCGACAGCGGATCCTGTCAAGAGTGGGCAGGAACTGCTGTCAGTCTGACTCCCGATTCTTTCCGTCCACATTTCGGCCCTCTCCATGTCTCGCGTCCACCGCGGCGCGTTTCCAGACAGCGGAAGTGCGGAGGGGGCACGAGGTCGGGGACCCGCTGCCAACGCGCTGTTCGCGAGCGTTTGCGACATCCTCATGCCACTCTTTGCTGAACCCTGGAGACTTCCGCGGCTGCCTGGAAGACCCCTGGAGGCCCCCAGAGGCCTCCAGAGGCCCCCCGAATGCCTCCAGAGGCATGGAGGTCCCCGAAAGCCCCAGGAGGAAGAAACAGAAAAACTCCGAGGAGGAGGAGGAGGAGGAGGAGGAGGAGGAGGAGGAGGAGGAGGTGGCCCAGCCGGAGCCGAAGACGTCCAGACGCCCCGCGACCTGGGGCCCGCCCGCTCGACGCAGCCGCCCGCCTCGAGGGCGCGGCCCCCCCAACGTCGACACCCCTGCGGGCGTCCTCGGCGCTCCGCGGAGTCTCAACCGACAAGTCGGCGGAAGACTTGAACCTGCTGGGGCAGGGCCGCGCACCCTGCCTCCCTCCCTCTCCCCCCTCCCTCTCCTCCTACTGCTTGCCTTGCCGCCAGCGCCACTGCCTACCACAAACTACAAACACGAGCTACGAACCACGAACCACAAACTACTAACTCCTGACTACTCCTGACTACTACTACTACT
>CAUYUJ010015244.1:67239-82239 GCA_963575745.1 Prorocentrum cordatum
GTCATCGTCATCATCATCAGCAGCAGCATCATCAAACTTGACCTCCTCTTCCCCCTCCTTCATCATCCTATTCATCCTCCTCATCTTTCTCCTACTACCTCCTTCCCTCCCTCCAGCCTCCCCCGCCCCTCACGCACCCGAGCCTTACCAGCGACGGCGTCTGCGTGGCCAGGGAATGTAGATATCTAGAGGGTCGTCTGGGAAGGGCGTATGCGTCCACTCTGCTTCTCGCTCTTCGGCAAATGTCGGCTTGACGTCCTCTTGCGCCCTCGTGACCCGATCTGACCTCCGCAATTACTCAATATGAATAATACTCTCATTTCTCCACTGGTGCTTCCTTCAGATTGCACCACCTATCCCGCATATTGATGGTTGTATTACACCAGATTGTCCCGCCCGCGTTGGTTTCTGATACGGCTGTTTCAAAAAAGTACGTTCTCGGTCTATCATCAGAAATCTTGTTCCCGCTGCAGTTTTGGCCACGTTTCAGGATCGGTACTTTACTCTCGTCGCTTAGAACGGCGCTCTCGCCCTAGCGCGGGCAACATCTTTGATCCGACTCTTTCCGAATCGTTGCCCTCCGCCTTCCCGTCGTCCTCCTGCTCCTCCCGCTTTTCCTACGTCTGCTCCTGCTCCTGGTCCTCCTCCTCCTCCCTCCTCTTCCTGCTCCTCATCCTCCTCCTCCGCCTCCTCCTCCTTCATCCTCCCCCTCTTCAAAGTGCTTGGTTTCCTGCCCATCCGCCACCTCCTCACCCGCCACCTCCTCGTCCGCCACCACATCCTCCTCCACCCCTTTCCTTATGAATGACTCCTCCATGTCGTAATCCCAGACGTGCAGGTAGGGCGGGCCGGGCGTTTCACCTGAGACTTCCTTAGCACTTATGATCCTGAAGCTTGACATTTTTACAGCTTCACGGATGGAGGGCGGGTCGTTTTCAGAATGTGGTCTTCGGCTAAGCGCAACGCACATTCGTCTCAAAAGTTTGCAGAAAGTTTCAAGGAGCAAGGGCGGGCCGTTTTCAGAATGTGGATCTCGCCTTAGCGCCGCGCAGATTCGTACCGGAACTCTACATTAACTTCAACAACGGAGGGAGGATCGATTTCAAAATATGCCTCTCGCCTTAGCGCAGCACGCATTCGTCTTGAAAGTTTGCAACACTGTCAAAGATTCGCGGTGTTGGCTTTCCAGGAATGTGGCATTCTGGCACGGTGTTTGATAATCAGGGTGCGTCAGTCACTTTGATTCGCGACGCGGATGTCCAAAAATTCGATACGGTTGAAAGTCCCCAGACGTTTGTCGTCCAATGGGTCGTTCCCGCAATGATGATAAGTTCATGTACGACCCTATAAAGAGAAAACTGAAAGAGAGGGCGTACCACAACATCATTAATGCGTCTTGGGCTTACACTGGTCCTCCTCCTCCTCCTCCTCCCTCACCTCCCCCTCCCTCAATCCCCCCCAACCCTCCCCTCACCCCCCTCACCGCCCCGCTTGTGTAGGCTTGGTGGCGCATACCTCGTCGTACTCCTCCTCCTCCTCCGAGGGCACACAGGGTACTCCCCTACAAATGACGCGAGACGAGTGCCCCGTCCTCGTCTTCCTCATCCTCGGCCTATTCCCCATCCTCCACGTCTCCATCCCCCTGCACCTCGTTCCACAAATGATGCTTCACTGGCACCTGCTGCTGGTGCTGCTGCTGGTGATGCGTGTTCTCCCTGCCGCCGGCTTGGTGCCCTTGCTGGAGCTGCTCCCGATGCTGCACTCTACGGCCCCAACTCTCTGGCGATACACTGCCCGACCCTGTCCTCGTGCACTCACCCTGCCCGAGCGGTGCACGCCCCGTGCTCGCGAGTCTGCGTCTGCACATGCTCCTCTTCTGCCCCCATGCATCTGCATCTGTCCGTCTAATGCAGCGGGCTCCACGTGCTCCGTGGAGTTTGAGTTGCCGTCTCCTCCTGCGAAGGGCGCGGGGTGGAGAGGACGTGGGATCAGCTTCTCAGTGAACCTCCGACCCCTCGAAGCAGGCCCTCCTGGGGCAGCCCCAGCAGGGAGGCTCAGGAGCACGGCGAGGCGCACGCAGCAGACGACGGCGGTGGGGGCCTCTCGCGACAAAGCGTTCCTGAGCTCACCTGGCTGACAAGCGACGCAGGCCCCTTTGGCGGCGCGCACAAGGGGGTGGAGGGAGGGGGGGAGGGCTTCTTAGAAGGAGGCTGCCTCTTAGTAGAAGGCGCAGGCCTTACATCTATGGATAAGAGGCCCGCGCCTTCTAAGAAGCAGGGGTGCTTCTTAGAAGCCCTCCCCCCTCCCCCCACCCCCCTCTGCGCGTGGCTGACCCCTGCAGGAGCTGGCGCTCAGATTACCACCCGCGCCAGCTGATGACAAGCGCTGCTGGCCGCGCTCCAGCAGCGCACGCAGCTCCTGGAGGCGAGTCTCCCAGAGGACCCCGCGCCGGCTGAGATCGGCCGCCGTCCTCCGCACTCCAGGCACGGCAGGTTCGTGCCGTGACGACCCTTGCGCTGGTGCCTCACACCGCGAAGATCGTTCAACCTCCAGCGCTCGCGGCTTCCCGCTGGCGCCGACCGTTCGGTGTCGGCCGATTCCAGGCCAAAGGCGGCACTCAACCTGGCGCGTCCGCGCCCGGGTCGCCGACGGGTCGCCGACGCGCCGACGCGGTGCGGACCTGCCGCGCGCCCCGATGTCCGCCCAGAGGGCCCCTGCAGGTCCCCTGGCAGCCCTCAAAGACACGATTGCGTTGTGAGCGCAAAAACCCTCGGCGGCATCCAGGTACAACCTCCGCTGCCCATCGGATGCAGTCGCGGTGGTCCGGTTCGGGGCGGGAGTCGGGGGAGACACAAGACTCGGGTTCGGGAGACTCGGGTTGGCCTGTGAAATTCGACGCGAGCTCCTGCTGCAGACATCCCACGATGACTGGACCAAAAGAATCTGGGGCGGGCTCGTCAAAAGTGTATGCGACCCCGAGGTCCGGCGTACTCGAGTCTTAGGTTTCCCCGAAGATCGGGGATGGACAGACCCCCCTTTAGTAAAACGTGGTTTAGTGAAAACGACCTGAGGCCCAAACCTGGCGGGCGCAAGCCTGGAAAATAACGGCCACGGCGCCCTCTCGAGAGCCGAAAACGGACGATTCACCAATCGACGTGTCACTGTTGGGGGTTCTGTCCACCCCCGAAAAGAGTGGCCATCCGCTCGCCGCCCTGAGGCCCCGCCTGAGTCTTACGTTCCCCCCCGCCTGAGGCCCCGCCCGCCCGCGCCCTGTCTCCCCAATTAGGGCTACCCGCGTCCCGTCTAGCTCTTGACCGGAAGGGGCCCGCTCCCGACCCCCCGACCAAAAATCTTACGTTTCCTCGAAGAGTGGCCATCCGCTCGCCGCCCTCCCCCCCCGCCCCCCAGGTCTGCGCCACCCCCGCTTCCCGGGGGCGCGGCGGGCCCCGACCCCGGGGAGACATCGGGCGAGGCGCGGCCCGCTCCGCAGCACCGGAGGACGCCGGAGGCGACCTCTCGAGGGGAAAGGAGGGGGAGCCGAGATTGAAGGGGCCCCAGGGCACACAGATGAATACACACAAATAGAAAGATTCCCATAGTTTCCCATATATTTGGGGGGCTGTTGTCTTCCCCCCACTTCCCATATTTTCCCATACTTTCTGGGAATCGACGATGAATTGTGTCTGTGTGTTTCTTTCCCTCCTGAGAGATGCAGGAACTGACATCAGGATGGGGCAGCACCGGCCTGGAATGGGCGATACATCGCCGATAGCTCTGCGACAGGCCCCGGATTCAGAAACTTTACGTTCCGGGTCAGGGTGAGCTTACCCGAGACTCGATCGGCGATGAATGAGTGATTTGAGGTCGACGTTCCCCCACTGAGCCAATTTCGCCCCCGTGAATGACAGCGCAGTGGTCTCTCGAGGAGTCCTGCACTATTTGCTTCCGCTACATTCTGCCAGCAGAGCTTCTTGCAGGCCTTCCGCCGGCCTTCGCAACAGCGCGAGCTGTAACGCCAGCCCTCCCCCTCCTCCGCCAACTCCTCCACCTCCTCCTCCTCCTCCTCCTCCTCCTCCTCCGCTTCCTCCTCCTCCTCCTCCTCCTCCTCCTCCTCCTCCTCCTCCTCCTTCTTCATCCCTCCTCATCCATCCTCATCCCTCCCCCCTCATCCTACTCCTCTACATCTCACTGACCCTCCGAGCCGGGAGCGAGGGAAGGAGGGAGAGGTAAGGGGAAAGAGGGTAACTGGGACGGGAAACAGTACATCAACCTCCTGCACTTCTCGCCCCCCTCCTACCGCACTCACGGTCATAATTGAGTGACACACACACAACTATATCATCATCCGCTCGGGCCTCATCATCGTCATCATCCTCATCCTCCTCCTCCTCCTCCTCCTCCTCCTCCTCCTCCTGATCATCATCATCATCATCATCACCATCATCATCATCATCATCATCATCATCATCATCATCATCATCATCACCATCATCATCATCATCACCATCATCATCATCGTCATCATCATCAGCGCCCCGCCGCCGCCGCCACCATCGTCACCATCGCCAGCATCATCGTCACCATCATCACGACCATCCATCCATCAATCCATGCATCCATCCATCCATCAATACATCCATCCATCCACTCATCCATCCATCCGTCCATCCTTCCATCAATCCATCCTTCCATCCTTCTATCCATGCATCCTTCCATCCGTCTGTCCGTCCATCCATCCATCCATCCACCCACCCACCCACCCATCCATCTATACATCCACCCATCACCACCAACGCCACCACCACCACCATCATCATCATCATCATCATCATCATCATCAGCATCATCATAATAATCAGCATCATCATCATAAACAACAACAACAACAACAACAACAACAACAACAACAACCACAACAACAACAAGAACAACAAGAACAACAACAACAACAACAACAACAACAACAGCAACAATAACAACAACATCAGCAAAAACAGCAACACCAACAACAACAACAACAACCACAACAACAACAACAACAACAACAACAACAACAGCAGCAGCAGCAGCAGCAGTAGCAACAACAACAACAACAACAACATCAACAACAACAACAACAACAACAATAATGATTCTAATAATTTTAAGACTGATCGCCCTTATATGCTCGAGTGTCCAATAACGCGTAATTCCCAAACCCTCGATACCCGCCCTCTTCGTCTTCGATCGAACCCTTTTTGGGGGGGTACACCTTTCTTCCCTGCAGGCCGGGCCCCGGCAAGCGGCGGGGCGGCCGCGGACCGTCGACCTGGCCAGCGGCAGCGCTGATCGGCGGGGCGGCCGCGGAACGTCGACCCGACCCCAAGAGGGACGGACAGGGGACCGACCACGACGACGACGACGACGACGACGACGACGACGAACGTCGAAGACGACGGCGACGACGACGACGACGGCGACGACGAGCGAAAGCGAGAGCGAGAGAGAACGACAGCAGGGCCACGAAGGGCACGAAGTAGGCCACGAAGGGCGACAGCGGGGACACGAAGGGAATATGGGGCCACGAAGAGCGCGAACGAGCGGGGGCCACGAAGTGCAGATAATGCGGGGCCACAGAAGGCAACTATGGGGCCACTGAGGGTAGAAACTGGGCCACGTAGGACAGAGAGGGGGACACAAATGGCGACAGCGGGGCCACGAAGGGCATGCACATGGGGCCACAATGGGCGCGACTCCTGGGTGCCTGGGTGTCGGGAGCGCGGCGCTTGGGCAAATTGTAGGAAATTCAAACGCAAGGCCATTCTTCAGTAAGTTGCAAGCAAGTCTCCAGCGAGAGCGCGACTCCAGAGCGCCGGGAGAGCGATTCCTGAATAAATTGTAAGGAAGTCCCTAGCGAGAGCGCGATTCCTAAATAAAATGCGAGGAAGTCTCGGGCGGGAGCGGGGGTCCTGTCTAAATTGTAAGGAAGTCTCAAGCGGGAGCCGTTGTTGTTGTAACCCGGGGGCCAGGGGCCCAGTTTGAGCAGGAAGACTTTCCCTGTCAAAAAACAGGGTGCGAGCGTCGAGGGGCACACTTGAATTGAGAAAAAACAGTATGCACCAGTGGGGGGGGATCAACAACAATTATTCTTCAGAAATAAGAATTCAACAACAACAACAACAACAACAACAACAACAACAACAACAACAACTACTACAACAACATCATCATCATCATCATCATCATCAGCAGCAGCAGCATCATCATCATCATCATCATCATCATCATCATCATCATCACCACCACAACCACCACCCCTTGACAAATGGGAGCCCAGGCTTACCCATCATCATCATCATCATCATCATCATCATCATCATCATCATCAGCACCATCACCATCACCATCACCATCATCATCATCACCATCCTCATCCTGCACCTCATCCGCATCCGCATCGGCATCTGCAGCATCGTCATCGTCGTCAGCAGCAACATGATCATCAGCATCATCATCAGACGCATAATCAACACCATCATCATCATCATCAGCAGCAGCATCGTCATCATAATCCTCATCCTCATCGTCATCAGCATCATCATAATCAGCATCAGTAGCTTCATCATCATCATCAGCGTCATCGTCATCATCATCGATGGCATCGCCATCGTCACCTGTAGCATAATCAGAATCGGCATCGTCGGTAATCGTTATCGGCATCAGCACCTGCCTCATACATAAGAACCCTTGTCATACCAGTCAGTACCAAACAATAAAATCAGTATCCACTGACATCATCCCTTCCCGATGATATCCCCACACAGTCCATTAGCAGCATCATCGCTGTTCTCATTGTCAGCATCACCACCACCATGACCACCATCAGCGTCAGCATCATCTGTCACCATCAGAGCCGTCGGCAACAGTAGCATACTCAGAACTAATCAGCATCATCCTCATCATCATCATCATCATCATCATCATCATCAGCATCATCATTATAATCATCCTTATCATCAGCATCATCGTCGTCTTCGTCAACGCCTTGACCATCGCCATCATCATCCACCTTTGCCTTTTACCACAGAATCGCTGCCATATCCGTAAGAATCCAACAACGAAATCAGTGTCCACTACTAACATCCCGTTCCGATGTCATCCTCCCACATTCCCTCATCATCCTAATTGTTGCCATTGCCCGTAGCGTCACCATCACCACCACCAGCATCGTCAACTTCATCGGCGTCACCATCAGCATCGTCATCAACACTAGCATGACCAGTAACAGTATCATACTCATCATGGTCGCCGTCGCCATCATCAGCATCAGCATCATCAGCATCAGCATCACAGCCACACGGGCCATACGCATCATGCCCATCATCTTCGTCATCGTCATCACCGCAACTACCATCGTTATCATCAGCATCATCAACAGAAGCAGCATCACCATTATCCCTCCAGCGTTCCTTTCCCTCCCTCTTTTCCCTCATCCTTCCTCCTTTTCCCTCATCCTTCCCTTGGCGTACAAGGCTTTGGACGGAGCGGGGGCGAGGACGACTTCTCCTCCTCCTCCTCCTCCTCCTCTTCCTCCTCCTCCTCCTCCTCCTCCTCCTCCCTCTCCTCCTCCTCCTCCTCCTCTCCTCCTCCTCCCCTTCTCCCTCCCTCCCTCTTTTCCGGCCAAGGCCACCAGACAACGGCCCTCCGCGCCCAGCCGTGTCGCGCGCGCGGGCGGGGCGGCGCCGCACCCCCCGCGGGCGCCTCCGAAAGAGGCTTGGAGTTTGGCATCTGGGCGGCGAGGCGGGGGCGAGGACTGAAAAGGGCTACGAGGACGAGGCGGGGGGGGCGAAGTGAATATAATGGGAAACTTGTGGGGTCGTGAACTTGCTGACTGCCTCAGTACATCCCTGCACGTACCGCAAATCTGACGACCGTCGCGCCCTCGGACTCTGACGCGGGCCACTACGGTCCCAACACCGAACTCTAAGCAGCCGATCGCCCACCACAGCTACGGGCGAACGCGGAGGACGAGGACGAGGAGGACGGCCTTGAGAGGGGACGAGGGCGAGGACAAAGGCCCGCCGCAGAAGCCGCCGTGGACAACCAGGCCTCTTCGCGGCCCTCGCGGGGCCGGCGAGGGCGAGGC
This sequence comes from Prorocentrum cordatum, assembly GCA_963575745.1. Lineage (NCBI taxonomy): Eukaryota > Dinophyceae > Prorocentrales > Prorocentraceae > Prorocentrum > Prorocentrum cordatum. The sequence continues at coordinate 75,365 of CAUYUJ010015244.1, forward strand.
TGAAGGATTCGACCTTTCCTCTTTCCCATCCTGCAGTTCCTCCTCCTGCTCTTGCTCCTGTTCCTGCCCCTGTCCTCCCCCCATCCCCCTTTTCCTCCTCCCCCTCCTGCACACCCTCGGGGAGGATAAGCACAGGAACGAAAACGATTTCTTCTCAGACCGTCAAAACTGATATGTTGTAACCTCATTTTCGGTAACATTATCAAGAGAGGCGAGGATGTAGATATTACCAGCCGGCGCCTTAACGATGCCTAAGTGCAACGAGCGATTGCGCCCAGCCACCGGCCCTCCTCGCGACCACAGCGGAGCAACCTATTGGCGGCATCGCCAGGGTCACAGTAGTCCGCGGTCGACCACTCGCTCTGGAACTGCTCGATGTCAGCCCAGCATCCGCAAAGAACATCGACGTTGACATGTCCCTGAAACTTGGCGCTCTGGTCGGCAACCGGGTCATAGGAACCAAGAGACTCCCAGAAGGTGCGGTCAAGTGCGCGCAGGCAACAGGGGAAGCGAGCATTGTTGTGCCTCCTGCGGTGGAGCTCGTAAGCACTGTCGAGGTTGTCCAACCAGCGGCTGCGTCGCACTCTCGCGTCAAAGTCGCGACCAAGAACAATCACCATCACTTGTCACAGAAATGATTCCGTGCGCTTGTTCGCACGGCCCCTAACGCCTGGAGCAGTTAACGGAACAAGCCAGCATACGCGTTGGTGAAGCGAACGTTGGTGGACATCGAAGCCGGCAAAAACGTCTGGCACCAGGCGATTTTGGTTGGCTCCAGGTCTGCCTGGACTTCGTCTCGCTTTAACTGTTCGATGGCATCGTACCGTTGGCAGAACACCTCTGGACCATCGGCACGCTGGAGGAAGTAATCGACTCACTCTTGGACGGCAAACCTGACGGCCATGGTGCCCTCGGCGATCTCCCCACGGCTACTCCACACCGATGATGAATGGGTTCTCAGGCCGGCACGCGTTGAACCAGGTAACGACCACCTCCAGCAACTCCTCCTCCTCCTCCTACAACTCTGGAAGGTCACGCACGTAGATCTGCGACTCTGGAACATGGCTCGGGAGCCCTGGACGCGGACGGGCGGGAAAGTTCGGGCGCAACTCAGTAATGTTCCTGGGCCCCTGGTAAACACGGGGCAATTTGGATTGCAGTGCTGAGACGGCATGAATCCAAAACTCACGCTGCACGGCCCTGTTCTCAGAGAGCTCGGCCTGCCACGCAGGCGGGCCTTCCAACGGCGCCGCGGGTAAGCTGCATACAGCTGCCCCCGAACAACGGCACGAAGTTCGTCTGGGAACTCTCGAAGTCGCCCCAGGCAACCTAGCGCCCACGAACGCACGCGAGTAACGCGGGAGCTGGCTCGCCAACCCAAGTGCCACAAGGGCGCCAAAAGTGGCAACTCATCGAGGTGAACATTTTGCCCGGGCACGGAAAGCCGTGAAATATGGGTCGCACATGTCGCCGTCATCCGGCAGCCCACGGAAACACGTGAAAAAATGGCATTGCCTGGGACATCGGGATGGCGTGGACCTTGTTGCGATAGATCTCCTCGTTCGAAACAGCCACCTCTGCAGGCAACGGACTGCCCGCCTGAGGTGCGGGAATCGCCCCCGCTGCACTCCCCGGCAGACGCCGCGGTGGCCTCCGCGAGCTCGTCGGCTGGAACCAGACGCTGGCGCGCGCCAGCCAGCAACCCGCCCACCCCGCTGATTTCCTCCCTGACTGGCGAGGACGCCACCTGAGGCAAGTTAACTCCGCTCGCTGATGCCCCAGCCCACTGCTCGCCGCACCACTGGTTGCCTCGGGCAACGGTTCAGAGCTCCCGCCGCCCTGCCGTCGCCACAGGGCCACAGGGGTAACGGCCACGCACCCTGAACCTGGAGCGGCCGCGCCTCTTGGCCGACTAGTCCGCCATTGCAACCTCGGTCGGCGATAAGCTCGGGAGCGGCAACCCAGACGTCCGCCTGTCGGAACGGGACAAGAACCGAATATTACCGGTAACCACTGCGACGCTGGAGTTGCAGCGGGAGACGTAGCCGCGAACCGAATACACTTGTCGGATATCTCCCCCAGTCGAGATGCACTGTCGGATTTGACTTGAATATCTGGGCCACTTCGGGCAACCGGCGGGCGATCTTCGAGGCGTGATCGGCTAACTCCGCAACCGCGGTCATGTTCTTCGCGATCTCGCGACGTCTAACAGCCCGCACGTCCTCGTCGCTGTCCTGTGGCATGTTGGGCCGGTTGACCTCCTCCTCGATCAGCTGGCACGTCTCCTCGGTCTGGTCGAGCTCGCTTCTCACGTCGCCGATATCCTCGACGACCCTGGTGGATCTGATACAGGCAGCGAACGTTTCCTATAAGGTGCATCGCGATCCACCATCATCTGTTGAAACTCGGCACGACGCTTGCAACTCAGTTCGCCTCGGCCTGCTCGCAGCGGCGGGCGCCACCCTAGGCAGCGAACACCGTACCTGGCCCACGCGGCCCATTAATAGCTTCTCCTTAGCCAGGCGTGCCAGGAGATACTCCTCGGCAACTTCCCTTCCTGGGCGAGGCCCAACTGCGGCCACGGCATCCTGGGCGACTAGGAACGTCGCGCCCGCGGGAGCGGGGCGGCCGTCAAACGCAATTCAACACTGGCGGATGGCAACTTATCTTGTGGAGTCTGCGAGCTGGGAAAGCAGCAGCAAGGATAACTCCTCGATCTCAAACGGCTGATATGACATTCACTGCACGGCGGCCGGCGCTAACCGACGCCCATCTTCAAGCTCGAGATGACTTGCGCCGCGCATGCGTGTCCTGAGCCCTGCGCTACCAGCATAGTTGGTTAACATGTCTGCAAGAATCTCATCGGTGGAAACCAGGGTTCCTCTTCTGACTCCTCTCCTCGCCTTCTCTTGCCGCCACATGGTAGGCCTTTGTATGCCTCGTTTTTCAAGAGCCCCTCCTGCTGGCCATGGCTACTGCTGCACTGGCATCGCTCTCGAAGGCTAAGTCCACCTCAATATCACAATCCTTCAACAAATATTGTATACCTAACCCCCCTGATGCGCCTGTCACTATGCCGTACGACCATGCTTCACCAGACGATAGGCTATAACACTCTGGGTCGAACACCATGATTTGGCAATGCGCCCCCCGCTCGTAGACGCCTTCGCTGCGCAGTCGGCGCCCGTCCGAATGTTCAACTCCTCGGGTAAATCCTGAGGCCCCTACGGGCAGTTATACCTGCCGCGCGTTTCCAAGTGCTTCCTGAGTTAAACTAAGGTCGTCCAGGACCTCATGGTGGGACGCGACCTGCTTCAAACCAACTCTTATACTGCGAGTTGGAAATATGACTGGCTGTGTGGCAGATAGTAGCTCTTCGCCACTGACGCTCGGTATGTATGCACATTCATTTTTGGGGGGCAATCCATCATCATCCTGCTCGCTGCACGTCACATTTTCCCCCGGCACTTCTGATCTGACTCCGTTCCTCACTAGGTACAACTCCATCACGATACCCGCGTGCCTCTGGTCTGCTTCGTACCATGATCCCTCCGCGTTCAACTCTGTGATTTTGTTCAAGACCCTGGTCGACGAATCCCCCTCCTGCCTGGCTCCAGCCCTAACCTCCACCCCGCCTTCACATCTAACTCCTCCTTCATTTTTACTTCGAACCAGTCACAGTCAGCGTCGCTCCCCTACAACGTGAAGTAGTCACCGCGCACGGTTAACCAGATCTTTCTGGCGTGACGCATAGAGAGGTGCAAACCTGCTGATGAAACCGATGTTCCTAGCAAAGTCAATATAACCATCTGCCCATGCACGGGGCGCGTCGCGATCGCCGTACATGGACTTGAGAAGCCCTCCGCACACACGCAGGGCTCGCGGCCCCCATCCGGTAACCTCACGGATATACCCTCCTTGGCCTTCGCATAGAAGTATGTCCGCCCAACACTCATGAAGGATAGTTGCCTGCCTTTCTCACACTTTTCCTTCGTGACTCCTATAACCCTCAGATCTACGTCTGCGCCTTTCCATCCATCTCGTGGTGAATAATAGGTTATGGACATCCTATCCAAGGGTCCGACTGTCCCGAATGCCCCACAGGCACCACACATGCATGGCGCTCCTAATAACCAGCCGACGTTTCCGCACTCTCGGTGTTCCCGCTTGTGATTGTGCGTCTTCCATAGCCCCGTGAAAAAATCGGGCGTACCCATGATTTCTCGACTCCTTTCACGTCCTGTGATATCGTTGACCCCGTGTGTCTTCGCGCAAGCTGCCAATGTCCAGGTCTCGTATAACGTCGGGAACACTGGCTCCACCTTGGTCCGCGCTCGTCAGGAAACCTCAGTCTGGTGGTGCCATGGTCCTCACGAATCTATTCAAACTCGTGACACACCGAGTCATCGGCGCATCGTGCTTCGCTGATGCACATGGGCTCCTCCTCGGCTGTTTGATTCGTAACTTCATACGCTTCAAATGAGCACCCATGTCTTTCATTGTCCTTCATTTCTTGAACCAGCCCTTGCAATATCGCCCTGCGTAGTCGAACCGGGTATATATGTATACATATATGTATATATATATATATATATATATATATATATATGTATGTGTGTGTGATCGCCTACTGCGACCATCTCCCAGTAAGACCCTGTCGGTGATGTCCTGGGCACCTCAGGTTAACCTCCTGGCCCATGTGATGCCTGTTGGTCATGAAACGCGTGGACTGTTTGCACAATCGACTCCTCATTTGACCATGTGCTTCATCATGTCATATTGGCACATAAATCCCGCGTATACACCAACCTTTGGTTGGCCAAGAAACCTTTGCACAGAAGCCGTGCTCCAACTTAAGGCTCTCGATGGATTCTCCACAAAATAACAAGCTTCTCATTTGTATCTCCCATACCTACATAGCAGAGCTCAGGTGTTTAACACCCTATTTCAGTTTTTCCTTCACTCCCTGGTCACCTACCTAAGCTCTGAATGTTGAAAATCTGAAGCCTGCCGAAAGCCGCACACCTTGGGCTGGCAGCTTACGACACTGCCGCGCTGCTTGTCAAAGTCTGCTTAGATTCCTCCTCCTCCTCCTCTTCCTCCTCCTCCCACCTCATCCTCCCTGCTGCCTCCCCCAGGGAAAGCTCTCAAACGATTGAACAGGACGACGAGTTCGCACGGAGCGCACTGAAGCTCCCGAGATCGACAGCATACGCTGGAGGCCTACACGATATCTGGGTGAACATGTGTGTATGTATACGTGTGTGAATGTATACATTCGTATGTAGTTACAGGTATACATACAAGTACATTCGTACATTCGATGTTGATGTGTGCAAGTACCTTCGGTTTTGATATTTGTAGACATAGAGAGAGATGCAGTCGCATGTACTTAACAACGCATGTGTGCATCCAGATGTACATGTATATGTATATGTGTGAGTGTGTGCGCATATCTAGGTACATACACGTACGACGCATGCACATACCGATGTATAGAATTGTACATGTATACACCTGTGAATATAGTGTATGATCATTCGCCTATACATGTGCACTTAAAAACACATATACGCATGCACATGAGCATGCGTTTGTACATACAACTAATTATATATATATATATGAAACGCAATACGTTGAAAATGCGAAGTCGCACCATAACTGAGATACGTAAGCATAGTTAGATACATGTTTGGCAAAAACATGGGCATGCTGTACGCATGCAAATACATGCGCATAGAGATGCACAAGCATATACATATGTACACATGCATGCTCGCATATAAAAAATGCAGAGACATATGCAAACACATACAGATGTGCGTAAGCATGTACATATATGTGTCGGTTTGTATGCATACGCTTGTACAGACTTACAAACAAATACATACATCTGTATCCCTTCCTCTCCCTCTGATTTCCTCTCTGTCGACTAGGGCTCTGCCAAACGCTGAACAGGACGCCGGCCCTCTCGAGTCAGGCAGTGATGTGCACAACCAGGACATGTCGACGCCCACGTCCACCGCCTCGGGCAAGAGCACCGTCTCATCACAAGTCCTGGATGCAAGCGGGCCCGCCGACCACGAGGGGCTCGAGGACGATACCCCAGATCCCTCCCACCCAGACCGACCGCCACCACCGACGCGGTCTCTTCCGCGGGCGCTCAGGCCAGGCTCGGGGCTGCCCTCCACGGGCCCCAGGATGTACAAAACTCACGCGTAGACACCAGCGCCCCTTGGCCCCCGCGCCAACCGCGGCACTCCACTGGCTCACGGACGGCCTTCGGGACACAAGAATCGGTCCCCAGGGCGCGACCAACCGGGGCTATACTGCGGACGATCGCAAAGATGTACGTAGCCCCTCGCCCCACGCCAACTACTGCCGACCTCGACTGGCCCCTCACAGGCGCAGGAAATGTCCTGGATCATCCACGAAGCAGACCATCTCCGTTTCGGCTGCCCCACCTCGCGAACTGCTGGCCCACCGGCTACCACTGCCGAAGGAAAGCGCCTCGATGTGAGCCACACGCCCGCTCAAGCCAAAATCCACGCCCCCTTGAGGCGTCAACACACTCGCCAACCCAGGTACCACACGCCGCAACCGCGCAGGCCGAGGCGACCACCGCCACGCTCGCCACCGCCCACTCCACCATGGATGTCGAGATGCGCAGGCAGGCCGACCTTGCGGCCACCTTTCGCCAGCTCCTCGCTGCGCACGCGCCCGCGCCCGCATGCAGCAGCAGCAGCACACGCCCAGCCCCTAGTGCCACGGCGCGTTTCGCCCAGCGGCGTCCACGCCCGGCTCGCAGCGCCTCGCGGAACCCTCTCCCCGAAGGGTACCACGTGGGGTGATCTCTGCCTGGCTAAGAAGGC